>OX392462.1:143362100-143764900 GCA_947623515.1 Neoascia interrupta
TTCTACGACTTACCGTTCAAAATTTGCAGGTGCGGACGGACGAACAACGGAGTGATACCATAAGAGGTTCTTTTTCCAATTTTGGACGGACCGCTAAAAACAAAATTGTCCTTCTTGACAAACCACCCTAGCCACTTTCGCATTACGTCAGGGTGGTATCGCTTTCTATCCCCGAGGAACCAACCTTTTATCTTTCCTCTGCGTGTGGGCTTATGTTCTTACTGGTTAGGCTTTCAGTCTGTATTTGAAGAAAGCATCGGTATGTCTTCCTCCCTCTTCTTGGTTCGAAAGTCTTCTTCGATAAAGAAACATATGATATTCCATTTTATGTCGCCGGAGATCATCTTTTGGACCACATTTTGCGGGTCGATGCTGCCTATCTCCTACTCAAATCGCGTTCTTTGCACTGTCCACGTGGCACAGTCAAAGAAGATATGCTGGACGTCATCTTTTTTCTGCCTATTCTCCCGGTTTTTTATAGGTACCTACTTGTTGAAAAACCCATGCTCTGTTAGGGATTACGTTTTTGTTGGAGGTTGCTACTATCCGATGGAGCACTCAGACACAACTACTGGTCCATTGTACTACCATGCAGACACCTTACATTAATGTTTTTAGTTTACCCGTCTTTCGAAGAAAGATGAGAAGGAGTTTCAGTGATGAAGAGCTTAGGTGTTCGGCACTCACCACGTCAGCCCAAAAGATCCGCCACCTGATGCGAGCAAAGGCAGGACAACTACAGAGAAAGTGTTCCGCTGTATCGTCGTCCTCTCCACAGGCAAGACAGGTAGTGGTTTCGCTTAAGCCTAACACATTCAAGTGTCTAGCAAAAGCTTGGTGGCCGGTAAGAACGCCTACAAGAAGTCTGCAATCGATTCTCCTAAGAGATAAAAGAAAAGACGATGACCCCTCGCAGATGTCCGGGCGTAGCTGTTTAGTCTGTCTGCACCCATCGCGGTCACGCCAACGAGCCCTGTGCTCACGAGAAACCCAAGTTTAAATGGCAGACGTGACAACAGATACAGGCAGGCCTAAAGCAGGTTCGGGTCCTAAGAAAACCTCTTCTGAGCCAAGTCTGGCAAGCTCATCAGAGATCTCATTTCCCTGGATACCAGTGTGACCTGGAACCCAAACAAGATTCACTGCATTTAGCCTTCCGACTAAGTTCAACGAATTCTTGAGTTCGAGCACTATCTTGGACGAGGTAAGAGGGTTGAGCAACGCATTTAGAGCGGCTTGGCTGTCACTGCAAACGCATATGCTTCTTGCCCTCCACCTGTTAGTCACAGTATAGCGCATAGCCATTAGGATAGCGAAAATCTCCGCTTGGAAGACAGACGCATATTTACCTAAGGGGTAGTGGAGTCTAATGTTCTCGCTTTCCACAAAGACTCCAGCACCAGACCCCTGTCCGGTTTTGGAGCCATCCGTGAAAATACGATGGCATTCTTTCCCTGGCTCAGAGTCTGGCCGAAGCCATTCCATTACCTGAGGAAAGTTGACTTGGTAATTTTGTCGCAAAAGGATTTCTGGGTTCATTGCGTCAGAGGGCATGTCCATAAGACAGGGGTCAAAGGACAATTCTCGAACAAGTTCTTCAAAATTCCAATGCGTGTGGTACCAAAACTACCTCTCTTTACGAATTCAAAATCTTCGAATTCGAATTCTTTACGAAAGCGAAAGATGGTTTTCAGCGTACACCCCATGATAAATATATCAAGGGGGGGAGGTTCATCAAAGCATCTAGAGCAGAGCCCGGCGTGCTAGGGAAGGCCCCTGTGCAGCCAAGACAAGCCGTTCTTTGGAGTTTGGCAAAAGGGGCAGTAACACGTTTCCGCGAAAGCCTGTTCCACCAAACAACCCATGCGTATGAGAGGAGTGGTCTAACCATGGCAGTATAGATCCAGAGGACCCTTTTCGGAGTTAAGGCCCATGTCTTGCCAAAAGCGCCTCTGCACTGCCAGAAGGTGGACAATGCTTTTTCGGTTTTGGATTCAACATGCTTGGACCATAGAAGTTTTCTATCAAGGATTACTCCCAGATATTTGACTTCATCGGATATCGGGATAGTGACACCTTTAAGCACTAGTTGAGTCAGACCAGTGACCTTCCCCCTTCTCGTAAAGAGAACAACCTTAGTTTTAAGAGGATTCACTGAAAGCCCATTCCTAGTGCACCAATCATCGATCAAGTCCAGGGATCTCTGCGCCTGAGAGCACTCAGTCCCTAGGTTTGAGCCGACAGAAAGAACGGCGACATCATCCGCGTAGGCTTGTGTGTAGGTTCCAGGAAGGTTGAGAGCCGATAGTAGAGAGTCTACAACCATGCACCATAAAAGGGGAGACAGAACACCACCTTGCGGGCAGCCCCTGTTTACCCCAGTTATGACGCACTTGCCACAATCTGCTTCGGTTATCAGCGTCCTGTTCATTAGCATTGCCCTAATCCATTGAACTAATGTTTCATCTACACCATGTTGTCTGGCTGAGTTGCACATGCTATCAAACGTCGCGTTATCAAAAGCACCCTCAATATCGACGAAAACGCCCAGCACGTACTTCTTCTGGTCAAGAGCACATTCAATCCTACCAACAAGGTTTTGAAGCGCAGTTTCGCAGGATTTTCCGCGCTAATAAGCGTGTTGCATCTCAGAAAGAGGGTGCAAACGAAGAGCAGCTTTGCGCACGCGCAGCTCAACCAGTCTCTCTAAGCTTTTCAGCAGGAAGGAAGACAGACTTATGGGTCTGAAGCTTTTGGCTAGGCTATAGTCTGACTTACCAGGTTTTGGTATGAAAATGACTTTAACCATACGCCAAAGGGTGGGTATGTAAGCCAAGGCAAGGCTCGCAGTGAAAATTCTTTTCAACGTGGGCAACAGCTGACCTAAACCTTGCTTCAGCATAACCGGATGGATTCCATCTGGACCAGGTGACTTAAAGCTCTCAAAAGATGCAATAGCATATTTGATAGCGTCATCAGTCACCACTTTAGATGCAATGTACCAGTTAAGCCGCGTTGTGTTCGCTGGTTCTGCAATGGCCACCGTTGCCGGTACCACTGAAGAGCACGTGGTGACCTGATTTCCCGGGAAGTGAGTCTCAAGGAGAAGACTGTAGGTCTCCGCCTTGGTCTCAGTGTAGGTGCCATCAGGTTTGAGTATTGAAGCGAGTCTGCTTGGTCTGTTCCTCTGAAGAACTTTCACAAGCCTACTAGTTTCACTTAGAGATTCGATCTCGTCACAAAATTTTTTATAACAGTCATTTTTCGACTTGCGAATAAGTCTCTTAAAATCCTTTTGCCTTGATCGATATAGATTCCAGTCTTCTACTAAATTGGTTTTTAAGGACCGATTCAGGAGCTTCCTGGTCTCTTTGCGAATACGCTGCAGTTCGGCATTCCACCAAGGTACCGATTTTCTACGGAGGTTTTTCGTAACTGGGCACGCGAGTTCAAAACAACGGGTAAGGATGCTGTTCAGATTTTGAGCAGACATCTCTACCCCTTGTCGTAAACTCAGTTTGAGTGGAACTTGAACAGAGTGGCCAAGCTCCTCTCTAAACTGTGACCAATTCGTTTTTCTCGGATTTCTCCTCTCTTGCAAAGGTAGAACTTCGCAATTGATTTGAAATTCGAAGTATCTGTGATCTGACAGGGTGCTATCTGTCCTGTTAGGGATTGGGTGACGTAATAGTTTACCTCCCCATGTTTCCGCTCCGTCCAAACACCAACTTCTCTTATTAGTCTAGCTGTCCATCTTTCCCCTGTTTCAGTGTTCCACCTGTGTTGCCAATTCCTTCTAATCAGTCCTGTGTCTGATGTTGCCGCCTCAACCCCTGCCTTCTGAACTTCTCCGCATTTTTAGACCATCAACCCATATCTCACATCCATATATGAGGATCACTTCTGCTACAAGCTGTTTTCGCTTTCTCATAGATGCGCCTCCAGTGTTGGCCATGATTCTACTGAGTGACGCCTTTATTTTTTCCGCAAGTTCTGATGCCGATTTAATGTGGCTTCAATATGTAAGCTTGCAGTCCAGTGCTATACCCAGGTACCCCATTGCGGTCTTGCTTTTTATATTATATGGGCCCACCATAAATTCAACTTGTGTTGGGATCCTCTTTCTGGTCAAAAATGTTATCTCCGTTTTCTCTATAGCGAGTTTTTAACTATGGTGTGACATCAGGGCTTTCTCAGTGATCCTTGCGATGATAACTGCGCCCACGTCATCTGCGAACCCTATGAGGAAAGCATCGTCAGGCATGTCCATCCGAAGAATTTCATCAACGGAGACATTCCATAGATCCGGGCCTAGTGTTGAGCCTTGTGCTGCACCTGAGGTAATGTCCTTGTGGTGTCGTTCCTCTGCGGGTTGTAGATGAATTTCCGATCTTAAAGGTAGTCACCTAAGTAAATAATGCTAGACTCCAAACTTATGTTCCAGTGGGGAGAGGATGACTTCCCATCAGACCGAGTTGAATGCGTTCTTCACGTCTTAGGGCAGCAAGCAGAACAATTTGCCCAGAGTAGTGAAAGCTTGTACCGTCTTGATTACTTCCTCGATTGCTCCTACTTTTGAGTGGCCTCTTCAAAAGACATGCTGCCTTTCGGACAAGTCGCCCGCGTTCTGAATATCGCTAGTTAACCGTGCCTTTAACATCCTTTGCAGAAGCTTTCCTGCTGTGTCTAGCATGCAACATCGATGGGAGCACTCTTCATTAGATGTTATCCAATTGATGTTATTGAAGAGGTATCTCAGTTTTCTTGTCCAAGACAACAAAAACGTCCGACGACGACGGTACGTTAGGCAAATATCGTCGTTACGTTGCTATTTAATGCCAATCAATCTTTTATGGAACAAGATGTTAAACAACGGTAAGTCACACTTATGATTAAAGATTGTTGCGGTGTACCGTAAAAACATGCCTCTAAGACCTACACAAATGCTCAATTCGAACATTTGTTTGTGTAGGATTTATCGAAAAAAAATTCATGCTAGTTACGGCAGATAAATCCTACACGGACAAAATGTTCAAATTGAGCATTCGTGTAGGTCTTATAATTTACACTGCGTTTTTGCAGTGAAAGTTTTAGGTTTCACTCGGCTTTTACCGAAAAAGCGTCTGTATAGGAAGGCAATCTTGTTGTTTCCCTCTGATGGGTATCAGCCAAGATAGTCGATCGAAACTGACCTGGTTACCTAACCAGGGTATATAGACAATTTTTTGATCTTTTTTGATTAAAAGTTAATAAACCCTAATAACCACAACAATAAAAGTGGGGTTTCGTGGCGTAGTGGTTAGTGTGTGCGCCTACTACGCCGGAGGTCTGGGTTCGAATCCTGCCATTGTCACCTGGAAAAAAAAGACTTGTTCTTTTTCACGGTCCCCACCTCCGCGAGGGTCTGACAAGCCCTCCGAGAGTATCCATTTGTTTTGAAAAACTTCTCAAAGTGCCGTTCGGATTCGGCAAAAAATTGTAGGTCCCCTTGTATGTGAAGAAATTAACACACACAGCATACATTGTTGAGAAGTTGTCCCTGGTTCACCTCGAGCTGTTGCGCCATTCTATTTATTTTTTTTTTAAACCCTAATAACCACCCATACGCATTGACTAGCAATCGTTAATGCAAAAGGTAAAAATTTGGGAAATATATAGAAATGAAAAATATATTCATTTTTATCATAAAGACTATTTATCATTATAGTCTTTATGATAAAAATGAAACCAAACGGCTTCCATTACCTCGCTGTGTGTTTTGCATTGCTTGAAATTATTTGATTAAATTTTTAGAAAAACATCTCTTTTGAAGGGCTTTGGTATCTTGCAAACCGAAACCCGATAATTTGAGTATGCCATGCGCCCGTCTGTCTGTCTACCAATAGTTTTTAGGCCTCAATATTTAGGCTTCGAGATTGAACTTCGTGCTAAAATCATCTTCGATAAAAAAAATATGGAAACCCTATCTGTGTGTCTTAAAATAGCACATTTTTATTTTTGCTTTCTTGGTAAGTGAAGAAGAAATGTTAACTCATTATGGTCACGGTTTTGTTACCAATTCATATGAATCAGCATGAATACCGCTGCCAGCGGAAGACGACTCTGCGTGACTGCCGATTTATTTCTAATTATTGTATTTTCCCAATTTCTTTTACACTATTCTTCTGTACAATTATTAAATAATTGCTACGATTAGAATCCATTGTAAATTGTTGGCAATTGATATGATCGATATCTACTTTCGGAAAAGCACGATCACAAGTGCCATTTACTTTCTTCTGTACAGTCTGTGTTTTTCTTAGAATTTTTTTTATTAAATGTTTTTTTCAATGCTTTTATACTGTTAACATGTGTGTATAGTGCGTGATTGATTGAGAAAATCAGAAAAATAAATTTTTCGTTTGAGCGGTTGCTTAAAATGAACAAAAGTGAGCTCAATGACGATAGTTTATAGCTGAACAGCGCAGCGTTGAACTAAAATCTCTTCGGGTTACATACTGTAACAGCTAACTGCACTTTTAGGGTAATGGCTTTGGTATTTAAAAAGCTAAGAGGCAGTGAAAACATCACATTTCGGAATTACATTGACTTATCCACACATTAAGCACGCACCCTAAGCTCAAGCTTTTAATTTTTGAAATGTTTTTTGTTTTAACTCTTCGGGTTACATACTGTAACAGCTAACTGCACTTTTAGGGTAATGGTTTTGGTATTTAAAAAGCTAAGAGGCCGTGAAAACATCACATTTCGGAATTACATTGACTTATCCAAACATTAAGCACGCACCCTAAGCTCAAGCTTTTAATTTTTGAAATGTTTTTTGTTTTAATTTAGTTAATTTGGCAGCACCCAATTGACCGACAAAATTGCGGAATTAGAAAGGTTGGGCCAATTTTATGGCTACAATTCAATATTTTTCAAATTTGATTTACATAATAATGTAAAATTTACATAATAATGTATGGAGTACAGACCATGTACAGACCATAAAACTGGGATTTGCGGAAGACGATTAAAACTAAATGCTTAAAGCTGAAGTACGCAGGAAAAACATAAGATTAATTTGTCAATTTGGCTTTCAAAAGAGATTGATGATGATATTTCCCCAGGGCGAGAAAATAATTTCGTTGTAAAAATCCGAATACATGGACATTTTTAGTTTCGGTTTGATGCCTTAAACTGTTATAAAGATGTGCGAAAAAGTTCAAAAGTATAAAATGGCATAAAATATGTTTGCAAAAACGATGAATAAGATTTTCGAGTCGATTTATTTTTAATAACATAATTTAAGAAAACCAGTGCGTTAGTGCTATAGTGTGTACGCAGAAGTTACAGTCCGTAAAACGGACCGTTGAGTACCCCACCCTATCGCACATTGTAAAATGCTGATGTAATTGTGAGTTTTTGACATTTTATAAGTAGTGCAAACTTCAAAAAGGGGCGTCATTCAACCGCCCTAATTGCAAACTATCAATTATAACACAGATGTTTCCAAGTGACGCTTTGTACGTAAAAATGAAAATGAAATTCGGTCTCGATCATATGCCCTTAGGGTCTTGGGGGTATACCATTATTATTTCACCGTGTTACAAACTATGTGACAAACTTTATATACCTCCTATCCTATGGGATGGGGTATAAAAACCTACAAGTATGAAGTCATACACGGAGCGGTATGTATAAGTAATTTTTCATTTACTTCAAGGTAGGTACCGTTATATTTTTTTTTTGTAAGTCTTCTATCCTTATTTTAGGTGAATTTTAAGTTAAAGTACTCAAATTTTGCGCAGTGTGTAAAATTCTATTTGTTTATTAAAGTTAGATATTTCTGGATATATTTTATTTCTGTTATATACTTTTTTCCTTGTGCTATTCACTGTTCTTATATTGAGTGATTATAAAAATTAGTTACCCTGAAATAGGCTGGCTAAAAACTTTTCTTTAATCTTCTTTTGACATTTATTGTTCTTTAAAAATTTGCTTGCGCCAAACTTGGTTCGATGTTTAATAAGTGGTCCAGAAGTTACAATACATTTGCGCAGCAACATTTAAGTTAGTCAACTAAAGTCTTTTCAAGCAAATCTAGGAAACTATTTACTATTTCAAAACTGCTTTAGTTTTTTTTATGAATTTCAAAAGATGGACTACGTCCGTTATATATTTCAAATTTTTGCTTATAACGCTTTCGAAAATAGAAGGAAGGACATTACGGCTTCTTGGCCTTTTTTCACGATTTTTTTAATTTGTAATCCAAAAACAACAATTTCGATTTATTTCAATATAACCACTTTTCTTAAGATCTCCGTATTTCTCAGAAAACGGTAGAACATTCTGTTATTTTTATTTCGTTTCTATGGGGCTTAAAAATTTGAAGTTGGCAACATCGACTTTAAACCTTTTAAACGCAGTAAGGTAGCTTGCTTTGTAAACGTTACATACTTTAGCCAAATTTCATCAAGATCATCATTACCGTTAAGGGACTAGAAATCTTTAAAAAAAACGTTTTCTAAAATAATTTTAGGTTTTTGAGCCAAGTCTTAAAAAAATCTTCAAATAAAGCATATTTTGAAATTTTTTTTCAGACTTTTTTCAAAAGAACAACCACCCACGGGATGTTAATTTATGGTCAACGGTTTTAGATTAAACGGTAAACAAGCTCATTTTTGTACACCATCTCATAGGATAGGAGGTATATTAAGTTTGATTCATAGTTTGTAACATAGAGAAATAATCACCGTACATCCCCAAGACTTTAAGGGTAGATAGAGACCGAATTGTAAGTCGAATGAGCCATGTCCGTCTGTCCGTGGGTCGGTAGTTTTTAGGACTTAAATTTTAAGCTAGGAACTTGAAACTTAATATCTGTTCTTTCTAGGTCCCGAAGCAGTACAAGTAAAAATTTTTGAAATCCGCCCACTAAAACGCCACTTTACTTATTGGGATGAAAAATCAAAGTTGTCGTAGGGTGCTGAAATTCTATTAGCGAGGATCCTCGCTTAAGTGTATTGTGATTGGCATTTAAAAAAAAAAGCGAAAACTGCTCCATATGGGCGTGGTCCTATTTAATTAGCATTCTAATAAATGGCTTTTATTCGATATATTTGCTTTAAATCTTTGCTTAAGCTATCAACTGAAATGAATGAATTTGCGCCATGCCCACTTTTGCCCACTGCAATCGACATATGAATTCCACTTCGGATTAAAAATATAAAGAAAAAACCGATGCTATTGAAAAGGGGTTGATGCCACGCCCCTTTTTCAAGGAAGGAGATTCTTAGCTGACAAATTCTAAATACAATAAAAGTAAATAGAAACTAAAATTTAACACCCAAGCTTTATGACGCAATTCGGAGCTTGACAGTGGTCAATTGGGTTGGGTATCCAACGATTTGCCTAAGTAGATTGTAACCCTCCCACAAGTTTTCATATAGTATCTGTCTCGGCCCGCATTTGTGGGTGTGGTTTTATGAAAATTGATTATTGTACCCGACCCAGGGTATATTAATTTAAATGCAAAGTTTGTAACAGAGTGAAATTATCACCGTAGACCCCTAAGACCTTTTAGAGATATTATCGAGACGGACAGGTGAATTCATTAAGCTCTGTCCGTCCGTCTGTGTGTGTGAAGGTTTAAGGTCATCAAAATCAAGCTACAGAGCTGAAACTTGGTGTATGGCTTTGTTCTTCTGTTGCACAGACAAAGTGCTTAAATTGCTTAAATGCGCTAAAAGCCTCGCACACTACTGGCTTCAATGTTGGACAACCTCTAATATTACATTTTCTTTCAAAATGTCTTTTGGTCAAGTTAAACAAGGCGTATGAACTAAAATTTTGAAACAGAGCACTCTCCTGAAAAAAAGGCATGTTCTTTTTCACAGCCCCCACCTCGGCGAGGGTTTGACCTGCCCTCCGAGAGTATCATTTGTCTTGTTGTCTTGAAAACCTTCTCAAAGTGCCGTCCGGATTCGGCAAAAAAATTGTAGGTCCCCTTGTATGTTAATATCAAATTAACACACCAGCATACATTGTTGAGAAGTTGGCCCTGGTTCACCTCGAGCTGTTGCGCCACTCTATTTATTTTTATTCATTTAAATTGTTGGTTATTAATGTAATCAATCAATGTAAACACGTGCAAAAAAGCGCAATCACAAGTTGGTATACCAACAAGTTGGTATATAATGAACTTTCTTTAGGTTCTATTTTTTTATGTTGATCAAACAAGAAAAATTGCATGATGCATAGAGTAAAAATGTGGGCTTAAATTTTTTTTTTGTTTTATTGAGCTGCTGTTCACATTGAGTGAGCGCGACCAAAACGTTATGGCAAATGCGTTGTGGTTGATACATATACATATACCTACCTAACAGTGCATCAGAATTCAAGTAATCTTTCTTGGTTGCACACTGTAACATCACGCTAAAGGTTGAGTGTACCTGTTACAATGCTTTGCTGCCAGCCGCGCCGCTAATGCTTTCAAAGTTAAGAGGCCGTGAAAAATTCAATGTTGTCATTGTATTGGCGTGTACTCAAACACAGGCACATTAGCATTAGGCAGGGACCACATAATGACGTACACGACTTTCGCTCAGCAATCATGGCAGATTCTCTTCAGTGGGAAAAGCCAAGGTTGCCTGCCCAGCCCATACATACGTTTTTCTCGACTGAAGCGGAGCTAAACTTATAAAAATAAACTCCAAAAAAAACACTGTAAATCATTTTGATATTGGAGGCTAAAACTCCAATATCTTCGAAAGATACCAATATGCACCACTATAGCAGGTATATAATACCCGGGGCTAATTCATCTCGGCTAATATGACCTTTCCTAGAAATATTTGAAGCATATCGAGCCTTTTTTTGGTATTAAAATGTTTATTTTATTCGATAATATTGTTTGACAGCAAAAAAAACTTCTTCATTGTTCAAAGCCATCGAACAAAAACAGATTACCTATCTACAAAATTATGCCTAAAAACAAAAACTTAAACCAGAATGAAATTGACTTCTTTGAATTCTCGTTTTGAATTGATTGCCCTTATAAATCTTGAGGCACTATCTTAATTTTTCTCTGTGATAAAATGTTTTATTATCTATGAAATATGATTTTAATATAAATGTTCCATGTGATTTCTTAAGAAGCCTAATATTATACTGAACTATAAATGTACTGTTTATACACATGCAACGCAACTTGAGGTTTTCGCCACTTTTTTCGCAATGCATGCATAAAGGTATACTATTTATTTTATACCTACCTATGATACTGCGAAAAAAGACCTATGTGATATACTGTATTGATTTTTTCATTGATTCTTGCTAAAACACTTGCAGGAACTAGAAAATCTAAAACAATTACATGCAATTGCATTTTGGATTGCAACGTCAAAAAGTTTCGCGTAAGCACGTTGATATTTGTCAACAGAGAGAGAAATAAATGAATTTAAAGTGTCTACCCGTCAAGTAGAAGGTGTATACCATAACAAACATTTTAAAGGATACCTTTATGGCGGCAAACGTAATAAATTAACTTAAACACATGGGAAAGTATGAACGAATGTCATGGTAATACTTTTAGGCAGTTATTTTTAGGGAGTAGCTAGCAGTAGTGATGATATGCGTTACAATTTACGCTGATTGAAAAATAATCAAAAATCAAAAAGCAATAAGCGGACTTCTGACTTTTTGGCAGATATTACCTAATACATTGGTTAAGGTTAGGTTGGCTCGGGTAGCTGCCCAGACAGCTAGGCAGCGACAGACTTAGACCAAAGGAGGTCCATTGTGATACCACTTGTAGGACCGGAGTTACCAGCCCGAGGGCCTAAATGATAGCTACCCGTTTAGGTGGGAGGGGTCTAGGCAACCAGTAACGATATATACCTGTAACGAAGGTCACCAATCAAAGTTTGATTGGTTGAGACATACCCGAGGGTAATGAAGGCTGGGGGTAACCTTTTCCGTGTGAACCGCTGGGAGCAGAGTTGAGGGGGCCAGTGAGAGACTTCCTGAAGAAAGAGTAAGGGTGGTCTCGTAACTCTTGGACTCCAGATGGGAGTTTGCCTTGATGGTGGAGTGGGCGGGTTGATACGGATTGCGGGGGAAGTAGTCTGGGGTCGAGGGGTGACCTGAAGGGGTATGTTGAATAGGAGAGGTAGGGGCAACCGAAGCGGTATAAACCCGTACCAGGGGGAATATTCACCGGTGTTTCCACAAGAGCGGAGAGGTAATGGCAACCGAAGGGGCATGAGCCCTTACCAGGCCAAGCCGGTTGGGAAAACAAACTAGGGGGGGGAGGTGTGGTGGAGTATATTTGGCGCTCCACTGTAGGTGCTCCCTCTCCCACATAGAGTTTTCATGTTGAGGAGAGATGGGTTGTGTGATCAAAGTTAGGCATTTAGCCAGTTTGACCCAGAAAAAAAGTACATTTGCCTCTTTAAATCGAGTCGCACGAGATCATTTCAATCATCAAAGAAAAATTTACCTAAAGTTAAACCACGGTCTCTTCTTCCACCTTAGGTAGGTAGGTAGGAAAGTGGCTTTTTACATGCACTTAGGCCAAAAAGTAGGCCCATTGTACCGCTACGTGGGTATATTATCAAGTGAGTAGGTTGGCGTGAATTCTATGACAGCCAGTCAGTCTTTTCGATGAATTTTTGTAGCTTTTTGACCGGTGTCTTACTAAGGTCGCTTAGGTAGTCGTAGAAGTAGGAGCCTAGTATGGACTTCCTGTACGACGCGAGTGCCGGGCAGCAACAGAGAAGGCGTTGTACACTTTCTTCCTCTTCCTCATCTAGGCAGCATCTACAGAAGTCATTTGAGAATAGACCTAGTCTTTTTGCGTGAAGACCTAGTAGGCAGTGTCCGGTGATAATTCCCACTGCAGTGCTAATTTTGGATCTCTTTAAGGAGATCAAGCTATCTGATCTTTTTGGATCGAGGCAAGGGCAGATTTGCTTGGAGGTTAAACAAGTGGTGCCTGTCCTCCATCTGGCGTTAGTTTCTTGTATGCTGTGATTTTTGAGCTGTAATTTGAAGGTAGTTAGGGGAATACCTATATTACAGGAGATTTCATCTTCTTGCAGTCTAGTGGCGTTCTTAGCGAGTTTATCAGCCTCACAGTTTCCCATGATGTCTCTATGACCTGGCACCCAGCACAGGCAGATGTGAAACTGTTCGGACATCTCATCAAGAGATGTGCGACAGTTAATAACTAATTTAGAGTTTATAGAGATCTATGTCAGGGATTTGATGGCAGCTTGGCTATCCGTAAAGATACAGATATCGCGGGCGGATATCAGGTTCCACTTTGGCCAGGACAGATCTTTACTAATTGCCATTATTTCTGCTTGGAAGACGCTGCATTGGTTGGGTAGGCGAAGGGATTTATTTAAGTTAAGGCATTTAGAGAAAGCACCACTTCCTACACCGTCTTCCGTCTTGGATCCATCTGTGTAAAAGTGTATTCCGTTACCAAAAGGTATACTACCGCCGTACCACAGGTCTCTGTTTGGAATCCGGGTTTCGAAGTTTTTCTCTAGGAAATATAAAGGTGAAGTGTAATCCAGGTTCGTGGAGGTGAGATGCTGTTCGTTTAGAATATTGGCATGTCCGTAAACGTAATCACGCCATTGGGAGCATTATTTAAGTCGAATTGCGCAGTTGGTAGCTGTTTGCTTACCAAAAATGTCTAAGGGGGTAAGGTGCAATAGGATATGCAATAGTGGTTCTCAGGGCACCACTAATACAGATACGTGCTTGCCTTTGTACCTTTCTTAAAACATTGAGATGTGTGCCGACGTTGAGTATGGGCCACCATACTGCCGTATAGAAGGATTGGTCTAATCACAGCTGTGAAGAGCCAATGTGTCATGTGAGGTTGTAGTCCCCATTTGTGCCCAATGGCTTTTTTGCTCATATAAAGGGCCGTGACGGCTTTCCTTGCTCTTTCGGCTGTATTGAGCTTCCAGCTTAGTCTATTGTCCAAAATAAGGCCAAGGTACTTTGCCTTATTTATAAACGATAGGCTGGTGCCATTTAAGGTGGGAGGGGCAATGCGGGGGATTTTGTATTTTTTAGTGAAGAGGACAATTTCGGTCTTTTGTGCATTAACACTCAGACCATTGACAGTCGTCCATTTGTGGAGGAGAGTAAGGGCAGGTTGCATTAAGTCTCTCAGTACTTGGGGATATTTCCCCGAGAAGGCAATGGCTACATCATCCGCGTAGGCAATCGTTTTGCAGCCCGCTCTTTCTAGTATAAATAGCAGCTTATTCACCGCTAGGTTATAGAGAAGAGGGGATAGTACTCCTACTTGAGGTGTACCTCTTCTGGTCGAGCTTTTCAAGGAAGCGTGACCTAAAGTGGCATTAATTACTCTACTGGTAAGTAGTTGTTTTATTAATGCTACTAGTCCCGCCTCTATGTTTAACTCGTATTGCGCGTGGATGGATGTAGTTGAAAGCGCCTGCTATGTCTAGAAAAGCAACCATCGTATATTCTTTTTGGTTGAATGATTTCTCAATGAGTCGCACTAGTGCGTGGAGAGCCGTTTCAACGGATCTTCCTTTGCTGTACGCATGTTGAGATAAAGTTTAGATGGGTCTACAGTTGATCTTAGATGTAGATCAATGAGCCTTTCTAATGTTTTAAGTAGAAATGATGATAAGCTGATAGGTCTCAAATCATTGGGGTAAACGTGGGAACTTTAACCCGCCTTGGGGATAAAGACCACTTTGATTTGCTTCCATCTAGTGGGGACATGGCACAAAGAAAGACAGCCTTTAAAACTGGTCTCCAACCAGAGGGTACTCAAGTCGGACGTTTGTTGAAGCTCCGCTGGTATTATGCTGTCAAGTCCTGGTGACTTGTAGGGACTGAAGCTATTTATAGCCCACATGATCTTATGACGCGTTATCATAGAGTTCGGATTTCTAATAGGCATAGCCCTTGCTTGGCTTGGACTTGGGCAGTCTGGTGAGTGCCCCGGAAAATGGGTCTCTACCAGCAGTTTCAAGGATTCTTCATTGGATAATGTCCACGTATCATCTGCCTTTTTGAGAAAGCTAGAGACATTGGGACAGGTTGAGAGAACTTTTCGAAGCCTGGATGCTTCCGCGGATACTTTAATCTTTTCGCAGAATTTCTTCCACGTGGACCTTTTTGCTTTCCTAAATTCAGTTTTAAAAGATTTGAGAGATTCTTTATAGGAGGCCCGAACTTGAGTCTCTCCTGTATTCCTTGCCTTTTTGAACTTCCTTCTGCAATTTTTCTTAAGGTTGTTTAAGTCCGCATTCCACCAACGCGGTTTTGGCGTCTTGTCAGGTTTTTTCAGTGGACAAGCTTTTTCCATCGCCTTATTATGGGTGTTCGTAATCACATCTACTAGGTTGTCTAACTCCCTGGTATTGTGAGGTGTTGCAGGTTGACTGGGCAAGGAAAGAGAGAAGATACACTTATAAAGGAGCCATATCGTTTTTCTGTAATTCCTATATGTTGCTTGCGGTTGCGAGCAGCCATTAAGGTCCAAACATAGGTATCTGTGGTCTGAGAAGGAGTGAGTTTTAGAAACCCTCCAGTTTGTTATAACTTGAGATAGATTGTTCGAGATAAGAGTGAGATCTATAACTTCTTGTCGATTTCTTATGATTAAGGTGGGGTCATCACCCTTGTTGCAAATTTCTAGGTTGTTCAGAAGGATCAAGTTTAGTAGTGACTCACCTCTATCATTGGTGTCAGAGCTGCCCCATAAACGATGATGAGCGTTGGTATCGCACCCAATGATATGGTATCGCTGTTTCCTCTATGCTTTCCGGGGGGACTATTCCATCGTAGGGCATATTCTTCCACCTTATCTTGCAACTTCTACCAGAAGTCATTGAAGGTAGCACTAATTCTTCTGGCATTTCGCCCTACCAGACAGTGGCCTGTGAGAGCTCCAATTATCTTCCTAAGATTCGTCCTATTGAAGGAGATGAGTCACTTTGTTTTTCTACGATCGTGCTCTGGGCAGAATTTTTTGGAAAAAGTTGAACACATAGTCGGAGAGCTATAAAAATAAATTGATTTATTTCACAAAAATAACATTCTGCCTCTGGGAGGTGCAACGGCCTGAATTTGCACACAAAAGTAAGAAAGTTAACCCATAGTAAGATGTCATACGAAGCTGAGATTTCGTATTTAGCATCTCATAGCGACTGCAAAGTTTTTGGCCACACACATTTTAAAGGGCCGATTTTACATAAAATTTAATTTGCATCAAAAATTGAGTTTTTGCGTGCATTTGCAGGCCTCATCACTAGCATATAAATATCCAAGTTAGGCCTGCAAATGCACGCAAAAATTTTTGATGCAAATTTAATTTTATACATTCGCTTTTCAAATATTCGCTGTTGAGTTAAGTCTCAGAAGGATTTGAAACTTAAAAATTCGCTCTATTATCAATTAAAATTTTGGATAATTTCTGATACTTTTAATTTTTGTCATATGATTTATCCAAACATCTCCGGACACAAGGGGAGGGGGATTTTTTTACGGACGTACGGACATGGCTCATTCGACTTACAATTCAGCCTCGATCATATGCTTTCTTGGGAGTCCACGGTGATTATTTCTCTATGTTACAAACTATGTATCAAACTATGAATCAAACATAATATACCTCCTATCTTATGGGATCGGGTATAAAATGACAGTCAAGCTTTTATTACGGCTTTTGGCATATTTTTTTTGCTAAAAACTTATTTTATTGTGAAAAGTAGTCTTCTTTTGGTGCGATACACATTTTCTAAGGGAAAATTGTGAAAATCTTCTGAAAAAAATAATTTTCAAGCTCTACATAATTATAGTATTTCTTACATTGATGCTTTCTCCAATACTGATAAATATTTTCGTTCACTGTTCTTTGTTCTTTTTCTTCATATAATTAAACACGAAATATTTAAACAGAACAAACCTGTATCTAACTTATAGGATAAATTAGGAAGCTGTTCATTGTGGGAATTCAGCCAATTTTGCTACTATTCCTGGTAACCAACTGTTGGTCAACCATAAAAAACGCGGCAGCCAGGTTGTCGATAATTTTTATACCCGACCCAGGGTATATTAATTTTAATGCATAGTTTGTAACACAGTGAAATAATCATCGTAGACCCCAAAGACCTTTAAGACATATGATCGAGATCGACGGTGAATCGATTAAGCCATGCCCGTCCGTCTGCCTAACATACCGTGTACAACTTTGGGGTTGTACCAATCCGAGCAACATGTCCATGTTGCGGACTTTCCAAAGAAAAAGACACTTAGAGCCATTGTGAATGCTCCATGGTATATAAGGAATAGTAATATTCATAGAGATTTGGAAAAGCTACTGTGAGCGAAGAAGTAACAAACTTTGCTCGAATGCTAAGTGCTCGTCTTCATGTTCATTGCAACAATGAAATAATCCGTACTCTTAACGATGTAAACAACGAGCGACAACTACGAGAACAAGACCCTTCGATCTAGCGACGTAGGTTGAAGCCGCACGAACTGACGGTTTTAGTAGGTGCATTCACTGGATAGCAACCTAATCCAACAACCGATTAACACTACGGAGCGTAAACTACTTGTTAAGTTAACTTAGTTGTAGTCACGAAGAATTATGAGATAGCGTAAATTTACTGCTATGACGTGCGTTCTGGCAGTTTTCACAGTGTATCTCATAAATGGGTGGTTTTTAGCACGTGGAAATCGGGCATAACACATATTGGCTACTTCGGTATTATTTACCTGCTTTAGTGGGCATATTGGTATCTTTGACAGATGTTGGAGTTTTAGCCTCCGTCTACCCTAGGATTAAAAAAAAATATATACTTATATATCTAAGTAGGTAATGTTTCAGTAGAAAGATATATTAAAGTATCAAATCACTGTAATGTAAACTGTGCGACAGCTTTGTAAAAGCACATTTTAGGCGAAAAATAAATAAATCAATCAAAATAGCGGTTGCCATTTTTTATACCCCATCCCCATCCCATAGATTAGAATGTAAATTTAGTTAATAATTTGAAGCACTGACCGTGTTCGGTGAAATAATAATGGTAGACCCCCAAGACCTAAGGGGCATTATGATCGAGACCTAGCTCTGAATCGAATAAGCCATGTCCGTCCGTCCGTCTGACTGTGTGTCACAAGTTTTTAGGGCTTTAATTTTGAGCTAGAGAGCTGAATATTTGTGTGTGGGCTCCTTAAAATTTTTCAAATCCGCTCACTGACACACCCACAATCGGTCTTAATATGCAGCTACCTCCAGCGGTTTCAAAACCGTAAGACCCCGTAAAACCCAAAAAATAAAGAAATTTGAAAGACGATAGGAATAAAGAGGAATAGGAATACTTGCCCATTCGAATAGGGTATACCGTAGCCCATTACAAACGAACCGAAGCTATTACATACGCACTGTTGCACTTACTCACTGGTTAACACTGTGCTTCGGAAAAGATTTTAGTACTGAAACTTTAAATTCGCCTAAAATAACAATAATACACTTAAGGTAAAAAAAAGACTGACAAGTATAAAGACATAAACCGAAACTTAAAACTCGCCTAAATTAACAATAGTAGACTTAAGGTAATAAAAAGACCGACAAGTATAATGGCTTAGCTAACCTTTATTGCGCAGTTTTTATTGAACTCTATTTGTTTATTAAAATTATTTCTGAATATGCTTTACATTCTGTTGTATACTTTTTTCGCAGTGCAGTCTACTGTTCTTATATTAGTGAATTTTTTAGTTTCGTTACTCTAAAAGAGGGGGCAAATTTTTTTTTATATGTTTGTTAACTCTTATAAGTTTTAGTTTTTAAATATGTTGATGTAAAATAAGTTGCCCAGAAGTCATGGTATACGTACTTGCTAGCAGCAGCATTTAATTAAGTCAACTTAAGTGTTTCCAATATGATACCGCTACGTTGTCCGTCCGTCCAATCGCATTGTAACTTTTGAACAATAAGTCATAGAAAGACGAAACTTGGTGAGCTTTTAAACTGCTTTTAAACTTAGTAAATACTGAAATTTATTAAAAAACTCTAACTTTTTGGAAATATTGAAAAGTTCTTGAGAAATGAAGAGTTAAAAACGTTAAAAGTTGGTTGACGTTTTTCAAAGTGTTTGTGGCCATAATTTTAGACCCGTTTAGTATACAAGGCTGATATTGAAAGAAAATCCCTTCTTGGTTGCTGGCTGGTACCCAATGGGGCGCCTCCCCAGGTGACGGATAAGGGAATGTTCATCAGACACGGAGGGTAGCGGTATGGGAAATATCCGGGGTGGACAAAAATCAAGCAACAAAATCCAGGACCGTCAGTCTCAAAATGAGCGGCTGCCTGCTCGGCATCTGCTAACCAGGTAAGGGTCAGCCCAATATTAAACACTTCTTTTTCTTCCAATACGCAAATAGAATGGGCAACAATAAGATGCATACCAGATGAATTTATGAAATACTCTGCAGTTATATTACCGATTGCTTTTCTGTGTAAAGGCATAACAATTGCGGGGATAAGCTTTTCTATTCTCAAATTATTTACACTCGCGGAGTGCTACGCATCTTAAGGGTAGTCATAACTCCTTGATCGCGAGTTAATTAGAAAAAACCTATAAAATAACTCAAAGTCAACCGACCGCTTGAGTCACATTTTTCTGAAAAATTTTTAATGCTGTTTTGACGCATTTTCGAAAAAAAATGGCAAGAAGGCATGAAAAAACGTGTGTGTGTGTGTGTCCTTTATCTCCGGTGTTGTTTGGACGAATAATAATACAAAATCGCACGTATCAGAAATTATACAAAATTTTGAGGGAAAATATCGCGAATTTTTAAAGTTTATAAAACTTCCGAGATTTAACTCAATAACATAAAATCGTTTTCAAAAGCATTTTTTTTGAAAATTCTATTGTCTTAACGGTAAAAGCGATCCTGTTCTGATTTCATTAAAGTACAAACGGCACAAAACCCAAGCAAGCTGCGCTTAAAAATTTTAAAATTATCGTTTCCAACCTAAGTTTTTCTAAGCCTATTAAAACGACGAAGCAAAGAAGCAAAAAAAGAAGCTTGTTTTACTGTTAACGCAAAAACCGTTGCCCATACAATTTAAAAAAAAATGGATGCTAACGCAGGTGGTGGAAAAAATTCAAAATACATAGTTGTTTTATGGATTTGAAATTTAAAAATTTATAAAAAAGTTCAGAAGAGCGTATATCTCCCTTTCTATCTCTTAAACGGTATAAACTATAATTTTAAAATAAATAACGGGCATCTTTTGAATTCCTATACAAGTCTATTGCAAACTGCGAATATTCAAAAACGTGGAAGACTTAACTCAAAAACGTAAAAAAATTCGAAAACATTTTTTTAAACGTTTCTAGTCCCTAAACGGTTACGAACGAAGTTTGTAACGTTTACAAGGCAAGTTAACTGCATTTAAAAGTTTCAAAATAAACGTTTCCAATCTCAAGTTTTTAAGCCTATTTAAACAAACGAAATAAAAATAACATGCTTTACCGTTTTCTCAGAAATCCATGTCCGCAGTTTTTAAGAAAAATTACCAATGCTAGCACAGGTGTTTAAAATTAAAAAAAAATTAAACGGTAGCTATAGTTGAAAAAAAAATTGCTGTTTATGAATTTTAAATTTTATGAAACCTTCCCTCTATTTTCGAAATGGTAGTAAGCGAAAATTCGAAACAAGTAACAGAAATTTTCTATCTTTAGAAATTCAAAAAAAAAAACTGCAACAGTTATAAATAGTAAATGGTTTCCTAGATGTGATTGATAACACTTAAATTGACTGACTTAAATAAAGCTGCTAGTAAATATGTATGAGGTAACTTCTGGACCACTTATTTAACTGGATCTGGACCACTTATTTAACCAACACAACAGATTTAAAAAAAAATAAACTTATAACCATTTCTCTTTAGAAAAAAATATAAAATAAAATTAAAGGAAAACAGCACTACGATAAAAGTATGCAACAGACTGTCAAAAACCTATATCCAGAAATAATGTTACAAAACAAATATAGAATTTATACTTCATACCTGACGGTCTTTTTTTATTATTTGCACTAAAATAACAGCATTTCAAAAAACTCAAAGATCTTGTTCATATAAACATAATCTTCCCAAAATATTGAAAAAGTTAAGCGAATCAGATGAGCTATCAAGATGCGTTTGAAAATATGCCATGAAAATCGAAAATTGTCAGTTAAAGAAAAGAAAAACTAAAAGTCGCAAATCCACTAAACAACACTCTTTACAAATGAAGCAATAACTGTACGCTAGTCCTTCAACAAAAGACGGCGGACTACTCCGTGTATGACTTCATATTTGACTCTCTTTTTTCAATAGTGTTTTCTAATATATCAACATCACACTTTCACTTTTTTCTTATCACAACAATAAAAGAGTGGATTATAATAATAATAATACAAAAAATTCAAAGAAAAATTGCAATAATTGAATCGGTAATAAAAAAAACTCACAAAAATTTTGAGAATTTAATGTACTCAGTTGCATTGGAAATCCATTGACTCGTAGTTAATCCATTTTTGAGTTAAATCCAGGGTTCTGTTTGACATATAGGGACAATAATGTTTTTTAATTTTATTTTTCAGAACATAAAGAACACAAAAAACTGAGCTTTATTGACAAAAAAATACATTTAGAATTAAAAATTCTTGGTATAACCAAAACTCGTTATGCAGATTTTTTTTAATTTTTTCACATTAACAACCCGCAGCACTCATACATTGTTCAAGAATCTAATCCTTTTCTAGAATATTAAATGCAACCCCGCCGACGTAACACTTCGAACTGAATGTCTACTGAAACCACGGCTTTTGCTATTCCATTTCAAGTCCTTTACCCTGAAGCGGAAGTCGGCTCTCTTTCTTCGTGTATATCGTGAGAATGTTAGAACACTACAGGTCTCCGACTATAATTCCCCAGCCCACTTGTTTCAAGCAATTTACTCCTCGCTCGAAATATTCGCCAAATCACTGTAGGCCTTTTTTAAGTGGGTTAAGTAAACGGACTCTAAGATTGACGGTGAATCGAAAGAACCTGTTGTATAGTAAACACACACAAACATGTGCTAGTCCTTGCTGCATTTGCTACTTTTGCTAGAAGTTGTCTCGGAGCGAATGCTTTTAGTGAGACTTTCTATCAGCACGCAAAACTACCACCAAGTTATTATGCAAAGTAGCTATGGAGTGGGTGTCGGGCCCAAAATAAATCCTTACACTTGATCCTTAAGTGAATTTCTCCTTGTGCTTTAACGGCACCATGTTTTGTGTCGCTCTAAAGGTGTTATGAGTGTGAAACTTTTGCCGGCTTGCCGTTGTGAACAACGAAACTCATACTGTTGAGTTTCATTTGAGTGTGTATGCCAACTGACCATCGCTCTTTGTATACATTTCTAAATAAGGAGGCCTATGTTGGTATTAGATTATAGGTGGTTGGTATAAGCATTATGCATCACTTATATACCTACGACATGTTAATGTCTGCAGTTTTGAGATGGAAAAGCAAAATTTTTAAAATAAGAGAGGTTGACAAGCTTACCCACTTCCTACCTTAAGATGCGTCAGTTTTTGAGAACCTATGGGCAAGTTGTCTAAAGTTTCAATTGATTTTCTTAAACAAATCAAATGGCGTCTCTTCTTAAAATCAAGTTTATTCTGTTAACAGAAAAGTTGACGTAGGAGCAACAGTCACATAAGAAGTCTTACGGAGTGGTCCGTCAGCTTTTGTGGAAGTAGCTTACCATTATATATGTATGTAAATTATTTTTTTTTATGTTTATTATATTTGGGGTGGGATATTTTACTTTCTTTTAACTGGAAATTTTAACTTTACATTTTTTCTATTTGTTTTTTTCTATACCCTATTCCACAGAAATGTAGTGTACATATTAAGTTTTATGCAGACGAAAATGTAACATGCGATAGATCCCCAATTCTAAGTTCAATAAGCGATGTCAGTCCGTCCGTCCGTATGTCACCAATTCTTAGGCCTTAAGTTTTGAGCTATAAAGCTGAAATTTTGAACCTGTAAGCTCTCTGTCATCCGAAGCAATACATGTGTTAACATTATTGAAATCCGCCCACAGGCACTCCCGCACAATCGGTGTAAATGTGCAATCTTCCTCCAGAACTTTCAGAACTGTAAGACGTCTTAAAAGGTATAGGTTAAGGTATACAATATTAAAATAAAATATTCTTTTAAATCGATGACAAGCCCTAGTGGGCGTAGCATCGATTTAAAAGAATATACCCGAGGTTAGGCATGCCAGTCGTAAGAGGCGACTAAATCCCTCCGTATGCCGAGCGCGTAGCGCATACAAACTATATATTATGGACAAAACAGAAGACAATATTAAAGGTTCTCAAGGTGGCAATCAAGTTTCACTGGCAATTCTACCCTTTTCGGAGTTAGGCTCTACGGATTCTGGGAAGAGCCATTTATTGCTTATAAATATCTTTTTATCTGCACCAGCTAGACCGAAAGTCTCTGGGATAGTAAGCTTAATGAAATGGAACGTCTCTACCACTAGCTTTAAAGCGAAGCAAATCCTTAAAGTAAAGAAAACGAAGCCTTAATTAACCCCTTGTGGCATGCGAGGAAACACCGAAACGTCAATACGAATACCAGACGGAAAAGGAAGGAAGTTGCGTAAGAACCCTTAAAATACTCTTTGGACGAAGTATATAGGTAACTTAACATCGCTTCGCAACAACGAATGGAAAGTAAACGTTCAAGACTTAATGGTTTACTAATGAAAATCACCTCGAAAAGCCGCTTCGGGTGATCCCGAGGACACTACACCCATCCTGTACCAAGGACGAAGTAATACAAGACGTTCAATCCTATAAAGGCTTTAAGCTTCTTGACGCCGGCCATGAATACAATACGATACATGAATACAAAATCAAGTTCGTGCGCTCAAGTCAACCCACGTGAAAGTAACACACAATCGGCTGCATTAGATTCGGTCTCTCAAATTCTAGTCACGATTTTAGATAAGCGTGATCAACAAACGAAAGTTAATCAAGTAACATTTAAGAAACTGGGAGCAAGCTCGAGTTCTTACCTCGAAAAACATGTAACATAAAATCAGGAACATGGGAAAATTAATCAAAATAGTTACATGGAATGCAAACGGCCTTTTGCAAAAAATTTACAAACTAGGAGTTTTCCTTCGCAAGAATAATATAAAGATAAACACCTAAGCCTGATTTTCGAAACATACTTTAAAAATAGTTCGGCACCCAAAATAAAGGGTTACAGCAGGGTGACAAATAAATTTTTTTTATTTTTTAAAAACTGAAAAATAAACGACAAACGGGTTTTTTGTTTCCAAATTTTTTACATATTTGGCTTCCGTGGTTTGTTTGCGTAAAATTAAGTTGAGAAGATGGAAACAACTCAGAATAGGCATTTTTTAGCACTACTATTTTACCTAACCAACTAAATCTCTTAAGTGATTTTATTTCAATATTTCAGCTCCACTATATTTTCATTCAAAACCCAAGGAAAAGATTTTGGGGTGTGAACACGCGGTTTTTTTAAACTTTTTTCTGAATTTTCATACCCTATCCCGTAGGATAGGAGGTATATTAACTTTGATTCATAGTTTGCAACAGAGAAATAATCACCGTAGACCCCAAAGACACCAAAGGCATATAATCGAGACCGATTTGTGAGACGAATGAGATATGTCCGTCTGTCTGTTGGTAGTTTTAAGGCCTTAAATTTTGTGCTAGAAACTTGAAACCTCATATCTGAGCTTTTTGGTTCCCGAAGCATCGATTCTGAAAATCGTTTCAGTATTTTGTAAAAATTCGATGTTTATTGACCCGATTCGTAAATTTTAATTACGTATTTAGTTTTTTGATTACCCTTTGTGAGAAAATCAAGTCCTGTGCTGAAAATTAAACAGTGGAAAGAAGTAAGTTTTTCATTAACATGTTATTTTTAAATAAACACATCTTATGTACACAAAAAGTTGATAACACTTATTTAATAATTGTGATAATTATTATACCCCATCCCATGGGATAGGAGGCAGGTATATTAAGTTTGATTCATAGTTTGTAATATAGAGAAATAATCAACGTAGACCCCCAAGACCTTAAGGGCATATGATCGAGACCGAATTGTTAGTCGAATGAGCCATGTCCGTCCGTCCGTGTGTCGGTAGGTTTAAGGCCTTTAGTTTTGAGCTAGGAACTTGAAACTTAATATCTGTTTTTTCTAGGTCTCGAAGCAGTACAAGTGTAAGCAGTGAAGCAGTACAAGTGTGTTTCAAAATCCGCCCACTAACACGCCCACTTTACTTATTAGCATGAACTTCTCTCCCCTGCAAGGTCGGGGTTAGAAAAGCCTTGAGGTAAGGTATGCCTGTCGCAAGAGCCGACTAAAATCCTCTGGAAGAAGTAATCTTTAATGTTTCAACGAATGCTGTCGATGCTGCTCCATTTGGGGCAACTTTTTTTCAGTTAGGTTTTAACTTATAGATGAATCTGAAGGTTAAATTAAAATCCAGAAGCGTCTGTCACACATTGTGCGGCTCACTGGTCGGCGTCTGTCTCCAAAGGGGCGGCTGTATTTAAAAATGAAAATAGAAGTGACTTACCTATTTCTCATAAAAACGACTAGTTAAAAAAATATGGCAATGAACAAAACGAAAGATTTGATTACCCCAGGTGGCAGCCCAGCTATGCTGGAAAATCCACCCTCTTCGGAGGTAGGGTCTACGGATTCTGGGGAGAGCCTTTTATTAAAAGGACAAAACTAAATCGATCACCACCATATAGATCGAACATATTCGGAAAAAGCAGTCCACCGGTAAACCAGGACTCAGTGAAAATTAAGAGCTTAGAAAAGGAGAATAATGAACTCCGAGCTAAGTTTACTGAAATGGAGTGACTGTTCCACGATCTAAAAATGGAAGTCGACTCTCTGCGAAAAGAAAACGAGGATATTAAAAATACTCGTTTAACGAAAGACTGTGAGGTAACGAAAGAGTGTGTAACACCGAACCGACCAGCAGTCGAATACTTCACGGACGAGGACGAACTTGCACTTGAGACCGATTCAGTTTTAAGGAAAAATTCTAGCAGGAAGCGTAAGGCGAATTCCTCTCCCGAAGTAATACAAAAAGAAGATGAGCCCTCACCTCCCGCAATAAACATCGTCGGGATAGCAGACTTCGGGAGATTGCGCAACCATCTTGCAAACGCGGTGAGAACAGAAAACTATAAGCTTACTTCGCACCGAAATAACGTGTGGAAAGTAAATGTTGACAACGCCGATTCCTATCGCGCGCTATCCCTTAGACTGAATGCAGAAAGAATCGAGTGGTATACTTATCAAAATAAGTACGAAAAACCACTGCGAGTCACTGTAAGGGGGCTCCACCCATCATGCACAAAAGAAGACGTTGTAAAAGACGTAAAAACTAAAGGCCATAAAATTATTGGTGCCGTCAATACCATAAAAAGGGAAAAACAACGCACGGAAGGAGAAAGAGACACTGTGATCAGACGCGGCCTTCCAATTTTTATGCTCTCCTTTGAAAGAACTGAGAGCATAAACAATATTTATAAAATAAAAATGATACTTAACATCAGGGTTTAAATCGAACCCATGCGAAAGGGCATTAGACTGATACCACAGTGTAAGCGATGCCAAGAATTCAGGCACACAAGTGCCTACTGCCAAAAAGAGCCACGTTGCGTGAAATGTGCCGGAATGTGCAAAGTTGACGTGAAGGCTCCAGCAGTTTGCGCCAATTGCAACGGAAACCACCCCGCAAACTATCGAGGATGCGAAGTAGCCATAGAGCTGCAAAAGGGACAAGAACCTCTTAAGAAAAATATTCGAGGTCAGAAACCAAGCCTTGGACGTCCAAAAACTGCTGAAACTCCTAAGCCAAAGACTCCAAAGACGCCAAAGCCGATCAAAAGCGTGAGACTGGCAAAAGAGGCGTCGACAAAAGGCGTAAAAGCCCCACGAAAGAGCGGCGCCAGTTCAAGTGCAGCGGAGAAACCGCCACTAGTCGGACCGAAATCATACGCACAGTGTCTCAGATCCTCGCTGTAATCTTGGAAAAACTTGAGGATGAGACTAAAATCAACAAACTTATATTTGACAAACTGAGCAAGCTCGAGTTTAAGCCTCGAAAAAATTACAAGGGAACATGTACAGTTATTTAAAATACTAACATGGAATGCAAACGGCCTTCTGATTAAAATAGACGAACTAATATTGATATTTGCATGATTAAGGAAACTCACCTTAAAAACGAGTCTAGACCCAAACTTAAAGGTTACAATGACTATCACGCACATCACCCTTCGCAAAATTCGAGAGGAGGATCCTCCCTCTACATTAAGAACTGCATAAAGCACTTCAAGAACACAGAAGTTGAGCTAGACTCTATGCAGATCAGTTCAGTTTTTGTAAAAATTGACTGCTTAGATTACAACATTGCATCTTGTTATTTCCCGCCAAGATATAGAATGGTGGAAGACGATCTTGATCGTATGTATGACTTCATTGGGTCCAATTTTATCATTGGGGGTGACTTTAACGCGAAGCATACTTTTTGGGGTTCACGATGCAATTCAACAAGAGGCAGATTACTGTACAAAAACAGTAAGAAACGTGGGGCGGACTTTTTCTCCACGGGTAAGCCAACATATTGGCTAACCGACAGGAATAAAAAGCCTGACCTTGTCGACTTTTCATCGCTAAAGGGTACCCCAAATACCTTACGCGAATCGAAGAGTGTTATGATCTTTGCTCAGACCACTCAGGAGTAATCTTGAAGATGGGTGGAAGACTGACGAAAATAGAAAGAGCTCCCAGATTAGCTAGCAAAAACATGAACTGGCACGCGTTCAGAAATAACTGTAAGGAGGGTGTTGGCTTGAATGTGCTATTGGGAACTCCTTTCGAGTTAGAAACCGCAGTTGACAAATTCATTGAAGCTATTCAGAGCGCTGCCTGGAACAACACTTCGTCCCAAAAGAACGGAGTTGTCACCGACGGGCATGTACGCACAACATATCCGCTCGAAATCGAAGAATTGATTCCTGAAAAGAGAAGAGCGCGTAGAAGATGGCAAGGCTCGAGGGCTCCCGCAGACAAAACCCTCTTGAACCAACTCTCTAACAAACTGAAAGAAGTTTTGCAAGATTTTAAAAATCGTGAGACCACTGGATACCTCGAAGGCTTGTCGGCGGATAGGAACTGTGGAAAGCAGTTAAGTCTATCAAGAAACCTATAATCTACTCGGCACCAATAAAAAAGCTAACGGCGAATGGGCAAGAGAAGACAAAGAGAAAGCGAATTTGTTTGCTGAACATATAGAAGAAACATTCAAGCCTTTCGACGGTCCGCCGTTGGCTGACGTTCAAAACAACAACGCGGAACCTGATAGCTTCAGAATGAAAAAAGTTTCGTTAGTTAAACTCCGACAGACAATAAACAAACTTAAAAATAACAGGGCCCCGGGCTACGACCGGGGGCCCTGTTAAAAAAAGGCACTAGTCAAGCTACTTTATATGATAAACGCTTCTTAGACTTCTATACGTTCCAAGACAATGGAAAGTTGCTGAAGTCATTATGGTTCCAAAACCGGGGAAATGTGCAAATGATAAAAAATCTTATAGACCCATATCGCTTCTGCCGATAATATCGACAGTACTCGAGAAACTTCTGCTGAAGCGATTACAACCGTGAATAATTGCAGAAAGACGCTTGATCCCGAATCATCAATTCGGTTTCAGACCTAACCATTCCTTAATAGATCAAGTCTTCAGTATAACGCATGAAATTGAAAAAGCCTTAGAAGGGAAAAAAATATGTTCAAGTGCTTTCCTCCGCGAATTACAACCGCGAATAATTGCAGAAAGACGCTTGATCCCGAATCATCAATTCGGTTTCAGACCTAACCATTCCTTAATAGATCAAGTCTTCAGTATAACGCATGAAATTGAAAAAGCCTTAGAAGGGAAAAAAATATGTTCAAGTGCTTTCCTCGACGAATCACCTTTTCGACAAGGTATGGCACGAAGGCTTGAAATATAAGTTACGGCTAAACTTGCCATTGGAAAATTATCTTGAAAGCAGACTCTTTCGTGTTAGGTGTAGTAGTGAATACTCGAGATTCAAGCAAATTCGGGCTGGCGTAGCCCAGGGAAGCGTTCACGGTCCGACCCTGTTCCTGATCTACACAAGAGATATACCTCTAGATGACGAGACAGTCGTGGCCACGTTCGCGGACGATACGGCCATCCTCGCAACAGGTTAATCAGTCGAGTCATCAACGAGAAACCTCCAACGACCATTGGACAGAATTTGTGTCTGGGCGAAGACTTGGCGAATCGCTCTTAACGAGAACAAGTCTACGCATGTGAATTTCACTAACAGAAGGGTTAACAATTTACCTCTGTTCATAAATTCTGCACAAATACCTTATGCAAATGAAGCGAAATATCTAGGGATGACACTGGACGCTAAAGTAAGGTGGAAATCACACGTAAAGAAGAAGCGTGACGAACTCGAGATTGGCTTATCGGAAGATTTTCGAAATTAAGCATATGTAACAAACTGCTCTTGTACAGGCAGGTGTCAAAGCCGTCTTGGACATACGGTATACAACTTTGGGGTTGTACCAAGCCGAGCAACATGTCCATGTTGCAGACTTTCCAAAACAAGACACTAAGAGCAATTGCGAATGCTCCATGGTATATGAGGAATAGTGATATTCACAGAGATTTAGGATTAGCTACTGTGAGCGAAGGAGTAACAAACTTTGCTCGAAAGCTAAATGCTCGCCTTCATGTTCATTGCAACAATGAAATGATTCGTGCTCTCACCGAGACTCTTAACGATGTAAACAACGAGCGACGACTACAAAGAACAAGACCCTTCGATCTAGCGACGTAGGGTGAAGCCGCACGAATGAATGGTTTTAGTGGGTGCATTCACTGGATAGCAACCTACCCAATGCGATAAACAGTACGGAAGCGTATACTACTTGTTAAGTAAACTTAATTGTAGTCAAGAAGTATTATGAGAGAGCAAAAGTTTACTACTATGAAGTGCGTTCTAGCAGTTTCATAGTCGTGGGACGCCCCTTTTTAAGGGAGAAGATTCTTTAACTGAGAAATTCTAAATACAGTTGAAGTTGATAGAAACTGGAATTTAACAACCAAGATTTATGACACAATTCGGAGCTTGAAAGTGGTCAATTGGGATGGGGTATCCAACGATTCGCCTAAGCGGATTGTAACCCTCCCACTAGTTAAGTAATTATTAATTATTTATAATAATTAATAGCTATAGTTATAATAACATAATAATAATTTTTCGTTATCAGCATAATGCCCAAAAAAGCATCTTTGTTGCCTTTAAACCTTTTTTAATCTATCCATATATGTAAAAAATTCAAAGAAATGATTTTTTTACTCTTTTAAATGTTGCGTTACGAAATTTTGTTAGCAAAAGCTAGATTAGGATTCAAAACCTTAAAAAACATAAAACAAAATGGGAAAGAAAACCCCAAAGCTTGCCCCTTTCCTAAACATTACTTCCTCCTAAACATTTTTTATGAATGAAGTTTGAAAAGGTACTTGGAAACTGTTGTTTTCGAATTCAGAAAGTGATATGGTAGATAAAACACAAACTTTGGACAAAGAAAAGAAAACACCTTTATAAAAACGATCGCTTGAATCTAAGAAACTACTTAAAAGTGTACTTATAACGGGTGATTTTTTAGCTGGTTTGGTTTTGGCAACACTGGTTTTGACAGCTGACGTGTGTTTAGTACCTTGTGTCACTGTCAAACAGCTTCAGTTTGGTTTGCAATTTAACCATGGATCGTCTTACAAATGAACAACGCTTGCAAATTATTGAATTTTACTATCAAAATTCGTGCTCGGTTCGAAATGTTTTCGCCATTTTTCGAAAAAACAATGGCGCAATTGGCCATCGATTGGCTATCGATTCAAATAAATATTTCATTAATTTTTTCGAATTTTTTGTGTTATTTTTTTAAAAAAAAGTTCTCAACCTCTTAAAAAATCACCCGTTATAAAGTATTACTTTGACTTAGGTATATAAATACAATTTTTTTTAACTTCTTTTCCTTTGCAAACTTGAAATTCGGCGCTAAACCTTCAATCCAGTCTTATTTACCATTCTGATTGTTTCGCTTTGTTATCGCTAGGGTTCTTTTAAATTGAATTTATTCCATGAACCATAGTTAAAGGAAGGTTCATTGAATGAACCATAAGTTGCCCTTACTGGCTTTTGGGCAGGGGCTTTGCTTACTATGTACGAGACCAAGTTACAATACGTTGAAATTGAGGAGATTTGTTATCCTTTTCATTATTCAAAAATGCAATATTATTTATTCCTTTTTCGCTCCTCTCTCCCTGCATACAAAGGCATATAAAGAATATACTAGTTAGTGTGTTTCGTAACTGTACAAGAAAACAATCCAAGCAAAGGCCAGCCCGAAAATCCTAGGCAATGCCCTAAAGTCATATTGCAGGAGAGTACAAAGGAGTCCCGATTCAGACGCAGCCAGCTATGTAAGGCAGTATTTCGGTGCACCATGTGTTAAAAAAAAAAAACCATTTCATGTCCACCGCGAATTTATGTCAACCGGAAGTAGGTTTACTGACCCATGGCGAAGTTTTACCTACTTCGTGGAATGAATGTGGTAAGGATATACCCAGCATTGTTGCCACATGGCGAGTGAGTGTTTTATTTTTCTAGGAAGAAAAGACTAAACTTATACAACAACAATGAGTGGAATGGCTTGAATTTGTGTGAATACAATACACAATACATGTTTGCAGGGCTACTTAGATCGCGTGGTTTAAACTTTCTCTGACTTTTCGCATCCCATTCGCAACATTATTGGTAAAAGGTAGTAAAGCATGAAGGCATTGAGAATGACCGACCATTCGCGTACCTAATCAAATAAAGAATGTTATTTACTCGGCAAAGGGAATTGCATAGCAATTGGCGATTATAGAAAATTTCTACTTTTTGTGCATTCTTAGAAATGTCCTTATAGATACCGAGGTATGTTTTTATAATTTTGCATTCTTTATAGAAATCGCAATCCTTAAGAAAACTAACAAACAAAAGCAGCATGATTGCAAAATTCATGCATTTAGCAAGTCCGTTAGGCTAGAAGCTATATAAACAAGGATCCAATGTTTTAACTCCGTTGGATACGGGATTATATTTTAAATGGTAAATCGGCTTGGTCTCTGGGTAGAACCAAGCATTTTTAGCAAACAAACGGAACGTAGTGTGATCTGCCATGGGATTTGCCTTTGAATTCCTGCCTGTGTGAAACACTCGCCAGCCGAGAATAGTAGTGTGCCAGGCAAAGCACAGAACACATATGCAGTCCCCAGTTAGTGGAAGCTTGGGGTCAAAAGAGAATTCTTGTGCCGATTTGGCTATCTCTTTATAATCTGATCAGTGGCATATCTAAACTGCATTGCCGCAAATTGGTACAAAGGCCGCTCAGGTACTGTGAAGGCTGGGAACGCTCTTGCTTTGCGCTCCAAAGGAATCTACCAAAAGGCATCTTTCAGGTCAAAACGCAAGTATTATGGTATGGGGTGTCACTACTCACTATACACGAGATGGAATTGTATCTAGTCTACAACAACAGCTTGACTAGTCGTAGCTACAAACTTGAAATGATGATGGTAAGAAGGCGAGTGGACATCTTGTGTATCCAAAAAAAGACGAAATGGCGGAACACCGAAAATCGGGCTCGTTTCTTGGATATAAAGACAAAAGCCTACAAGATATATTACTACGGAACCGAACAAGGTAGGAATGGAATCGGTATCATCCTTGCGGTAGCATCCTTTACCTCGAATCGATGACACACTGAACACGCTCTCTGGAGCTAAATGGTTTTCCACCCTTGACCTGAAAAGTGGCTACTGGCAGGTACAGATCCATCCAAAAGACAAAGAGAAGACCGCTTTCACAACTGGCAATGGACTATGGCAGTTTACAGTAATGCCATTTAGTCTTTGTAACGCTCCGGCCGTCTTTGAGCGTCTTATGGAACGTGCCCTACATGGAAAACCTGCCTGGTATATTTGGATGACGTCATCGTTTTGGGAAAGACGTTCGCTGAGCATCGCGACAACTTGAGGCAAGTGTTCTTACGACTTCGATCAGCACACTTAAAGCTCAATCCGAAGAAGTGTGCGCTTTTCAGAGCCGAAGTAAAGTATCTGGGGCATGTGATATCGACGGATGGAGTGAAGACGGATCCAGAGAAAATCGAAGCTGTGAAATGTTGGCCAGTTCCTAAGGACAAACACCAGCTAAGGAGCTTTCTCGGTCTTGCTACGTACTACACGAGGTTCGTCAAAGATTTCGCCGGGATTGCAAAGTGTCTGCACCAGCACACTGAGAAGGGAAGACAATTTAAATGGTCAGGTGAGTGCGAAAGAAGCTTTCAGCATCTGAAGCAGCGACTTTGCGAAGCACCGGTACTGGCTTACCCCATCCCCGGCAAGACATTTATTGTGGACACAGACGCTAGCAATGTGGGTGTTGGCGCAGTATTGTCGCAGTTACACGATGGGCAGGAGAAAGTCGTAGCATACTTCAGTAAAGTTCTTACCCGACCACAGAGAAATTATTGTGTTACCATGCGAGAGCTCCTTGCTTTAATACTGGCGACGAAACATTTCCAGAAGTACCTGAGCGGCCAGAAGTTCATCTTGCGTACCGACCACGCCGCGCTCAAATGGTTACTGCAGTTCAAAAATCCTGAGGGCCAAGTCGCAAGATGGATCGAGCGATTGCAGGCTTATGACTTCGAGATACAACATCGCAAAGGAAGACTGCACTGCAATGCGGATGAAATATCCCAGAGAAAATGTGAGCCCAATTGTAAGCATTGCGTGCGACAGGAGGAAAAGGACGAATGTACTGTCCAGAGAGTAAGAGCCGAACCTGCAGAAGGCTGGAATACTGAGGAACTTCGCAACGCACAACAAGAAGACCCCGACATTGAGCCATTCCTTGCATGGAAGGAATCTATGGAGAAACCGAGCGCAAGGGATATATCCGACAGAAGTCCCACATTAAAGGCATATTGGGCGCAGTGGGACTCTTTCCATGTACAAGATGGCGTTCTGCGAAGAAAATGGGAAATGCCGGATAGAAAATCCTTTAAAATGCAGCTTTTCCATTCCACGGTCCAAAGTGCAGAAAATTTTGCGGGAAATGCACGATGGAGTATCTGGTGGGCACTTGGGCATCAACAAAACCCTGGAGAAAATACGGGAACGTTTTTATTGGCTGAGTGCAAGAAGCGATGTTGAGAGCTGGTTTAGGAAGTGTACTACTTGTGCTGCTTGTAAGGGACCCAAAGTCAAAACCAGGCGTAAAATTGCACCAGTACAATGTGGGTGCTCCCTTTGAAAGGATTGCCGTCGACATCGCTGGACCGTTTCCGGAAAGTGAAAGCTGTAATCGTTAAATCCTGGTTATTGCCGATTACTTCAGCAAGTGGCCCGAGGCATTTGCGATCCCAAATCAAGAAGCGAAAACCGTTGTCGAACAGATAGTGGACCACTGGGTGTGCAGGTTTGGAGTGCCAATGGAATTACATTCCGACCAGGGAAGAAACTTCGAGTCGAAGATATTCCAGGAAGTATGCGCAGCAATCGGACTACAGAAGACACGGACCACACACAATCAACGGGATTGGGATCGGCGAATACCTTTATTCCTCATGGCCTACCGAAATGCTATTCACAGTACAACTGGATATACTCCATCTGAAGTTTTATTTGGACGAACTGCCAGGCTACCCAGTGAGATTAAATTCGGATTTCCCACGGAAGACCCAACATGCGAGGAGGACTACGTGGTTGACCTTAGGGAAAGGATTAATGACATCCACCAGAGAACCAGAAGCAATATAAAAGTTGCAAGCGACCGCATGAAGACGAGATCCGATGCGCGAGCAATGGCACCCGAGTTCAACGAGGGAGATCTGGTATGGCTCTACAACCCACATCGTAAAAACGGAAGATCGCCAAAGCTTCAGAAGGACTGGGAAGGTCCCTACCAAGTTGTAACGCGAATTAATGATGTCGTATTCCGAATCCAAAGAGGACCAAGAGCGAAGATGAAAGTTGTCCATGTTGATCGCCTACATCGCTACCACGGAAGCAATGATGACGTGTTTGTTCGGAACGAACAAACCTAAGAGTGGGGCAATGTTATGTGGCGACAAGAAATAAAACAACACGCAGGAGTCGCTGAATGCACCCATCGATTCACCCTACAAACGCACCCGCTCGATTCACTAAACGAACAGCAGCTGTCATATTCGAAGCTCGAATTTCGATTTCCCCTCCTTGGAATTCAGCGGAGGAGTACCAGTGGAAAGTCGCCAAAGGCGAAGTATGGAACGTACTAGAAGGTGCTTAGTTTTGCATAAATACACGGGTGACAGGCTCGTATGGCACAGTTATATTTTAAACGTTGACTTGCGAAAATCGGTTATAAAGGGAAAAGTGATTGAATTGAAATAAAGTGTTGAATTCTAAGTCGTAAAGTTGAATAACAGTGTGATTTGATTTTAAATAAGTTTTCTTTGATAAATAAAGTAGTGTTTCATTGTGTAATTATACATAGAAGTGAAATTGAGTTTTATTCGACAAACCCCAGGCGAAGACATAACAATATGTATCTGCAGGTGTTGGGTAGCTTTGTTAACATGTCAGCTTTCATTTCTTAATTTCAATTATCGTCACCTGATGGTCACAGTGAGAGTACTCCTCTAGAAACCCCACCTCTTTAAAGAAAAAAAAAACAAAAAGAAAGCAAATGCTGATACCTACAAGAACTACAGTTAATTATACCCGTATATTGATTTTAGTGCATAGTTTGTACAGTGAAATAATAATCGTAGACCCTTACGATCCTAGATATACATAGATAGATATAGAGATATATGAAGACCGACAGGTGAATCCATTAAGCCATGTCCGTCCGTCCGTCTGTATGTGTGAAAGTTTTAGATCTTCAAAATCAAGTTAGAGAGCTGAAACTTGGTGCACGGCTTGGTCCTTCTGTTGAACAGACAGAATGGCCACGCCTGGCTTCAATATGAGAAAACCTCTATTTCAAATTTTCTTTCAAAATGCCTTTTAAATTTTGGCGCAGAGCAATATTGTCCAAAAACCTTTAAAAAGACGAAAATTAGACCGCCCTTACCATAGGCTATGTCCACTTTTAACAATGCCGACCTTTAAAAACCCGATTTCTCGGAAAATTTACTGCAGATCGTAAAAACATTATATGACAAATATTAAGCATATTGTAATGTGGCGACAAGAAATAAAACAACATGCAGGAGTCGCTGAATGCACCCATCGCTCTACGAACACACCCGCTCGATGCACTGAACGACAGCAGCTGGCATATTCGAAGTTCGAATTTCGATTTCCCCTCCTTGGAATTCAGCGGAAGAGTACCAATGGAAAATTACCAAAGGGTAAGTATGGAAGGTACTAGGAGGTGCTCAATTTTGTATAAATACACGGGTGACAGTTATATTTTAAACGTTGACTTGTGAAAATCGGTATAGTAAAGTAAAAAGTGATCGAATTGAAATATAGTGTTGAATTCTAAATAGCGAAGTTGAATTAAGTGTGATTTGAATTTAAATAAGTAGTAGTTTAAATACGTAGTTGACTTGAATATCGGGGGGTCATTAGTAGCCTTTAGAAAAAAAAAACTGAGTAAAAAATATAAATATAATACTAAAAACTGTTTACTGTGCCATAAACTTTACAAAAAGAAGAACTAGAACTAGAGGAAATGGATGAGCAGATGTTCAACGAACAACAGGAATAGGGTAAATCAATCCAATCCTAATTATACTAATTATAAGAAAGATGGGAGTGTCAGGAAAACTACAAAATACCTGGCGAGGAAACTAATTACATTAAATTAACTAGGGCAGAAGTTCTTGGAGAACCTCACAATTTTTCAATAGAAAGAAAAAGAAGATGGCACCAACGCCAACGCCTACTTTGTTAACAACTACAGGCAACAAGTGTAATCTGTTGCCAATAAAATGACTACCGGTATTCAAGAAAGACTTAGAAATAGTGAAGAGGTGGCAGAACATGATAGCTTAACTGCAGGAAAAACTACAATCCGTGGAGAACTAAGTACCGAGGAGCAAATGCTTCGACCGAAAAAACAGTCAGCTAAAATGACATTACTGAAAAACATATACAAAAAGAGGAAACAAGCCTAAACACAGAATCAAAATCGGACAGTTACTATCAGTATATGGTAAATGAAGTAACAGAAATGACGTGAAGCTTTTTCGGGTGCATAATGCAACTCTCTAGCACGTAGCAGGCATCGGAATCTGCCCTTAAGCATCCCAAAGCACTTTTCAATAATACACCGGCAACTGGCATGCAGAGTGTTGTAATTGGCTTCTCGGCTGCCGCTTGCTGTTGATCGGTATGGTGTCATCATCCATGGTTCCAAGCTATAGCCTGCGTCTCCTTAAAAAAGAAATACAAATATGTGCACACATCCTTTTTTTTTAATTAAACATTACCAAGGATTTTGCTTCTGTCTCCATTCGAAAACAAGTTTTCCATATATTCGCGCTCGGAACTCATAGACCAGATGAGTGATGACTGAATCATGTGCACTACCACTGAAGCTAGCATCTACACAAGTTATCATCATTCGGTGATCACAAGCCTTTGAAAAAATAAACGTGTTAATACTTTGGAACGTATTTTTAAAAGATTATAACTTTTACGGACACGTACCATCATTGCGTTGATGTTATGATATCCTTTCCTGTTATAGAAGTTATATAGTTATATAGTATAACAATATATAGTATATAGAAGTTATATTGTTATAGATGTTATATTGCAACTTGCTTTCCATCGATACACATTATCACACCGGGAAACCCACTCTTTTGAAAGAAGAACGCTTTGGCTTCGCATTTTTCTGCGTCGGTCATGGCAAAGTTAATCATCAGGGGGCACATAGTCTGCTCCAGGATTTCTAAAGTCTCGCTCACTACATTTGAAACTGTTGGTTGGGCCAGGCCAATATGGAAATCCTGATCAATGCACTTTTGGTAGGAACCATGTCCCAATAGCTTCAAAGTTGCAGCGAGTTTCAATATTGTCGACGTGGCGTCGCTTTTCTTTAATTTAAATTTGCTTGAAATGTTCTGAAGCACAAATGTACAAGTGCCTCCTTCGATAGTCGGAATAACTTAGTGAATCTACATTGGATTATAAAGTTTGTAAATTAACTTTTGTTAATTAAATGTTGGAGGTTAATGATTTACTAACTCATTCGATGGCAAATCAAGTGGAGAAGAAACATTTCTTATAAATCTTCTTGTGATCCGCACTCTGGAGCTCACTTTCTCGTTTTCCTCTCTTTCAGCTAGTATGAAGTGATGAATTGTATCCATTTTATATACTTGAGTTTATTTAAAACAACTCATTAAGTCAAAGTAGGGCCAAATGTTTTATGAATTTTGAATTTACTTGGAAGTCTCGGTCACTTTGACAACTGGAAACTGGAAGAGGAGATTGGAAGCTGGAAGGCAATAAAATGCGATTCTGGTCGAACTGCATAATAACCCTATCGGATCGAACAAGAAAAGGCAAATAGGATGCGATTCGCTTCGCGAATCGTAATCGGCCCCCTGCAACTAAACCAATCATGTCTAAACAGAACCCGAGGAAACGTATTAATGGCAGAAGGAAACCCAAAAATTTACATCCAAATGACCTTCATAAAGCCCTTAAACTGTACCTTGTTCGATATAGCTAATATATCAAATTCCAGATCTACCTCCAAAGAAACTATTCTTTCAACAGCCGATACATGGAAGAAGCTAAGAACCATCGAAAGAGACGGTAACAGATTGGCGCACTGGGGGTCACCATTCAACAGTAGCAGGATTATCAACAGTAGCAATATTATTAGGCATTGCTGTCTAGAGGTGGATTCGACTATGTAATTGCAAGAAGACGAAAACCAAATCTACTGAAGCCAGAGCAGAATTCATGCTCAAACCAGATGACGACGGACCTTCACGGACCTATCTTCAGTTAGGATAGCTATTCCAGCGAACGACACGTAGTCTAGGAAGTCGGCAGAATGTCTACGTAGTAGACTTAAAAAATTAATCCAATCAGTAAATTGTTTATTTTTCACAGCCGTTTGTTTTTCTTCACAGCCAAAATTGTTTATTTTGCCGAGTGCGCTTCTCGCCTCAAATATTATACCTTTCTTCACACAATTTGGATGACTGCGGGTCTCGCCTCAGCCTCATATTATATTTCTTAGTAGATAGCTACCACACAATTTAATTAGAAATTATTAAAACTGTTCATACGCTATTTTTGCTGAGTGCGCTTTTCGGTTAGCTTGTGCAAGCTAGTTTTAAGTTATATTAGAAAAATAAAATCACTTATTGTTGCACTTCAATCGAAGACGGACGTATTTCTGTTCTTACTTATCGCGGGGTCAAACTGTTTTTTTTTTTCAGTTTGACCGCGTTTTTTTTTTACTTTTTATAATGATGATAGAGAAATAACAATCAATTGATTTTAATTTTCAGTCCACGACCATTTTTGGGGTGCGACCAATACAAATAATTGACATACGATATAATGTATGAATTTGGGTCAAAAAACTTTTAGATTTGGTTTTACACGGAAAATAGGGTCTGGTATAAAAAAAGTTCGTTACAGACGAACTCTTGCACTTACTCACTTTTTTTTTCAAATTTCTTATATATTTATTGAATAATCGCCAATTTAAGTTAAAACTCATTAAAAAGTTAATAAATATATTTTTGAAATAGAGAGGCCTGAAGTGAGTGTAAAAGCTTGGCTCATCAAGGTGGGAAAATTCAAACGATTTTCACACTAGATCTTAGGGAGTGAATCTGCGGCCCACCTTCCAATTTTCAGCTCAACCAATCCTCCTTAAGGTTAATTAATTTTCTTGGCGGTCTCGATCAACTCTTTTAAAGGTCTTTGGGGGTCTACAGATTATTTAACTGGGTTAGGTTGGAAAGGGTTGTTTGCATTAGTTCAAGTTCACTCGGTGGCCAGATTGGCCCATTGTGATTAACCTTGTAAGGTAGACAAACATGGTTGGACGTATGTCTTGCTAACTGAACCAGCCTGGATCTTTTGATTAATCTTTTTAGGTCTAGTACTGATATTCCTGACAGGTCGTCCAGTCTATCAAAGAACCTGACTCCTAAAAAGGTTAGTCGTCGTTCTTAGAGAGCTGGACAGTGGCAGAGAAAGTGTTCTAAAGACTCTATTTCTTCTTCATCCCTACAGCCTCTGCAGAAGTCGTTCGCAAAGAATCCCATTCGTGTAGCCATGACACCAATGGTGCAGTGTCCCGTGACTACACCAACAAGTGTTCTTATGAAATTTCTACTGAGCGATAGAAGAGTCGTTGTTCTTTTTAGGTCGAGTACTGGCCATAAGCAGTGAGTTATGATACAATCTTTAGACTGTTGCCAACGTTCACCGGCTAGTTTAATCGTGTATTGATCTATAAGACTTTTGGCTGGGTTGAAAGGGAGATAAACCCGTCGGTCAGTCGTGGTTATGTCCATATCAGAACCTTTCCTGGCCAGTTCGTCTGCCATTTCATTTCCGGCCACGCCAACGTGCCCAGGCACCCAGCAGAGTATTTCCTTTAATGCCATAAGGCAGTCCTTGACACACTTAGAGTATACGAGGTTGGAGTCCAGATCTTTAAGTGCTGCTTGACTATCAACACATTTCCGTAGCTGGAAGATCCATGCATTGAATTGTCTGTGCACTCTCTTCACCGCATAAATCTGGTTGGTTTGCAGTGTTTCCGAGAAGACTCCTGAACTGGGTTACAAAGTATACATTAAACTTAATTACCCTGGGAAGAGTATAAAAACGGAGTCCACAGGTAACACTCCTTATTGAAGGAGAATTGGCAAATTCTTTTTTTAGGTTGGGTAGGGTATTATGCAATACGTCGCTGATCGACTGCATGTTTCACATACGTCCTGCTTTTTTCACTTGTTTTTTTTTTTTATGTATTTGGGCTATTTTGCCAATGATGGAACCTTTCTGCTGCTCCCTTCCACCAGTACTCTGATGTTTTGCCGCTGTAGCGCGATCTTTGCGTAGTTGAACTCGATTTGTTCTGTTTTTAGATAAGACTGTAGATTAAAATGAAACAGCTTTAATACTTTAATGTGGTCATTCTGTAAATTGTTTTTAATATTGGATTACATGACTGACTTTACACGCGACCTAGAAACGGATGGCTAATTCTGAAAGCATTTCTTAAAAGTGCAAGCATGCACGTTCCTTCATTATTCCGAGTCGGAAATTATTTAGAAACCATTATCGGTCATGCGAGGTTATTCATTTTGAATCATTTGCATTCCACTCCTTGTGAATTCCAGGCGCACCCTTGCGATTTTAATAATGTAAAATTTGCTTTTTTGCACCCATCCCACTTTAAGATGTAAAAATATTTTAAATATTTTTTAAGAACATTAAGCTATGTCTTTCTTTTCTTCAAGAAGGTCATATTTAGGTTTTTTTTTAATTTACAGGTAATCGCATTTTGGGTGTGGGACCATATTATCCGAACACAAGTTATCGCGGACGTTACCCCTACATTTTTTCCACAACCAAAAAAACTTCCTAGCATCTGCTGCTGTTGGTATAGTGGGCTCTTAATTACATTTTATGGCACGGTTTCCTCTCAATTGTAATTTATGGTTCTACCGTTTGGCGTTTGTGTATGGGATGGGAATCTAAACCAACTATGGTAAGCAATTTAAATTAACCTCCATTTCATATAGCTTTGTGGGAATAAAAAAATGGCTAAAAGCATACCTACCCATAATAGCTCCCCACAGAACTCGCGAGATTTAAAGAGGCAAACGTTGTTGGAATTTCTCCGATTTACCAATAGAGGTTGTCTAGGTTTGTATGAGTTCGTAAAAAAAATCCTTGACCTCGATTCACTGGTCACCCATATAGTGAGCGACATTCGACAATCTTACTGTTTGGGAAAAACCTTGTAATTATTTGCGTGCGTTTCACTTCAGTTCAGTTTTGGAGGCCTGCGTGAGAGTGGGACGTTTTTCTTTCTTTTTCGCGTTCGATGTAATGAGGCCATACAACTCAGAAGTCACTAAAAATCAGTAGGTCAGCAACTATAACATCCGCGGTATGATTTATTTTTTGTTACCTATACGTTTTTGAAACCCGTCGCAGAACTTTGGTTTGCTATATTACAACAATTTTCAATGTTAAAGATACCTTTCCGAGAAATAGTAAGGTTGGAAAAGTTATTCTACAGCATTTAATTCCGAATGCATTAAGAACGTTCGCATCATTATCATAGAATACCTATTCGTAAATTAATCCTTTTGGACATTTCCAAAAAGAGTTGAACTAGAACTTTGTAAAAATGAAGGTTATCTCCTTCTTACGGAAATCGTTTTTGATCTCTGCTATTTACTTAAGCAAAGCGCTTTTTTTTAGCGGACTTGCCTTACTGATACCTAAACGTCTTATTGACAGGGGTGCAGAGCTGCGCTATTTTTTAAGCAATCTCTGATGTGAACGTCAATAATTCTTTCCGTTGTTACGCGGAAACGATGTCAAGCTTATCGGACGGTACGATTTAAGATGTTCACTATAGGCTTGTTGCCTGTGGTTTGGGGATAAACACTATATTGAACTCCCTCAATGTTCGTAGTATGCAGGCCCAGTTCAAACAGAATCTGAATAAGGCTATCAGTGTGGGTACAAAAATATCTAAAGCTTTTTGTAAGAGGGCTTGAAAAATGCCGCACCCAAAAATCCTCGCTGTAAATTTTACGAAATGTGTCTGTCAAATGTACAATTCATTGCAAATTTGTGTATTTAACAGCAAATGCATTCATATTTACAATTAACTACAATTTCGTCAGCATTTACCTTCATTTTTGCAATAAAATTGTCAAAATGATCACAGATTTTAGATGTGAAATTGGCAAGGCCTTGTCAATTTTGGTTGTTACATTTACAGGCATTAAATTGTAGTATCAATATTAAAAAATTGTGAAATATACGTTTAGTTTTTGTAGTAACTACAATAGATTGTAGAAATTGCAATAAATTATGTAGGCAAAATAAAACGTTTTAATTTTACGTTTTTTATGATACTTGGAGCTTTTAGCTCAGCTTTATCACTAACCTAAGACTGTGCTAAGTGATTAAAAAAATTATTTTCTAAATTCTTAAAAATTTAAAAAAATTCCTTAGCTATTTTTGTGTTTATGAATAAAAATTTCTGTGAATTGAACCATTTACAAGGTGTTGAGGTTAACGAACAATAGGCAGGCATTTAGATTATGAATTATCTACAACCGAATTGTAGAAATTACAAAAATCTTACGTCACATCTTTTTGGAATGCGAGATGTGTGAATGCTTCGATAACACATGTAATTAATTCTACAACAACTTTTTACTGCCTACGTAAATGGTTGCATATGTTAAGCTAAATTATAGTTTTTCGTTTACCCATCCACCTGGAATATCCATTTTGCATTCAACATAAATGATCTCTAAGATATCTTAAACCAAAATGTTAAAAGTACACAGAGGCAATAGCTACCTGTAAAATGAACAAGCCCTGCATTGAATTCTACAACCATTTTATGTCTAAGCCACAATGAACTGTGAATATGACAGGACAGCTTGTTTGCCCTTTCCACTTATACAGTCACAAGACATTCATATTCATTACAATGCAAATAAAAAATCACCCAAATACCTAAAAAGAATTTTTAAATCTCCAACCAACATGCAAAAATACAAAAAGCTGTAGAACATACTTCAATACTTGCAAAATGCAAAGCACATGCATTCAATTTTACAACCACTTGATGTAGAAACTACATCGGGCTCGGGCTGTGAATATGACGGCTAGTTTACCGTTTTCCACTCATCCAGCCACACGCCATTTTCATTACTCACAATCAGAGGCGGATTGCCCATAGGAGCACATGAGCACGTGAACCCTCAACTTCGAGCTAAAATTTCATTCGTTTTTTACTGTATTATAGTAAATAAATCCCCAACGAAATAACTGCCCAAATGGAAAATATAATATCCTCCCAAAATTGGGGGACAATTTTGCTGTAAAATTATACCACAAATCGAAGGTGATTTGGGGTAAGTGCAAGTTTGAGTATATTTTTCCAATTTCTTAATTTTAAGAATCTCGGAAAAACTGCATTCTAGATATTGTTCGATATTGTGTTTTTCGAGATTTGCGTGTTTCTAGATTTGGTCTTATTCGCGATTTTGTGCATTCTCTTTATAGATTTTCGTAAGCGATTTAACAGATTTTGTTGTGACGTTCTGTTGCAATGTTGCAAAAATACAAGGAAAGTCGGCAGTCTTTAGAAATCAAGCGGATCGACAATAAAAAATTCACTTTCACCACAAAATGTTGTAAATACTACAGGGAATGTCTGGAATTTTTAGGAATCGAACTGGGCTCGACATTTAAAATTTAATTTTCACCACAAAATGTTGTAAATACTTGTAGGAAAGTCTATTGTTTTTGCAAACCGAGCTGTGGGATCGACAATAAAAATTGCATTTTCACCACAAAATGTTGTAAATACTACAGGGAAAATCTGTAGTTTCTAGGAACCGAGCTGTGGGTTCGACATTAAAAATTGCATTTTCACCACGAAATGTTGTAAATAATACAAGGAAAGTCTGTAGTATCTACAAATCGGGCTGTGGGTTCGACGACAAGAACTGCACTTTGACTACAAAATGCTGCATTTAATACAAGTAAAGCCTGTAGTTTATACAAATCGAGCTGTAGATTCGATAATAAAAATTCCATTTTTACAGCAAAATGTTTTGAATAATACAACGAAAGCCAGTGCTTCGACACGAAAGTATTGTGTTGCTTACAAATTGTGCTGCATATTCAACAATGAATGCTTTTGTGTCCACAACTTTTTCAGTTGTGAGATCTACAACCGATGTTGTTATTTTCACCATTCGGTTTTGAAAACAAATACCATGTCTGTGTTGAACTGAAAGCATTGGTTGTCGGGTCGATTATGACAATAAATGTAGTTGAATCTACAGTGGTTTTCAACATTTTTACAACAAATTTTTTTGGGTGCGTCTGTACCTGGTGCCTTGTATGATTCAAATGAGTCGATAGCTCATTTTACCTTGTCCGGGTTAAAGAGTCTTTCCGACAAACTTTTCATTCTGAGGTTTCTCCGAGGACCAATATTTAAAAGACGGGATTAATGTAATAGGTATCATAGATCAAAGGTATAATAGATCAAACAAAACTTATTTAAATTCAAATCACACTTAATTCAACTTCGCTACTTTGAATTCAACGCTTTATTTCAATTCGATCACTTTGCTGTACTACCGATTTTGACAAGTCAACGTTTAGAATTTATACAAAATATAAGTATTTATACAAAATAAAGCGCCTTCTAGTACGTTCCATACTTCACCTTTGGTAATTTTCCATTGATACTTTTCCACTGAATTCCACGGAGGGGAAATTTTCGATATCGAAATATCGAACTCCGAATGTGTCAGCTGACTGGAATGACAGTTGGTTTGTATAGTGAATTGTTGTGTTCGTATAGTTGTGTTCGTGAATTGAGCGGGTGTGTTCGTAAAGCGAAACGATGGGGGCATTCAGCGACTTCTGCATAACTTTTATATCCAGGATAAAATTTGTATTTGAATTGTTTGTTTTTCCCGAACGAGTATGTCATCATTGCTTCCTTGGTAGCGATGTAGGTGATCAACATGAATAACTTCCATCTTCGCTCTTGGTCCTCGTTGGATTAGGAAGACAACATCATTAAGTCGCCTTACAACTTGGTAGAAATTTTCCCAATCTTGATGAAGCTTTGGCGATCTTCCCTTTTTACAATAGGGGTTGTAAAGCCATACCATATCCCCCTTTTTGAACTCGGGTGCCGTTGTCCGCGCATCGTATCTGGTCTTTATGCGGTGTCAGTTGCAACTTTTATATTTCCTCTGGTTCTCTGTTGTATGTCATTAATTCTTCGCATGTTGGGCACTGATCAGATATAATGAGATAGGCGACTTGCAATCCCCTTGCCTGAAACACCCGCAAAAAAAAAGTAACGGGATCTCTCTCCTGACCCTATCTGTGAATGCATGTGAAGTGAGCAATGGAGATGTTCAGTGAATCCATTAAAAAATGGCGGAAGTTGAGATAATTTGCCGTCTCAGTCTTCAAAAAATATAAGCAAAGTAAAAGCCTCCATTCTTTTTTGGTTTATTTTGTTTTACAATAATTATTATCTTCTTAGTAAAGGAAAAATCTGCCGACCAAGCGAGTGCCCGTTAGGAATAAATTTTTGCCATGCACATCGGGTCAACTGAAAATCGAATTTGTTTTGATTACACTACACAAATGTCAAAAGACATCTGATTCTGGTTTGCTGAGTTCAGTCCATAGGTAGAGTTCAGCACAATTGAGGTGGAAATCTTTGCTATTGGGAGTTTTTTTCCTTTTTGCTAATTTTTTCTTTAAAATAAATAATCAAGCTATTTGATTGTGTGCATAAATTTTATTAATTAATGCGTTTTCTTATAAAAAATTACGTGAGACTTTCTGGTCTAAACTTCTTATAAAAATTAGTTGCAAAAAGAATTTGATAAATTTTCCAGTAGTCCGAAACACATTTTGAAAACAGTTTTTTTTTTATAAATGACAATAGGCACATTTAAACAATACTCTGTTAACTTTTAGATCAGTGTTTAGAATAAGGAGTTTTTTCCCTCAATTTTTTATTTGTTTTCGAATGATTTCATGAATAGTTTCAATAGTTCGTTTTAATTATTACTAGTTCATTTATCCAATTATAGATAGTAATCCAAATGAATAAATTGACGTCTCAAGTCGACAAGAAATAAAAGGAACAAACGTAGGATCTAGATACGGATAACGTTTTTATTCACATGGAACAAATTACAGATCCCATCACGAAAAAAGAAATTTTTCGCGATTGCACACAAAATTGAGAAAAATGTGTTTCAGTTTGATTTTTAAAAAAAGTTTCAATCACACATGAATAATTTTGATTTGAATAGCAGGAATTGTTTGTTAATAAAATGTTATTCAAATTAAAATTTTATTTAGCTATTTGCGAATTATTGCAAATAAAATTGATGGCATGATTGAAATCAAGTCAAATGATTTATTTGAAAATGTATTTTTATTTCATTATGGAAATTTAAATAACTTCGGAAGGTACAAATTAAAAAAAGTCTTAAGCTTTACAAAAGAAAATTTTAAAGCAAGAGATTTTGTATATTATAATCTCTTCCAATAGTTTGAAATTTTGACATATAATCCATTATATTTGATTTCTTTAACATCATCTGAAAATCTGTTTTTTTTTTTTTTTGTTCTGTTCCTTGTGACAACACGGATTTACGAAGCGTTAAATTTTATCTCATTGGTTCAAAGTGTATTCAAACAGACGAGCTATCCGTTCTTCTGTATTTCTCTCAGATGGTCCTAGGTCTTTATTTAAATATATCTTTTACACGAATTTAAAAGACTGTAAATTTTTTACCAGTATATTTAAGGCGTCACTGACAAAGTCACTAGAATTTTAGAGCAATACAGAGTGAAACAAATCTTACCACCAGAAAAGGTGATCTTTTAAGCAAGACTAACATTCAACCAAGGATCGGTTCCAATTCTAGACACCAGTATTGTATATGCTGTGCCTTTTAGCTGTCATCGGCATTCATTGGACGAACCCGGCGAAGTATTTCACATCGTTTGAAAGAATGTACAAATGCTGTGAGCATTTACAGTTAGTTAGGAGTTGATTAAAGACAAATTTATCTTACGCAGACTTTTCAAAATAGACTCAAACTTTTCTCATAAGTTTAATCACTTCTTAACATCAAAGCAAAATCAAACACAAAAAAAAGCATGAATTTTCAACAAAAATATAATAATAAAATATATTAAGTATTTTCTAGAATTTTTATTTCAAAACTATTTAAACATTTTTTCAATCAAACAAAGCCTATAAAGTTCACACAAGTCTTAAGTTCCACGTAAGTCTTACCTAGGGTTCCACTGGTATTCCAAAAAACACTGAAGTTCTTCCCAATAGTAATAATAAATATCAATAGAGTTTACGGCAAACAATAATGCTAAATCATTGTGTAGCAGAGTATGTTAGAACTATAGCAACCGACAAAGAATCGACAAGGTAAATGTCTCCGTAGCAAATAATTAAAGTAGTTTTTCTATTTTAAATCTTGAATGAGCGTAATTTGTGTATCACTCTAATATTTTATATTGCCTGCACAAACAAAGATTTCATCGTTTTTCGCAATCAATTTATTCATTTCTTTCTTTTCCATGAAAGCGAACAATGCAGCATTAAATAAATAATAAATAAACTTTTATTTGAAAGGAAAAATCAAACTTTCTTGCACGAGATTCGGAAAAGTCAACTTGTCTGCTCGGAAATCTGAATAAAAACTCCGAACGATTGCCACGAATCGATCCTCGATATGATGACCTGAAACGCAGTCGATATCTAAAATGTGTAGCCTGAAACGCACTCAAAACCCAAAATTAGCTGGACCAAGCGCACTCAATTTGGCCTTGGAGGCACAAATCTTGCTTCCAGCTTGGTTGACTGTATTAGTGAATTTTTTTTTTGCACCCCATAAAGTAGCATTGCAACCCACTAACACAATCATGATAGCTGGCAGCATTTTCCCTAGAGAACCGAAAACGAGTTTGGGGGCAAAAAGAGGCACCCCAGCGAAGATGACTATCTTATTATACCTGATCAATGATGTTGGGTCTTCAATAGGAAATGCGAATTTGAGCTCACTCGGTAGCCTGGCAGTCGCGGCCAAATAAAACTTCAGATGGAGTGTATCCAGTTATACTATGAATAGCGTTTCGGTATGCCATGAGGAATAAAGGTATTCGCCGATCCCAATCCCGTTGATTCTCATCCACTACTTTGGACAGATGTTCATTTAGTGTCTTGTTGAAGCGTTCCACCATTCCATCTGATTGTGGATGAAGGGGTGTGGTCCATGTCTTCTGTAGTCCGATTGCGGCTCATACTTCTTGGAATATCTTCGACTCGAGGTTTCTTCCTTTGTCGGAATGTAATTTTATTGGCACACCCGAACCTGCACACCCAGTGGTCCACTATCTGGTCGACAACGGTTTTTGCTTCTTGATTTGGAATTGCTAATGCCTTGGGCCATTTGCTGTAGTAATCGGCAATTACAAGGATGCAACGATTGCCGCTTTCAGTTTCCGGAAACAGACATGCGATGTCGACGGCGATTCTTTCGAAGGAGGATCCAACGTTCTACTGGTGCATTTTACCTCTTGATTTGACTTTAGGTCCCTTACTGGCAGCACAAATAGTACACTTCCGACACCAGCTCTCAACGTCGTTTCTTGCACTCAGCCAATTGTTGATTCCCAAGTGCCCACCAGACACTCTATTGTGAATTTCCCGTAGAATCTCCTGGACTTTCGGCCGTGGAACTACAAGCTGCATTTTATAGGTTTTCCCGTCCGACATATCCCATTTTCTCCGCAGCACACCATCTTGTACCTGGAGAGAGTCCCACTGCGCCCAGCATGCCTTTAATGTAGAACTAGATATCTCTTGCATTCGGCTTCTCTATAGACTCCTTCCATGCAAGGATAAGCTCGATGTCAGTATCCTCTTGTTGCGCTCCTCAGTATTCCAGCCTTCTGCAGGTTCAGCTCTTACTCCCTGGGCAGAAAAACATTCGTCCTTTTCCTCTTGTCGCACACAATGTTTACAATTGGGCTCACATGGTCTCCGGGATAATGCGTCCGCGTTGCAGTGCAGTCTTTCTTTGCGATGTTGTATCTCGAAGTCATAAGCCTGCAATCGCTCGATTCATCTTGCGACTTGGCCCTCAGGATTTTTGAGCTGAAGTTACCATTTGAGGGAGGCTGCATATGAGCAAGGAGTTCTCGCGACGATCCGCATCAAGGCTAAATTCGCCAACATTAGCCTCATATGCGCACATGCCCCCACAGAGGAGAAAGATGACGAGACCAAAGATATGTTCTACGAGCTCCTGGACAAAACTTATGAGCAGTGCCCTAGCTACGACATTAAGATTGTCGTAGGCGATTTTAATGCCAAGCTAGGAAGGGAGGGCATCTTTGGTCGTACTGTCGGAAAGTATAGCCTGCACGACACGACCTCCGATAACGGATTCAGGCTGATCGACTTTGCTGCGGGGCGACACGTTGTGGTAGCTAGTACACAGTTCCCGCATCTCAATATCCACAAAGGGACATGGAGATCTCCCGATCAATCAACCGTCAACCAGATTGACCATATTGCGATCGACGCAAGGCACTCCTCCAGTATCATGGATGTCCGAACTTTCCGAGGGGCCAACATTGACTCGGATCACTACCTTGTTGTAGCCAAGGTTCGGCTGCGGATATCCCGACCAGCGCCAAGTAATGGAAATACTGTGAGGAAGTTTTACGTCGGCCGACTACAATCGCAAGAGATCGCCAGGTCCTTCTCCAACCGAGTCTCTCAAAACCTTCTACGAAGTCCTATGCAACCAGCATCAAGTATTGATAGCCAGTGGCAACATTGCCAAAATGCCATCAGAGACGCCGCCTCTGAAGTGCTGGGTTTCACACGGCGACCACAACGAAACCCCTGGTTTGACGATGAATGCCGGCAAGCACATGCAGCTAAATAGGAAGCATACAAAGCGGCGCTGCACAGAAGGACTAGAGCTGCTCGCGAGCTCTACGAGCACAGGAGGAGAGAGGAGCACCGGCTTCTCTGAAGGAAAAAGAGAGAGCACGAGAAGCGCGCGGTTGAAGAGATAGAGAGATGTTACAACAGGAATGAGGTTAGAAAGTTTTACCAAAGGATCAAAAGGTCCTGCCAAGGGTATAAGCTTCGAACTGAAGCCTGTTAGGACCATCAAGGGAACATCGTTGTAGAATCGCAGTCGGTGCTGAGGATTTGGAAAGACCACTTCTGCAGACTGTATAACGGCGAGGAAGAACCAAATACCGCTGTCAGGCAGAACGAACCATTCAATCCGGGCGAAGACGTTACCGACGAAGCATCCGAACGATACCGCCCACCCGACCTGGAGGAGGTGAACGTAGCTGTGTCTAAGCTCAAGTGCAACAAAGCAGCCGGAGCAGACAGCCTAGCTGCCGAACTTTTTAAATCCGCTGGCGATGAGCTGGTTAGGAGCATGCACCAGCTCATCTGCAAGATATGGTCGGAAGAAAGCATGCCCGACGAATGGAACCTCAGCATTGTTTGCCCGATCCTTAAGAAAGGAGACCCTCTGAGTTGTGCCAACTACAGAGGCATAAGTCTTCTTAACATCGCATACGAGATCTTTTCTGCTGTACTGTGTGAACGCCTGAAGCCGTTTGTCAACAATCTGATAGGCACATATCAGTGTGGCTTTAGGCCAGGAAAGTCCACCATCGATCAAATATTCACACTGCGGCAGATCTTGGAGAAAACCCAGGAATTCTAAATCGATACACACCACCTCTTCATCGATTTCAAGGCCGCGTATGACAGCATCTATAGACACGAGCTATATAGCGCAATGTTTAGTTTTGGCATCCCTGCCAAACTCGTCAGTCTGTGCAGGATGACGATGGAAAACTCACGCTGTTCCGTTAAGGTCGGCAAAGACCTCACCGACCCCTTTGATGTCAAAAAAGGATTTAGACAAGACGACGCGCTGTCATGCGACTTCTTTAACATCATACTTGAGAGAATTGTGCAGAACTCTCGCGCCAACACCAGAGGTACCAAAAGTCCGTTCAACTACTTGCATACGCAGACGACACTGACATAATCGGTAGAACAAAGCTTGATGTCAGTGAAGCCTTTGTGAGTATTGGGACGGAAGCGGCGAATATGGGTTTAGCAGTCAATGAGGGCAATACCAAGTATATGCTGTCATCAAGAAAAGACACCCAACACCGACGTCTTGGACAAAACATCACCATCGACAGCTATAACTTTGAGGTAGTTAGGGACTTTGTCTACCTGGGTTCCGCTATCAATTCAGACAATGACACCAGCGCTGAAATCAAACGAAGGATAACTCTTGCCAATCGCTGTTTCTTTGGACTAAGAAGGCAATTGAGTAGCAAAGCCCTCTCTCGAGCAACTAAAGTGTCCATGTATAAGACCCTCATCATCCCAGTCCTGCTTTACGGTGCAGAAGCATGGACCCTGTCAAAGGCGGATGAAAACACTTTAGGCTGCTTCGAGAGGAAAATTCTTCGGACGATTTACGGTCCCGTCTGCATAGACGGAGAGTGGAGGAGGAGATATAACATCGAACTGTACAGCGATACCGACCTAGCCAAAAGAGTCAAAACACAAAGTCTACGATGGCTGGGTCATCTAGAGCGGATGGACACCAACGCCCCGGCCCGGAAAATCTTCGAATCCACACCGCAGGGACGACGCGGTAGAGGAGCACCGAGACTCAGGTGGCACACTCAAGTGGAAGGGGACCTCAGCCAACTTCGCGTGCGAAACTGGAGACGGCTAGCTAGAGACAGAGCTGGCTGGCGAAGCTTGTTGGCTGAGGCCCAGGTCCACCCCGGACTGTAGCGCCACCTTAAGTAAGTAAGTTCTCGCCTGGTTACACAGTAATTTCTCTCTGGGCGGGTAAAATCTTTGCTGACGTATGATACCACTTTCTCCTGCCCATCGTGCAATTGCGACAATACTGCGCCAACACCCACAATGCTAGCGTCTGCGTCCACAGTAAATGTCTTGCCAGGGGAAAGCTATTATCGGTACTTCGCAAAGTCGCTGCTTTAGATGTTGAAAGCTTCTTTTAGACTTACCTGACCATTTCAATTGTCTTCCCTTTATCAGTCAGCTGGTGCAAACACTTTGCGATCCCGGCGAAATGGACGAACCTTTTGTAGTCCGTAGCAAGACCGAGAAAGCTCCGTAGCAGGTGTTTGTCTTTGGGAACTGGCCAACTTCGCACAGCTTCGATTTTATCCGGATCCATGTTCACTCCATTTGACGATATCACATGCCCCAGAATCTTAATGCGGGAACCACAAAGCAGCCTGGGCTTGACGTTTACAAGTTCAGCCATACGCTTTCAGTGTTTCCTAACACAATGAAGCTCGGCTTCAAAATAGTTTTTTGCAAAGAGAAAGAGTGTGCAAAGAGAAAACGTAATGCTACGTAATGAGGCTCAGAAGCCCAGCACGAGTTCAGATGTGCTGAACTCGTGTAAAGCAAATGGGGGCTGATTTCGACACACGAAGTCAATCAGTCTGCCTTTGGCTATATTTGTATAAGTGTGGTGATATGACGCAGAATATCTGAGTGTGTCTACATTTTGGGCCAAATTGCGTATTATTTATATATTAATTGGGCATGAATGTTCCACATAATTATGTACACAGCACTACTATCAGGGCTTTCGGCTGTGTGTGTGTATTTTTTAATTTCCCAAAACGATGACGTCATCCAAGTATGCCAGGCAGGTTTTCCACGTCAGGCATCCGACACGATCCATAAGACGTGAAAGCGGTCTCCTCTTTGTCTTCTGGATGGATCTGTACCTACCAGGGACGGAGCTGGAGACTCACTGCAAAAAAACTCAATAGGGCGCCCATTTCAAATTCATCAGATGAATCTATTTTTTGTTACCTAATGCTTATGAATGTGTAATGCACGATTTTGGTTGCGTGGAAAACGTTTAAATCAATTAACAATAATGATAAAGGAATTAAGCGTAAAAATTAAAATCCTACAACATTTTTGTTATCTCTCCATGTCTAAAATCCATGGCACTCGCACAGGCGCTTATGTTGAAAAATGGTGCAGCCAGCTTTCAAAGGTTTGATGCATGCCGGGTAAACAAATTGCATAACATAAAATTACGCCAAATCGGAAAAATTGTCCTTTTACAGCCCACAAACGTCTCTGGTATTTAAAAGACACCGATTTATCATCAGTGATTTGTTCGTTTCTGTAATTCCCTAAAACTGATGGAAACGGGCGATTTCTTTCATAGATTTCAATTAACATTTAAGGGTCAGTGACATTACCAAAACTTTTAGTTTTGTCTATATGTTAGGTTAATTCTATTGTCTATATTTTATGTATTTTTATGTAGGAATATTGCATTAGAGTTATGGCAAGGCTAATTAGTTTTTTTTTCATAGCCTTCATATTTAAACCAGAAGGTAGGTAAAGATAAAGTCCAAATATCTGCTTAAAAAATTCCGTGGCACAGAAAAAATACATCATTGCAAATGGCTTTATGTATTAAAGAACTAAAAAAAAGGATCTAATGGATAAGCCTGCATTTAACGTATGTGTTGCTTGTTTTTAAAACATGCACAGAATTATATATTTTATTAGGTCTAATGTCACCACAATGTATACGGTGAGCGGGCCCTTTAAATTCGGGACTCCCAATGTCGGGGGCCCTGCGAACCATCGCGTACATCGCATGTTGAAGCGTCTCACCCTTGACTGATCTCTTCGGTGCAACTTGGCCGGTTAACTTGCTGCATGTGGTCGTCGCCAAACCTCATCTCTACAGCTTTTACCATGGCATCATAATCCTTTTTCTTTTCTTCAGGGATTGTCTGCTGCAATTCGACAGCTGTTCCTCTGAGCGCAAGCGTGAGAGCAATTGATTTATTTTCGTTGTCCCAGTTGTTTGTCAACGCTTCGAATTGTCTCTTATAAATCGGCCATGATGTTTGGCTATCGGAAACAGGCGGCTGCATTTCTTTGCGTCGTGGACCGTCGGGCAAACATTCTCGCACTTTCTGTTTCTTAACCAACTCCAGTTCCTTAGCCAGTTGTTCTACTTCCGACTTGACTTCAGTGAATTTTTCCTCCACGCTTTCAAATTTTTGATCTATTGTTTGGAACTTTTCCTCAAAAACGCATTCTATAAATCGAGTTTACTTTCTGGTGCATTCTTTTGTTCATTAAGCTGCTTTTCCAGAGCATTTTTTGTTCGTCAAACTTGCTTTCAAAAGAATTCTGTTGTTCGTCGAACTTGCTTTCGAGAGTATTCTTCTGTTCTTTCTGGCCACTCTCCAGCTTCTCGAATTTCTGCAAAAGCAATCTCATGAACGCGGGCATTTAATCGGCAGTGCTTACTGTGCTTTGTTTCTGTTCTTCCTGAACTTCAAACAGCATCGTGCCGGGGTATCCACCTTCCTCGGTCATAGCGTCCTGGAGTCGGAGCATTAATTCCCTTTTAAGCCCCAAGTCTGGAGGTTCCTTTTACCTAATTCTGCTTTCAACCCGGCTGTTGTCAGTTGCTCAATTTTGTGACCCATTTTAAATTATTGAACCACCCCAGCAAATATAACTAACGGAAAGGGGGACACTATCTCCGTCCAATTTGTCGGGCGTACGCGGAATTGTAGGCTAGTGAGGTGTGTAGGTGTGTGAGTGCGCACGATTTATCGGCGCGTTTTACTAGCCCAATCCTTACTGGATTCGCGGCTTTTTCATTCCACTTGTGAGTCGGGGTCTCCATTCTTTCCCTTGATTCTGCTACGCAAAAAAGAAAGAGTCCGTTTGTCCAGCAAAAAAATTCAAATATTTCAAACAACTTTTATTCGTTCTTATTTTATTAATTAAGTAGGTATAACATTCTCCTTATTCAAGAATTGACTTGGTATAGTCGAAGACGTAATATTTTTGGAGTCGATGGGAGGAGAATTTGGTTGCTGCTTCTGGTAAACAAATCGCATTTTACAGAGTTCTTTGTTGTTGAAGGCGTTTGCTAATGAAGAGAAACTTCATTTTGTTGTTACTCCTGCTAGATTAAGTGATTTTGTTTTCTTATATAAAACCAGTAATAAAAATAAATACTTACAATGAATTTTTCCGCTCCAAGGACTTCCTTGCACTGCGTCACCAGTGGACACCAACACGTTCCTAAACAAATCCACGCTCACTCGCATTTACTGTACTCTCTCTCGCAAAATGCCTGTACACACACTATCCAAAAAAAAATCAAAATTGCGAAAAAGGGAATGGAATTGGTAAGGAAATCTCCATTTGCTGGGGACATGACCCACCCAAAATTGTTTGTTGGGACAATTTCACGACACAATCAATTTATTTTCTATATGTCCTTCATAAAATTCATTGGAGAATAAGTTAACTAAACTGTGTTTATAACTTCGATAATTATAACTCTATCGCACAATCAATTTAAATATATTTGGAAAATTCTACAATCAAATCTGTATGAGTCACCAACACTGTTTACACACACTATTTCTAGAGAATTCCACCGCAAAAATAAACCGTATTAGTCATACTTTTTACACACAATAATACTGTTATGTGGCGACAAGAAATAAAACAACTCACAGGAGTCCCTGAATGCACCCATCGATTCACTTTACAAACGCACCCGCTCGGTTCACTAAACGAACATACCCAACTGTCATTCCAGTCATCTGACAGCAGCTGTCATATTCGAAGTTCGAATTTCGATTTCCCCTCCTTGGAATTCAGCGGAGAAGTACCAATGGAAAATTACCAAAGGGGGTATGGAACGTACTAGAAGGTGCTTAATTTTGTATAAATACACGGGTGACAGGCTCGTACAGGACAGTTATATTTTAAACGTGGACTTGTGAAAATCGGTAATAAAGTCAAAAGTGATTGAGTTGAAATAAAGTGTTGAATTCTAAATAGTAAAGTTGAATAACAGTGTGATCTGAGTTTAAATAAGTTTGTTTGATAAATAAAGTGTTTCATTGTGTGATTATAAAAGTGAAATTGAGTTTTATTCGACGAACCCCAGGCCAAAAAAAAAAAAACATTACAATACTTTAGAAAACTGTTTGATACACTAAAGGCCTAACTATAATAGACTTGAGCGGGATTAATTAATGTCGAAATACAACGAAAATCCCACTCAAGCTCTGCCAAAAGATTGAGGTGCCCATAATAGACTGTATACTGCAAACGTCTGGAGTATCACGGTACGAATTATGGAAATTATTATCTCGGAAAATTATTTTACTTTTTCTTCAACTTTGGATGGTTATATTTCTAAACTGTGTTTAAACTTTTGAGGTCAGCGTGCAATTCTCGGTATATTCCCTTCTTTCACAGTTCTTTTGGAGTACGTTCAAAAATAAATATGGGCTTAAATGCCAAGCAAAAACAAAATTTTAAGACAACACATGTTAACGAAAACTTTACGAAATAGAGCAAAAGGCTATTATAGTTGTGGAATACGAATCGCGTGTAATGGGTGATTTCGGAAGGCCGACTTAAGCTCATGAAAGTGTATTATGGTTGGGCCTTAACACTGTTCCGTTAAATTCCACTGTAGAATTTACCTGCACAATTTTGAGGTTTATCCCCAATTCCTAACACCAATGTTATGTCTTTGCCTGGGGTTCGTTGAATAAAACTCAATTTCACTTTTATAACAATCAATGCAACACTTTATTTATCAAACAAAACTTATTCAAATTCAAATCACACTTAATTCAACTTCGCTACTTAGAATTCAACACTTTATTTCAACTCGATAACTTTTTGCTTTGCTACCGATTTTCACAAGTCAACGTTTAAAATATAACTGTCTCGTACGAGCCTGTCACCCGTGTATTTATACAAAATTAAGCACCTTCTAGTACATTCCAACTTCCCCTTTGGTAATTTTCCATTGGTACTCTTCCGTTGAGTTCCATGGAGGGGAAATTTTCGATATTGAAATTCGAACTTCGAAGAAGCTGACTGGAATGACAGTTGGGTGTGTTCGTTTACTGAATCGAGCGGGTGTGTTTGTAAAGTGAATCGCTGGATGCATTCAGCGATTCCTGAATGTCTTTTTTTTCTTGTCTCCACATTGCAATATCTTCTTCCGAATCCAACGAGGACCAAGAGCAAAGATGAAAGTTGTCCATGTGGAACGCCATGCAATGAAGATGTGTTTGTTCGGCACGAACAAAACTCAAGCCGCGTTGTCACAAGGAACAGAAACAGAAACAGGAACTGAAAATAGCTCCGTTACGTCGACGATTCGGTTTCTGTTTCAGTTGCTGGTGCTGCAACAGAAACGGGAACTGAAAATATTTTGAGAGAGAGCTCTCAAATAAATGTCACTCGAAACGTTTGACATACCTTGCAAAAAAGAGTCCCGTATTGTCATTACAAGATACAAGATGCAGGGCTTAAACGAAAATTCATTCAAACAAAACAAATTATCGGAAAATTAAAGTTTACTACGGCGCAAAAATGAGGAGCAAAATACCTCCCACTTCCAGGAATCTGTGGCAATAGATGACCCATCCATAACCTCCGACAGTGTTTCATAGTTCACTCACAACGAGCACACAACATCAATCATGTGTCTTGTCGACTCACATTAGGAGATATTATACTGCACAAAGCTCAGCACTAAAACCGTCGTCACTAATACCAAACACAAAATTCACTATAAAAAAACGCTTGTTTATTATGCATAATTAGTAAGCGCAAAAGACACTACGCACGCGACTTAACAAATTACAAATAACACATTTCAAAATTCGCTTCTTCTACTCCATTTTCATCCAACACTGCGATCCTTCAAGCTGGTGAATATCGTAATACCTCTGGGGACTTCCTATCTTGCCGCATCTTCCTGCCTTGCTGTAACAAATATATTTTCTTCATCCTTGGCTAATTCTACTCAGATGCTTTCTTTCCCATAGCTCTGCCTCCTCTAATGGATCTGTGTTCCTCTCCTTGGGGATCCAAAAAATCGGAAGAATTCGATGACTGCAATTTGTACGTAATACGTTCGTCTAAAAAGAATAGAAAACTGCTATGCAATTGAATTTTAGGATTTTTATTATTCTTAGGTTATGTAGGCTAATAATTTTACACATTTATGTAATGGTTGCTGTTTAAATGCTCTTTGCATACACCACAACGCCGATACAAAAAAACTGAATTATATTGTTGACTTTTGACAATGGAATTGTGGACATTAATATTATATCAAACACGAAAGAGAGCCGCTCACGAATGTCAGTTTCCCACTCAAATATAAACAAGGGTTGCTGTGCAACAGCAACGTTTGATTTTCTGTTCCAGAAACAAGTCCTCTCGAGTTGTTGATTTTACGTCGCTTAAAACGGCGCCGTTTAGTTTTCAGTTGCTAATGTATGGGATTCGGTTTCTGTTCCTGTTTCTGTTCCTTGTGACAATGCGGCTTAAGAGGGGCAAAATTTGATGGTTCGACAAGACGTGAAGAGATATGCAGGAGTCGCTGTATTCAACCATCAAATTGCTTTACGAGCATACCTGCTCAATACAAACACACCTAAACTGTCATTGGCTAATATGACAGTTTCGAGTATCGAAAATTTCCTCTCCATGGATTTCAGTGGAAAAGTACGATTAAAAGATTACCAGATTGGAAACGTCGAGCCAACGGTGAATTTGTATAAACACACGGATGAAATTCTTGGACGGGAGGGTTATATTTGAAACGTTGCGTTGACTAGTTATAACGAAAGAAAAGTAAAAAGCGGTGATGAATAAAGTGTTGAACTCTAAGTAGCTAAGTTGAATTAAGTGAGATTATGTCCGTAGGCAAAAATCCGTTCAGACAAAATTTGGTATGCATATAAGAACGTAAGTGAGAATGCATACCATGAAAATACAATTAATGCAATGGTTATACGCTCCACATACCGGACCAAAAACCATGTTTTTGCGAAAACTAGCGAAAACTTCCCCGAAAATCCGAGTTTTCCCATTTTTCTGCTTTCGTAACCTCAATTTTTTGGTAGTTTACGATGAGTTTTCCTTGCAGTCGTAAGATTTCATTAACAAACAAACCTTTTCACCCATTCAGCAATCACAGCAGATTCTTTCTGTTAAATTGAGTTCATATTTGTTTCTGAAGGACGGGAAAAAGAAAAAAAAAAACGCTTTTCAATTGCTCTTAGTTTGTGGTAAGTGTGAAGAATGCAAAATAAAACGTCCCTTTTTTTTAATATATAATGGAGGAAGCTAAGAAGAAGAAAATATATGCATATCTGCGCATAAAAAAGGTGCAACTAAAGTCCGTTTCTTTTGGAGTCGCGTTGTCACAAACAACGTAAAACAGAATCAAAAGTCCCATACATTAGCAACTGAAACCTAAATTCGTTGAATGCTTTTTGCATTGCTTATGTATAAAATTCTTTTCTTTTTCTGTTCCTTGTGACACCTCGGCTTAAGCAGTTCTAGCATTCGTTGGCGACGTTTTCTTTTGTAGAGACTAGCTTTGATAGTCAAAACAGTTATTAATGTTTTCACGTTAGTTCAAACACTTGTTTCATTTAAAATTATTCTTTAAAAACATTCGGGTTCATTGTTTTTCTTTGTTTACAAACACTAGTTAACAATTTTGCGATTAGTGTCAAAGTGACTGAAATGTCAAATGCTTTTTTTTTTGTTGATCTTGTGAAGTACAAAACACGACTAGAAATTTCATTACCAGAATATAAAGATCTTGAAGTGGTAGTGCTAGCTTTACACACGACACCACTGTAGTTAACCTAGCCCAGCTTGTACATAAACATGCGAAATAACTCAACATAATTATTAATTTGTTTTCTTCTTCTATATTTTGGCACTTAATAGCTCGGCCACTATGAGTATCTGTGTCTGTGTCTCGCAGTTCAGCATATGGGAACACGTTTATAGAAACCATAAATTAGGTACTGAACAACTAGATATTCAAATTGCGTCCCTCTACCCTCTAACACCCATTTGTTTACGTTTTTATTAATCCTTTAAAGCTTTTATAAAGCTTTAAATTTCTGTGTCGGTGAATACGTGTAAGAAGATACAACAACAATTTACCTTACGCGATCAGTCGATGTAAAAGCATCTAAACGAAATTGCATGGGAATTACGAATTCATGAATTTACTCACATTATCAAGCTTTTACATGTCCGAAGTTGAATATCTATATATAAATAGAGTGGCGCAACAGCTCGAAGTGAACCAGGGCCAACTTCTGAACAATGTATGCTGGTGTGTAAATTTCTTTTACATACAAAATGACCTACAATTTTTTGCCGAATCCGAACGGCACTTTGAGAAGTTTTTCAAGACAAATGATACTCTCGGAGGGCTTTTCAGACCCTCGCGGAGGTGGGGTTGAATATCTAGTTATTCAGTAATTTTTTATAGAAACACAACGCGTATCTTGCAGTGTCTCTGAATTTAGGTGAAAAAAAGGGTGAGACACAGCAACAGACACAGCCACATGCACCCATTGTGGACGGCTCTTAATGATTAATGAAAAGTTTGTCACTTTGTCAGTGTGCATTGATAAAACTTACGGTTTTTAAACTTATATAATTTTTAAAATATTTTAATATTTGTTTAAGTCAAGATTTCATAAAAATCAGCTTTAATTGCGTACGAAAAATAATTGTTTCAAGTAGTTATTTTGCCAACATTAAGCCGCGTTATCACAAGCAACGGAAAACAGGAACAGAAACAGAATCTCATACATTAGCAACTGAAACCTAAATTTGCTGAATGCTTTTTGCGTTGCTAATGTTTGAAATTCTGTTTCTGGTCCTATTTCTGTTGCTTGTGACAACGCGGCTTTAGTAATATTTATTTTTATAAACAGCTCGCGAAGATAAAGAAGAGTTCTTTTATTAATAAACATGCCATGGTGGCCCAAAAGAGCTAAAAAAAAAGTAAGGAAAGGAAGCCAACAGCTTTGGTTTTTTTTGCGTGCTTTTTAAATGTAAGACGAAAATGTATTCACCAAATTTCCCTTAGATATCGTGTTCTCACCACCAAACAAAGCTGGGAGGTACACTTTCTGCACACCCTGTGGCAGCGTCTACCACGCAAACGTCAAATCAAGAACAACATCAAAACAAAACCCAAAAGCGAGACAACTATATTTTTATTTTGACATTTGACAGAAGGCGTTAATTTTTTCGATTCACTTGTTCTACCACCGCAGCACCCAACAGCGCATATTTTCCTTTCTAAAAATTGTGTTTTTCGCAGGTCGATTGTTCGTTTTTGTCCCTTTGCGGTAATAAAAAGAGTGCATAATGGAAGCATCCTAACTGAAAAAAAAAAATAAAAAGAATCCCTCTTAGAAACAAAAGTATAAAACTCCAAGCACGAAAACCGCGAGTTCCCGAAGGAAAAAAAAGTTGATTTTCTGCAAGGAGAAACCGCCCCTATGCAAAACAAGGAAACACTACAGCCGTGAAAAAAATGTCACAATTAGCCCAACAGATCTGCTACGTTCTCGCGTTTCTTTTTGTCCTGGAATCATGTCTAAGTCTGGTCGAGAGTACGCGTATCATGGGCGAATTCCATACAGATGAATTCTTCAAGTTTATTGTCAAATTCGGTTTTCAAAAGGCTGAGACTCATTCGCAACGCGATTCCTTTGGTTACATATACGGCAACATAACGTCGGAGGACTCTTTTAATGTGCCTGTTACCTTGGCAGTCCTGGATCGGTCGAGTTTTCTGGAGTTTTATGGGAATCGTAGCTACTTTGACCGGGGATTGGCCTGCGAAAGAATGTTTGCTCGTATTCAAAATCTTGCCTACGATGCAGATTGCAATTCGCACGCAAAGACGGATTACTTGAGGAAAATTCCATGTCCCAAGGGTAAACTATGTGTGGATGAGGACAGCCCTTCGAATGTGGTGCCAGGCTACCAGTTTACTTACGTTATAAGTGATCTTACACAACCAAGGTGAGTGTCTGAGAAACGCAAATCTACTCGAGTTTTGTTTTATCGGTTGTTGACTTCAATCAAGTTGTATACTCATTGTTCAATGTATTGTTAAATCTGTTTATATGAAAATAAGCTTTCGTGTCATTGATGACATCAGGGATATGCACCGAGATTTGCATCGAAGTTTACGTTTTCTCCATAAAATAAAGTCGATGTTGCTACTTTTTTTGTATAAGGCTGCTTAAAAACGTCAACTATTGCTCAACAAGTAGACAGGTAGGTTTTTCACAGGGACTGTCATTTTCAACACATTACTTTCAGTCGTCCAGACCAAGCGTTCTATGCTTATTCTGAACCCACCGTTTTCCTAGCCTCCTCGGATCCAGAGGTTAAAATTTTTAACAAACCTGCTGGTTGGAGTTTTGTAATCCGTCCGTTTGGTGCATTCGTTTGGTAGACACATTTTGCAGCCTGAAATATGCAGATACCTTTGCCAGTATTTCGTTCTAGGCCCAAACACCCCTTCTCCTTTATCAGACACCAGTTGTTGACCCATTGGTGTACCATTTTATTATTTGTTGCTCAGGTTATAAAATGTGAATTTATTGCGACAGCTCTTTTTGTCACTAAGCTTCACAACAAAGTTATTTAGGAAGTTAAACCTTCTAATGGTATTACCCCTAGGAAAGCCCTGGCAGGGTTTACTCGCTAGATTCCGACTCATCATCGAGCTGGCTTCACTTTCCTGTTTACCTCTTCTGTGTGGTTTTTCTAGATGAGTTTGCTGTCTTAGCTAAGGACTAGATATTTAACTTCTTTGTCTTGTGTCTGTATTTTACCTGAATTTGACCTATTGGTCTCGCTTTTTTTTACGTTTTTGTTGGCGGTTGCTACTATCCGCTGGAGCACTCAGACACAATTACTGGTCTATTGTACTACCATGCAGACATCTTTCATTAATATGTTTAGTTTACCCGTCTTTCGAAGAAAGATGAGAAGAAAGTTTGGGTGTTCGGCACTCACCACGTCAGCCCCAAAGATCCGTCACCTGATGCGAGCAAAGGCAGGACAACTACAGAGGAGGTGCCGTCCTCTTCGCACGCAGGACAGGTGTAGGTTTCGCTCAAACCTAACACATTCAGGTGTTAAGCAAAAGCTTGGTGGCTGGTAAGGACGCCTACAAAAAGCCTGCAGTCGATTCTTCTTAGAGATAAAAGGAAAGACGCTGACTCCTCGCAAGATGTCCGGTCGTAGTCGTTTAGTCTGTCTGCACCCGTCGCATTCACTCTAACGAGCCCTGTGCTCATGAGGAATCGAAGTATCAACGGCAGGCGTGACAAACAGATACAGGCAGGCCTAACGCAGGCTCGGGCCTTAAGAAAAAATCTTTTGATCCTTGTCTGGCGAGCTCATCAGAGATCTCAATTCCCTGGATACCAGTGTGAACTGCGACCCACACAAGATGCACTGTATTTAGTCTTCCGACTAAGTTCAACGCATTCTTGAGTTCGAGCACTATCTTGAAGGAGGTAAGAGGGTTGAGCAACTTAGGAGCGGCATGGCTGTCACTGCCCGGCATGCTAGGGAAGGCCCATCTGCAGCCAAGACAAGCCCTTCTTTGGAGTTTGGTGAAAGAGGTAGTAACACGTTTCCGCAAAAGCCTGTTCCACCAAACAACCGATGCGTATGAGAGGAGTGGGAGTGGTTTAACCATGGCCGTATACATCCAGAGTATCCTTTTCGGCGATAAGCCCCATGTCTTGCTAAAAGCGCCTCTGGACTGCCAGAAAGTGGCAAATGCTTTCTCGGTTTTGGATTTAACATGTTTGAACCAAAGAAGTTTTCTATCAAGGATTACTCCCAAATATTTGACTTCACCGGATATCGGGATAGTGACACCTTTAAGCACTAGTTGAGTCAGACCAGTGACATTCCTCCTTCTCGTAAAGAGAACAACCGTAGTTTTAAGAGGATTCACTGAAAACCCATTGCGAGTGCACCAATCGCCGATCAAGTCTGGGGATCTCTGCACCTGAGAGCACACAGTACCTCAGTTTGAGCCGACAGAAAGAACGGCGAAATCATCCGCGTAGGCTTTGGGGGTAGTTTGAGAGCCAATAGCAGAGAGTCTACAACCATGCACATAAAAGGGGACATAGAACACCGCCTTGCGGGCAACCCAGTTTACCTCAGTTATGGCGCACTTGCTACAACCTGCCCCGGTTATCAGAATTCTGTGCATTTAGCAATGCCCTAATCAATTGAACTAACGTTTAATTAATAATACAACGTGTTGTCTGGCTGAGTTGTACATGCTATCAAACGTCGCCTTATCAAAAGCACCCTCAATATCGACGAAAACGCCTAGCACGTACTCCTTTTGGTCAAGAACACATTTAATCCTACCAACAAGGTTTTGAAGCGCAGTTTCGCAGGATTTTCCGCGCTGTTAAGCGTGTTGACTCTCAGAAAGAGGATGCGATCCAAGAGCAACCTTACGCATGCGCAGATCTTTAAGCTTCTCAACAGAAAGGAAGACAGACTTATAGCTCTGAAACTTTTGGCTAGGCTATATTCAGACTTACCTGGTTTTGGTATGAAAACGACTTTAACCATACGCCAAAGAGTGGGTATGTAAGCCAAGACAAGGCTCGCAGTGAAAATTCTTTTCAACGTGGGCAATAGCTGTCCTAAACCTTGCTTCAGCAAAACTGGGTAATTTTAATAATAATGATGTGGTGAAAAGGACCACACAGATACTAGGCACCAAATCGGGCCCATCGCGATGCTTGAACCAGTTGAACTTAACATTCAAAAGCCAAAAATAATCTAAACATTCTTCGTGAAACAGCCAATTTCCCTGTAGTAGCCAGAAAGGCCTTTGAAGTTTGTGCCGCCTACCTCTTCTTATCTTTCGAAGAAATATTCCCGTGTCAGAAAGCCTGAGCCTGCTTGCGTGCTACCGCAGAAGACAGTGTCCTGTCAGAACTCCCACTTAAGCCTTAATCTTGTCGCTGCTCAATTTTAATAGTCCCTTCGATCTTTTGTACTCTTGCTGCACAGTTTTTACAAATTCTTTTACATTGCGCTTATAAACATTAAAATTAGTTTCTAATTTTACACTTTCTGGCAAAGAATTAAAAATTTGAAAACCTTTAAAAATTACGCTGTTTTGCGTTAACGAACTTCTGTAACTAGGCAGTCGCAAGTGATTAATATTTCTCAACTGATATGGCTGAACATCGCCAACATATCTTATAAGATTGCTTAAATAGGTAGGTGGGGTGCCGTGGCGTAGTGGTTAGTGTGTGTGTGCTTACTACTCCAGAGGTCTGGGTTCGAATCCTGCCATCGTCACCTGAAAAAAAAAGACTTGTTCTTTTTCACGGTCCCCACCTCCGCGAGGGTTTGCAAAGCCCTCCGAGAGTATTAATTGTCTTGAAAAACTTCTCAAAGTGCCGTTCGGATTCGGCAAAAAATTGTAGGTCCCCTTGTATGTAAAGAAATTAACACACCAGCATACATTGTTGAGAAGTTGGCCCTGGTTCACCTCGAGCTGTTGCGCCACTCTATTTATTTTTATTTATAAATAGGTAGGCAAAACACCCATTCTCATTTTTTGAATAAATACAAGAACATCTAAAACCAAATGTTGTTAAATACTTAGCCAGTTAAGACGGTTAAGCATGCTTAAAATACTTGTATAGCGGCTACACCTTAGGATAATTCTCATCGATTTGTTTTGCAATTTTTGTAATCTATATATATTTTCATTATTTAACAAAAACAGGACGGAGGAACAATATTCAAAATGTGGTTTGATTATAACATTATAAACACTGATAGGGGCATTTAAATCCAATTTACTTTTAATTCTTCGAAAAAATTTACTTTTTTGGATACTTTTTCTACTAAATAATCAGCATGTTTATCAAACTTTAAACTTTCATCAATTATAACACCTAAGTATTTTATGTGATTTACTTGCTCTATTTCTTCGTTATCTATTTTTAAATCAATATTGCACTGAACTTTGAACACCATTGACTTCGTATTTTGAACGTTTGCCTTGAGCTTGTTCACCTTAAGCCAGGTACTTATGTTGTTGAGATCTTCTTGTAGCTGCTGGGTCATCGTCATGTTGTTCCTTCCCACGATGTATATCAAGGCATCATCCGCAAACAAAACTATCTTGGAATGGTTAAAGACTCTGTTGACATCGTTTATATACAGGAGAAACAAGAGAGGCCCCAGTATTGAGCCTTGAGGTACTCCAAATTGAGTTGTTAATGCCTTTGATCGAATTCCATTCACTGATGTCCTCTGCGTCCGCTGGCCAAGGTACGATGTAAACCAGCGCATTTCCTTGCCTCTTATACCATACTGTCTCAACTTTTGAACTAACACACCTCTGTCTATCGTCTCAAAAGCTCGCTTTAGGTCCAGGAAAACTGCCATAATGGTACATCCAGCCGCTAGATATTCTTTCCAGTTAATAAGGACATAATTCAGTGCGGTTTCACACGCGTGGTTTTTTCAATTATTTTTTCGTACACTGGTGATGCGTTCACTGGTCAAAAGTCTCCACATAGCCTCGAGCCCTTTACTTTTTGAATTGGCGTAACCATCGATTGTTCCAAGTTTGTGGAAAACATCCCGAACCTAACGATTTGTTCACAATTTCTGTAAGCACATCTCCTAGCACACAAAATGAATTCAAAAACATTTTTGGGCACATAAAGTTAAAGTCGTTTTTTTGTTTCATGGTTCTAAGTATTTCAAAAATAACAAAGGAGGTTACAGGGCTAAATTCAAACCGACATGCCATTTCATCAATTTGGTTTACATATTGGACAACACTGATAGACCGATTAATCTCCACCACGCTTTCAACAAAAAAAGAATTAAATTTATTGGCTATAACGTTTGAACTGCTAGCCGTTACGCCGCTGAAAATAATGTTTTCGGGTATACACATTTTTTTCGATCCCAACACACATTTTTTAAAGTTCTCCACATACCTTTTTGGTCCGATTGCATTAAAATTTTATTCTACACAAATTGCCCTTTACTTTTTACCAATTCTTTTTTTAATTGATTACGCTCACGCTTATAAGTCTCCCAATCGCTTATGGATTCACTTTGAAGAGCTCTGTGGTAACAAACTAATTTTTCTCTTTTAAGAACCCTCAATCTTTCATTTAACCACTCCAACGAACTTTCGCTTAAATATTTAGTCTTTGCATAACTTTTCACTATCCTTGTCATTTCGGTTGCAAATATCTCACTTAATAAGTTTGCATCCACAAGTGAAAAACAAACGCAACGTAGTTGGCTATTCAAGATGTTATTAACCAGTGAATTTCTATCGTATTTGACTAACCAAACCGATTTTCGTTTCCATTTATCAACTTTGTTTTCTTTAGATTTAAGTTTCACTACAATGGTTTCATGATCACTTGTTTTCAAGGAAACTAAACGCGAATTTGTCACTACGTAATCTACAAGAGTTTTGGATTCCGGAACGATTCGAGTAGGACTGTTGATAATTTGTTCAGCTGTATTTTCTAAAATAATTCGCTTGATTTTTTTTTGGATAAGTGAGATGATTATCCATCCAATTAATATTAAAATCACCAACCACTAAAAAATCTTTAGCACTTTCATTTAAATTATCCATAAGATCTGCAAATCTATCACAGAACACTCGACATGAAGCACTACAAGCGTTATATGGTATCCCTTTGCTGTCACGTTTGCAACCATCCACCAATGTTCATAGTCGTACTGCGTTATAGACGGAGGATCAACACTAATTCCATCTCTCATATAGATACAAACAAAGATACAAACAAATAAAATTATCAATTTTATATTCGCATGTTTTAATTTGCTCCGTAAGGTGTGTTTTTGATACTGCCACCAGATCAAAGTCTTTTTCATGAATCAAAGTCTCAAGTTCACAAAAATTTCCCGTTAATCCCTGTATGTTAAGGTAGGCACAGTTTAAAAACTTTGGTTGCTAACAAGAAGCATGTTTTTTATCAAAATCTAACTGCCTTACATAAACCGGACAAGATGTGTCCCTACAATCCCTACAGTCCCTACAATGATTAAAATCAAGCTTCAACCCATAACACTCATTTGATTTCACAAAATTTATGCATTTAAGCTGTTGCGTTGTGCAATTTTTTGCATAATGATTTTGATCACATTTTGCACATACAATTTCATTTTTGCACTTGCTTGCGATGTGTTTGAAACCCCAACAATTATAGCATTTTCGTAGCGACACATATTCGTAGACTCTACACCGATCCCAACCAACGCTCACTTTTCCTTCTTTCATCACTTGCTTAAAATCCTCCGCTTCTAGTACTATTATCGCATTATCGCATGCGTGTTTTTTTAATACCACGGTAACACTTCACACATTTAACATTTTCTCTCAAATTGTTTTGACTCTTCACAGCTTCCTCTATCTTACTCGCTTCATACATCTCGCTCATACCCGTCACTATTATTTGCGGCACTGTGAGCTTTGGAATATCCACTTCATAATTATTATTTAATTTTTGTTTTACTTCTTTGCTCAATTTTTCACTAGACTCGTTATCACAACACACAATTGATATCGATCCATCTTTCCTTTCATTAATATTATCAATTTTAATGGACAGATCAGAAGGATTTATATTCACTTTGATATCACTTTTCGTTTTGTTTATATCTTGTTTCTCTTTCGGCTTTACGATAACTATTGACTTCGCGAATTCGGCAAATGATTTCTTTTTTGGGATTTCAACTGTATTTTTCTCTTCATTTAATTCTTTTTAAATATTCGCAGAATCTTGTAAACCATTCACAATTTTTTCGAGCGATTTTAGCTGGTCCAAACACTTTGTGCACATATAATAAATATCTGGCCTTTCATTTATCAAATCATGATTGTATTGCTTCAGCTTAAGACATTTCAAATGATGAATTGCACCAAAAAAGCCACTGCACACAAGCTATTTATCTCCTGTTTTTACCGGTCGATCACAGTCCACACAGTGTGAACTCATTTTAATGTTTTTAATGCACCAAAATTATTAAAACTATAATTAATTCAATTAGTTCATTATTTTCACACTTCACTTCTATTCGTATCAAAGTTTCATTAATTAAATCGAATTATTTTCACTAGAATTTTAAAAATTTTCGGCACCGCGCAAGAACTTGACTTTATACTATTTTATCTGCCATGCGAGTTTTTTCCATGTGGAAACTTGACTTAATACTATTTTTTCTGCCATGCGGGTCTTTTGAGAAGATACCGGAACCTGTTCGAACCACCTGTTTTCGAACCATCTGTGAAAATTGCAATTTCAATTTTCATTTTCAAATTTCATTTGGGTGACAACTGCAATATTTTCCCAGCCCTCCCCTACTGGATAAATGATTTCATACGGTGTGTCAAAGTCGACCAGGGAGTGAATTTCATCCGTTAGAGTTGGATTGCCTGGCAGTAGCTCCGACAGGATCAAGCCGTGTCCGTAGCTACTGCTTTAAAAATAGTTTAAGTTAGTGAGCCGTAGCGCACTATTGCCAGTAAGGTTTTTTTATCTGTAGATCAAGCGGTGTTAGGTGCAGCAGAGTGCTTAAAGCTTCCGTAGATGTAGTACGGAGCGCACCTGTGATGGCTATCCAAGCCGTTCTTTGAACCGCTGATAATTTCCCATAAACTGTATTTCTGTCTGCTGCTTTCCCCCAAACCAAGGCACCGTAAGTAAATATGGGTCTTACCACCACAGTATACAACCAGTGGACCATGGCAGGGTTTAAGCCCCAAGTTTTCCCTACCGTTCTCTTGCAAATAAAAAGCGCATTATATGCCTTCTTGATTTTTTCCCGTACATTAAGATTCCAATTCAGTTTTTTCTCGAGGATTACTTTTAGATGCTTCGCACTATCCGAAAGGTAGCTTGAATTGCGGTATCTTGTACTTCCTGGTAAAAATAACCAGTCCTGTTTTTAAAGGGTTGACTCTGAGACCACAGCTTTTGTTCCAAATGCTGATCGCCCCAGAGCACCCTCCACCACGTCATCTGCGTAAGTCGTGGCGCTGATACCCATAAAACTTAACTTCTTCAGAAAGCTGTTGATACCTGAGGTGTTTCCCTAGTTACAGACATTCTAATCGAGCTTTGCCCAATCGAACAGTTAATGTTCCTATTAAGACTGTTACAAACCCAGTTTATAATGCCCTTTTCAATGCTAGCGTCTACTAGAGCGCTTTCAATGGCACTACTCGCCACGTTATTGAAGGTCCTTCAATATTAAGGAAGGCAACCACCGCAAACTCATTACAATGTAGACTCCTCTCTATTTTGCCTGCCACCTCATGCAAGGCAGTTTCTGTGGATTTTCATTAGAAAGCCATTGCTGCATCTAGTCCTAATGTGAAGTTCAATTAGTCGTTCCTGGGTTTTAAGCATAAAGGATAAGATACGTATCGGTCTGAGGTCCTTTGCTGCTGTATGCCACTGTTTGCAAACTTTAGGTGTAAAAGTCCCCTTTACTTCCCTCCAAGCTGAAGGAATATACGCTATTCTGAGACTGTGTCTGAGAATTCCCATCATGCATTTGCCAACTTCAGTGCTCTTTGCAGCATGATCGGGAGAATGCCATCCGGCCCCGGAGCTTTGTACGGCTTGAAGGACTGAATAGCCCACCGTAGTTTATTCCTGTCAATAAGAAAACCCTTCTCCTCTTCGGAGAGTGATTGCCGAAGCATACCATCCGCTAATGTGGACCCGGGAAAGTGAGTTTCCCCCAATGTTTCAAGAACCTCAGCGACGAATTTTCGCCGTACGGCTGCCGTTTATCAGCCGTTCACTGCGACTAAAATAACGGCAACCGGGCGGGGACCGAAAGTTCAATGATATATGTTTTTAAATGAATGCTTTCACTTTGCACGATTTTAAACCGTTCGATTTTTATTTGTTTTATGTTTATGTGCTATCTGGCGATACCTTTCATTTTATGATAGTCCTTGAAAACTTGTTGTACAGGGTTAGCTCAATTACTAGTTTCGTGGCCAACCTTCTCAATTGTGGTATAAAGTGTGAACAGATGAGAGTGAAGGATAAGTCTAATTCTTGAACTATTGGTCTCAGTCGTTCAAGTTTTATATTTTTGGAAAGTACATTCGGGGTTTTGACGGGCTCAGTCCCGCCCTAGCAAACAATTTTCGCACACATCTTTTGTATTCTATCACAAAGAGGGGATGTCTTCAAATTAACCTGGCAACCTTGGCTATGTCATCAGCGTAAGCCTGACATTTGATACCTTGGTCAGTTAAAATCGCTGGTAGCTCATCAAAAACATGGCTCCACGTTGGGGGAAACGGAACTCCTCCTCGTGGACATCCACTTGTTGTGCAAACCTTGATAATGTGGCATATGGAAAAAAAACTAGTACATACTTACTACCAGCAACAAGTCTAGTTAAGTTGTGTAAGTACTTGTCAGCTTTTGCATGAATAAACTTTTGACTACCTCGCATTTGGTGAAAAGCTAGTAAACCTAAAGGGATCTCTCCTTTAAACATGGTGACACCAACTGAGTCGGTTGTGCTCCATTTTCCTGAAGATAGGTTCTTTCACATGGAGACATCCTCCGATCTTCGTACTTCTTATTCTATCTCGCTCTGTTATTGTTGCTTCATCTCAGCTGCCGTTAATTTGCTCTCATATTTCTTATACGCTGTCCAACATTGTGACGGGCGCACAACTTCCTTTTAACTTAGGGGGCTTTTTACGGTCACAGAAGATGCCGGAATTTTCTCGCCACTTTATTCATGGCCGGAGAGCGGCAGCGACAACACGAGACCAGAGAAATCGTTTGTTACTACACAATGAGAGCGAGAAACTGCGACGACTGTTTTGACGTGCAGTCAAGTGACAAAAGATAACATATTTCTAAAATTTGTCGACTTTATTGCACATAAATAGTTTATATTTCACAACAAGTTTTAGTTTCGAGAAAAAAATTTCTATTCACTAGCGTGTCATAACTTACAACAGCGAATGACAGAATAATCGTCGACCTCGGCGAGGGTTTTTCAATTTAATAATTATATATATGTATATATAATATATATATATAATATATGTATATATAATATATATAATTATATAATTCATACATTGCCATTGATTGAAATTTATTTGACAGTTCGCCCGATTGCCTTCGTTTATGTATCTTTTCGTCTCCTAATGATTGTAAGACACACAAAGGAAAAATAAAGTCGGTTAACCTTTTCTTTTGGGCCTGGCATCGATTTATATATTATTTTTCAAATTAATTTTTTTCAATTTTTTTGTTCCAAAACGAAAAAAATTTACTTAATATTTTATGTAGAAATACTTAGTTCTATATTTTGTTCTTTATTATTTGAGAAAAATCTCTAGTTTGTCAGAAAAACATGGTTTTCGACTGCCCTTACGCCTAACTTAGAGAAGAATAAGGGAAAGAGTTTTAGAGAATAATAGAAGAAAAGAAGTTAACATATAAGGCTCACGAGACTCCATTCTCGATTTTGTTTTTGGCCACGCCTATTTTAAGGGAACGATTTTTTAAAATTATTGAATTTGTACTAAAAATCCACATTTTTGCGAGCATTTTAGCCGCAAGCTTTGATATTTCTATGCTAATATTGATTATAGGGCCTGGTTATGCCATTCCCTTTTATAAAATAAATTAAAAAACCTTATAAGGAATTAATTAATTCTTTTTTTAAGGTAATTAATGATTCATGAATGGAAAGGGGATGGAAAACAAAAAGATAGCAATAAAATGGAGAATATGAATGAATGAATGAATCTATTACCTTCTCAGTGTTGCACTTAATCACTTGCTTATTCTAAAAATACATTTTTATCCAAAATAGTACCATCAAAAAATAGAGCTCAAAAATTAAAGGATGGTTTTCTCAGGGTAGATGGGTTTACTTTTTATTATAAAGCAATATATTTTGTACCTGTAGAAAGGGCGCTAAAGACAACAGCTTCTACCTTTATCAAAACCCACGCTTTTATTTTTAAAATAGTAATTTGTTTGAATTTTTAACTATTTTACGTTTTAAGCATAAAAATTAATTTTTTGCCACTTCGCCGCAGCAAAAATATATACTAATACTAATATATACTAAATTGATATTTGCACTTAATCACTTGCTTATTCTAAAAATACATTTTTATCCAAAATAGTACCATCAAAAAATAGAGCTCAAAAATTAAACGATGGTTTTCTCAGGGTAGATGGGTTTACTTTTTATTATAAAGCAATATATTTTGTACCTGTAGAAAGGGCGCTAAAGACAACAGCTTTTACCTTTATCAAAACCCACGCTTTTATTTTTAAAATAGTAATTTGTTTGAATTATTAACTATTTTACGTTTTAAGCATAAAAATTAATTTTTTGCCACTTCGCCGCAGCAAAAATATATACTAATACTAATATATACTAAATTGTTTGCTTCTATTGACTCCTGATTAGAAATTCAGAAATTGGAGAAGCTACCTAACTAATCACCATTTCGAAAACTAGCCATTGCATATAAATGCAACCGATGAACTTTGAAAACTGGCTCCTGAGCCTGGCATTCAATATAAAATACTACTAAATGTTCCAGTTGCTCCGTGGCAACTCAGAGTTTCAGGATCTACCTGCTTTGTGGGTGTGCTGCCAATGGTGAGGAGTTAATCGCTAAAATGAAAATCCTGGAAAAAAATCCCTGCCAAATAAGGTCATGGAAATAAAAATGCCGATTGTCAAAATCTCGAAAATCAAACAGTGTTTGGGTGGGTCTGAAAAAAAAGACTTCTGGCGTCTCTTTGACTTATACACCGGTCGATCTTTGCAGATGCGGTCTCGCATGCAGGTGCTTAGAGCGCAGCTACGCGGCGTGTCTCCAAATTATTTAGTTTAAAATTGCAACGGGAACATGTGTGCTTAACATTCCTACAAGAATTGTGCTTTGAAGGCAATCAACCTGACCTTATTGTTTCAGCAAACGATTCCAAGTGTACTTAAGTTCCAAGTACCAGTTAATAGCGTGAATATGAATATATGTAGTTCCTCATCAATTTTAAGTTTATATTTGCGACTTCCTAACCAAAAAGACGTGCCTACTATATCCTATCTTATTATTATTTAAATGAAAAATAATGAAGTAAATAAAGTAGCCTAGATCTGAGTTAAAAAATGTTCGTGATCAGATAAACACATGCAGATAAGCAAAAAGTAGACCATTACCACTTTAAACTCATTACAGTTGCAGTTGTTAATTTTTTTATATCTAACCAAATCATTTTAGTTATAAGGGCAACGAGAACTTTTTTTTTCATTTTATTATCCAAGCTCATCTTCGCTTTTATCTGAAAATGAATTCATATAATATGTGCATTCTACAATATAAAGGAACCTACTAAAAATAAATTGACATTTGTAAATGAACTCCCAAGTTCAAGGTTATGTTTCACAAGTTTAGTGAAGAATCTTTTATCTATCTCTTATCTTTTAAAAAAAGAACTTGGCAGCGAATTTCGTAATGATTGATCAGCAATCTGAAATTTGCCTTTATTGCAGACAATCGGAGCACAACGTTTGCATCTTCATCCGTGCCCGAACGATTAACTAAAAAAAAAAAGTATATGACCTTTATCGTTCTTTTGGTTATAATAAATTTCACTATTTGATTTTCAAACGGAAATTATGCAAAAGATGTGAAGTCATAAAGTCAATACATTTTTCTGGGCCTAATTTCGAGCTCGTCACACTTCTTCTTTACGTGTGGCTTCCACCTTAGTTTAGTGTCTAGGATCATCCCTAAATATTTCCCTTCATTTGCATAAGGTATACGTGTTGAGTTTATGAACAGAGTTAAATTGTTAACCCTGTTCTGTAATTTAAATTTACATGCGACGACTTGATCTCGTTGAGAGCAATTCGCAAAGTCTTCGTCCAGACACAAATTCTGTCCAATGCTCGTTGGAGGCTCTCGTTGATGACTCGACTGATTCACCTGTCGCCACCATGACCGCGTCGTCCGCAAACGTAGCCATAACTGCCTCGTCATCTAGAGGTATGTCTCTTGTGTAGAGCAGAACAGGGTCGGACCGAGGACGCGTCCCTGGGGTACGCCAGCTGCATTTGCTTAAAACTCGATTATTTAGTACCACACCCAACACGAAAGAGTCTACTTTCGAGATAGTTTTTCAATATTCTAAATATGTCTTCCGGGAAGTTTTGCCGTAGCATATATTTCAAGCCTTCGTGCCATACCTTGTCGAAGGCTTGCGATACGAAGAGGAAAGCACTTGAACATTTTTTTCCCCTTCTAAGGCTTTTTCAATTTCATGCGTTATTCTGTAGACTTGACTATGATCGTCGCCTCTTCTGCCAATTTTGACCGGCCTTGGCGTCTTTACAGTCTTTGGCTTAGGAGTTTCAGCAGTTATTCGACGTCCAAGGCTTGGATTCTGACCTTCCTTAAGATGTTCTCGTCCCTTGTGCAGCTCTATGGCTACTTTGCATCCTCGATAATTTGCGGGGTGATTTCCGTTGCAACTGGCGCAAACTGCTGGAACCTGCATATCAACTTTGCACTCTTTTGAGAGGTGTTTTCCAGCACATTTTACGCAACGTGGGTCTTTTTGGCAGTAGGCACTTGTGTGCCTGAATTCTTGGCAACGCTTACGCTGTGGTATCAGTTTATTGCCCTTTCGCATGGGTTGGATTATAACCTTGATGTTAAGTAACATTTTTATTATATAGATTTCGTTTATGCTCTCAGTTCTTTCAAAGCATAAAAATTGGAAGGCCGCATTTGATCACAACGTGACTTTCTCCTTGCGTGCGTTGCGTTACGACAGGTATACCTCGGGTATATTCCAACCCCTACTCGAAGGGGATATTATATTGTTGGGGAGGTCGTAGCAAAAGCCCGTTTTTTGGGAAATAACTTAAAAAAAAACTTCTGAAACAGCTTTTGTGAATTTTTCAAACGTTTGCGCTGACCGTAAATCGTCCAAAAATGACAAAAAAGATCAGCAATTCACAATTTGAGATAAAAAAAAAATAAATAGACTGGTGCCACAGCTCGAGATGAACCAGGGCCAACTTCTGAATAATGTATGCTGTGTGTGTTGATTTCTTCACATACAAGGGACCTACATATTTTGCCGAATCCGAACGGCACTTTGAGAAGTTTTTCAAGACAAATGTTACTCTCAAAAAGTTTTTCAGACCCTCTCGTGGAGGTGGAGACCGTGAAAAAGAACTTGTCTTTTTTTTCAGGTGACGATGGTTGGATTCGAACCCAGACCTCCGGCGTAATAAACACACATACTAACCACTAAGCCACACTAAGCACTTGCTCCTTGGTTTCCCTTACTTCAACCTGAATATTTGAATGTTATTCTTTCGTGAGCTCAAAAACTAATCATCGGATCTTAAAACAATTAAAAACAAATTCTTTATAACACATCTATAATTTTTTTTCTATTTCTAACTTATATCTTGTTTTCAGGTTTTGGTATATGGCAATGGTTGCATGCTATCGCAACCAATCTACATGTCAATGGCATGCTTACGATCCGACTAGATTAAGCAACCGTGTTCCAGTCACCGACAGAAACGCTCACACAATCACCTACGATATTCGCCTTGTGAATGGCAACCCAAATCAGTCCGCTTCACATCCACTGACATTTCAATTTTCCTTTGACCACCAAAACTTGCTAGAAATGTATTTAATATTTTTATTGGTTTATCTGGTTTTAATACCGATGCAAATTTATGCAGTGCGCCTGCAAAAGCATCCTGTGACAAAGCTCTTTACAATCAGCTTAATAAGTGAGTTTGTGAGCTTGGCGTTCATTACGACACACTTGATATATTTCGCGCTCAACGGAATCGGACAACCTGATATTGAGGCAGCGGGTGATATATTGGACATCTTTAGTAGGGTAAGTCTAATTGGAAACATAATTTTTATTGAAAATAAATTTATCCTGTATTGTTTAGACATCTTTCATGCTAATATTACTCCTATTGGCCAAAGGGTGGGCAGTAACCAGACAACAAATCAGCCGGACTGGTTGGATTATTCTCATGTCAATTTGGGTTCCATATTGTGCATTCCACGTGTTCCTGTATATTTGGGATAGGGTAAGGAAATTTCGAATTGCGAATTTAACTCCGTTCAATTGAATAGACAATAGCCTTAGCTTCTATTGAATGATTGCTTATTTTTGTTTTTATTGCATATTTTGAACCCTTATCTCTTGGAAAAAAGTGACGGTATTTCTGAAATATTTAATGCGAGTGCGTTTTTATCTTTGCATTTACTAAAAATTATAAATGTTTTGGTTCATCAGAATGGGCTCAAGGACAATGATTTAAGTTCAACAGTGCGTGGCGTCGATCCTTTTCATTTGTTTTTATCTTAAAATTATAAATGTTTTGGTTCATCTGAATGGGTTCAAGGACAATGATTTAAGTTCAACAGTTAAGTTGTGGCAAAGCGTGGCGTAGATCCTTTTCAGTTCTTTTTTACTTACCATACTTTTCTACGTCGTGCATTTTAGCTATACCATCGCCAAACGTGGAATCGAAGCTGGCTACTTTTTATACCCCATCCCATAGGATAGGAGGTATATTAAGTTTGTCACATAGTTTGTAACACGGTGAAATAATAATGGTAGATCCCCAAGACCTTAAGGGCATATGATCGAGACCGAATTCTGCGAATAAGCCATGTCCGTCCGTCTGCCTGTATGTCACACGTTTTTAGGCCTTAAATTTTAAGCTAGGGAGCTAATTGGTACATAGGTTCATTGTTATCCGAAGCAGTACAAGTGTAAACATTTTTAAAATCCGCCCACAGACACGCCCACAATCGGTGCAATTGTGCAACTACCTCCAGAGCTTTCAGAGCTGTAAGACGTCTTAAAAGCCTGAAATTTGGTATTTATTATCTCCTGTAAGATACACAAAGTAAAAATTAAATCGCTTTACCTCCCCTAGTAGTCGTGGCATCGATTTAAAGGTTAATTTTACAAATGCCTTTTTATACCCCATCCCATAGGACAGGAGGTATATTAAGTTTGTCACATAGTTTGTAACACGGTGAAATAATAATGTTAGAGCCCCAAGACCTAAAGGGCATATGATCGTGACCGAATTCTGAATCGAATGAGCCATGTCCGTCCGTCCGTCCGTCCGTCCGTCCGACCGTCTGTATGTCACATGTTTTAAGGCCTTGGCCAGTTTACTCAATATTTTTGCTCGAAATTAAAAAAAATTTAATTAATATTTTATGTAGAAAATGCTTAGTTCCACATTTTGCTCTTACAAGACTTTGGGCCACGCCCACATTTAGAGGCAGAATTGAAGAAAAACCTAAAATTTTCCAGAAAAACTTAATTTCGACTGGCCTTGTGCCTAATTTAGGAAAGTATGAAACAAAAAAAGTAGCAGGTTTGGTAAACGATATCTCAGTCCAGATTTCGTTAGTATAAAGTTTTAAGCCACGCCCCCTTTTAGGGGTCGATTTTTCAAAAATATTGAATTTGAACCAAAAAATTGCATTTTTACGTACAACTTGGAAATATCTATCTCTTGGAAATATTAGGGGCGGTTGGGAAAGGATGGAGTATTCAACGGTCCGTTTTACGGACTGTAACTTGTGCGTGCAATCTGAAGTTTTTACTCCCTGGTTTTCAATATTTTTGTTCCAAATCGAAAAATATTTACTTAATATATTATGTAGAAAACACTAGTTCTACATTTCGTTCATACAAGATTTGGGGCCACGCCCACATTTGCAGGCAGAATTGAATAATCCTGATTTGGGAAAGAAATAAAAAAGGCGGGTTAAATAAACGAGATTTTATTCTAGATTTCGTTCATACAAAGTTTTTAGCCACGCCCCCTTTTAGGGGTCGATTTTTCAAAAATATTGAATTTAAACCAAGGCATTTTTACGTACTTTTAAGCGTAACTTGGAAATATCTGCGTTATAATTGATAGTTTGTCATTAGGGGCGGTTGGACCACGCGCGTTTTCGAAGTTTGCACCAAGAAATTGTATTTTTACGTACATTTAAGCGTAACTTGCAAATATCTGCGTTATAATTGATAGTTTGTCATTAGGGGCGGTCGGACCACGCGCGTTTTCGAAGTTTGCACCAAGTTTACGTACATTTAAGCGTAACTTGGAAATGCCTGCGTTATAATTGTTAGTTTGTCATTAGGGGCGGTTGGATTACGCGCGTTTTCGAAGTTTGCAGCGAAGTTTACTTATAAAATGTCAAAAAATAACAATGCCATCAGCATTTTACAATGTAGGATAGGATGGGCTATTCAACGGTCCGTTTTACGGGCTGTAACTTCTGCGTGCACACTGTAGCACTTACTCACTTTGTTCTGGTCAAACTTAGGCCAAATAATTGTACCTACACTTTGTTCTTTTCGTTAAAATCTGGAGTAACGGTAAATATTTTTGGGGCAGTGTACAGTTAAAAGAAGTTAAAGATAGTTGGTAACATAAAATCGTGCTTTGTTGTATTTCACTGTACATTTGAAAGTTTATGTGAAATAAAAAGCTGAAGAAATGGAAAAAATATATAAAATTTGTTTATAAATGCGAGACGAACAATTTTGAGCCAAACATTTAAAGAAAAAAGTTACCTAAGATTTGGTTTTGTCATCGGTTAACGTCAGTATATAATAAAATTGTCTATAAAAGAAATAAATTAAAAATAACCTGTGTGAAATGGCTGTATAAAGAGGCAGAAAACTTTTTAGCTGCTTAAGATGTACGAGCTATTGGAATAATAGGCAAGGCTGATTTCAGAATTGCGGCACTGCAAAAATCGAAGAATCTGGGGACACATGCAGGAAATCCTCAAACCATTCGCAACTTTTAACTAACGGTAGGTTACAATGACTGCGTAAATCGCATTTGTGACTTTTGATATGTCCTCAAATATGTATCAGGAATAATCCCATAAAGCGCTAAGAGTAAAAAGCTTTAGAAAAACCCTTAAACAGTGCGTTAGAAATGTCATGATTTCCGGTGCAATTTAAGCTAGTTATTAAGCAAATATTACTTTAGTTGAATGTATACTGGATATACTAAAATATTCGGAAATATAAATAAAAAACCTTAAAGCCAAGTCCGAAACATTGGGAAAAGGAGATGGATTTCTGCTGGTGCAAAATTGAAAACTCCGAGCATTATTTCGAATTAATCCACACTTGCTGGATTTCCAGTTCTAAATCTACTTTATCTCACCTCCTCTAATTACCTGATATCAATCCAGTTGCGAACACGTGGAATTGATAAAAAAATATGTGCTAAGGCGGAGGATAATGAACAGACAGCACTTGGAAAGGGTCATTCTGGAGTAACGGGACAAAATATTTCCTGATGAAACAAAAAACCTGGTGGAATCGTTGGAAAACCGTTTGATGAAAGTTATTTTACCCTAAGAATGCCAATTATCCTATTGATCCTTTTTTAAATTTTTAAAATATTTCTTTGTGTTAACTGTACGTAAAATATTTATACCCCACCGAGGGTATTTTGATTTTAATGCATAGTTTGTATCACAGTGAAATAATCACCGTAAACCCTTAAGACCTTTTAGAGATATGATCGAGACCGACATTTGAATCGTTTAAGCTATGTCCGTCCGTCCGTATGTGTGAAGGTTTTAGGTCTTCAAAATCAAGCTAGAGAGCTGGTACACGTCTTGGTTTTTTTGGTGCACAGACAAAGTGTGAAAATTGGCTTAATCCGTCAACGGCCACGCCCACTACTGGCTTCAATGTGAGACAACCTCTATTTCACTTTTTTTTCAAAATGCCTTCTGGTCAAGTTAAACAAGGCACAGGAACTTAAATTTTGTTCCCTTTGGCCTTTAACAAGGCAAAAATTGGACCGCCACAATATCGACCATGCCCACTTTTAACATGTTAAATCTTTAAAAACCCGACTCCTCGGAAAGTTGATTCCAAATCGAAAAAAATTATATTAAAAATATTTAAGATATTAAAATTTAAAATATTTAAGATATTAAGAGCTCGGCCCACTTTTGAGGGGCGTTTTTTTTAAAACTACGGTATTTTAGAAGTGACATACCGTAATTAATAGAATAGAAGTGACAGACTGATATGATATTCAATAAAAAAAAATTGAGCTAGACTTTTAAAAAAAAAAAAACTCTTTTTGTGTGTAAAACAATCTGCTGTACGTAAGATTTTTTGGTACACAGTACATAGTTGGTTTGACCACCAACCTTAAATACTTTGGCATGGGTTACTATACGCACACAATACCACTGGAATCACGTTTGGTTGCACTGAGATCATCACTCCTCCGCCGATTCTATCCGGTTTATTCCTTAAGACGTCATCAAAGATTACGCTCACGACATTGCGCCTGCTTCGAGGGGAAATAATTTGTAATTATTATAACCCATTTGTAATAACTAAATTAAATTTGTAATAACTATAACTAATGATTTGCACTAGATTCAAAAAGAGTAAAAACAGCTGAAAGAAATTTCAATTTTCAATTTCAAACATCACTTTTTTTATCCTTTTTGTCAGTAGTACAGTCAATCAATCATCAAGTAGGCACAAACAAACAAGTCCACCCACAAAAAAAAAAAACTGGGGAAGTGCAACAGTGACTATGTAAGAACTTAAATCCGTCTGCGACGGATTACAAAATACCCTACCCTACCTTAAAGGGGAACTGCCACGCCTCGTATGGTCGGGTATTTTGCAATCCGTCTGGTATTTTGCATTCCGTCGTATGGACTGAAGCTTTTGCATACGCACTGTTGCACTTTCCCACTTGTTTGTTTCGAACTCATTAATTATGTAAAACCGACACTTAAAAATGGGCGTGGCCAAAAACTTTGTATGAACGAAGTCTAGAATAAAGTCTCGTGTACCTTATGTGCTAAACTTAATTTCTTATTCTTCCCTTAGCGAGGCTAAAATGCGGACGAAATCTTTGTTTTTCTGATTTCGATAAGTAACAAAAGTTTTGAAGAAATTTAAAATTACTCTTTCAATCGATGCCACCACTCACAAGGCGCCGTCTGCTGACTTAATTTTTATTTTCTTATGTCTTTAAATCATTAGAAAATGCTTAATGTTAGATTTCAGCTTGGTGGTAGCTTAGCGGTAGTTGCACGTTCCTGTGGAATAGATTATAAAAATTAGAGGTGGTCGCATATACAGGCATGTAGTGGGCGTGTTCTGTGGGCGGATTCAACTAATTTTCACACTCGATCTAAAGGATTGGACTTCCAGCTCACTCACCAACTTTTAGCTCTCTAGACCAAATTTAAGGCTTAAAAGCTGTTTGTAGTCCGTCCGTTCGTCTGTGTAAAATACAGATGGACGGACTGAAATGGCTTAATTGATTCTCCTGTTGATCTAATTCTTGTCTCTAAAAAGTCTTAGGTTTCTATTTCTATTGAAGTAACTGAGTGAGTGAAAATCGAAAGTTGAAGTCGCATCAATTTCTAGCTGGTGAAAAAATCGAATATTGTGTATTAAATAAGCTGTGGAATAGTTAGAGCGTTTCCTTTTACAAACCATTCATACGCAGCCGTACGAATCGTAGAAGAATTTTTTAACAAAGACTACGAATAAATTATATTAATCTAAAATTAAAAATAAACAAAAACTAAAGTGTTTGAGTGTTATTTCGAGTGGAGCCTGACAATTATAACGCAAAAAGTACATCTCTCTTTTGAGTTTGTTAAGGCCGTTAAGATTTCCTGTCTCATTTCCCCCTGAGTGTCACGATTTTTCTACGTTAGCGATCAGCTATCAAAATACCATTAAAATTGCAACACCAGCACCATGCTCGCAGGCAGAGCCGTTAAACTCTGGCTCAACTAATTGTTTCCCCTGTGAGTACAATTATTAGTAGATGTTCTGCCTCTGAAGCGATTTTAGGTATCACTTGCACATTTTGTATTGGTCTCTTTCTATATGTACGTCTATACACGAGCCATTTTGCTCGCGCATCTATACACGAGCCATTTCATCGAATCTACAACCTGAGACAACAACCTACGACGCGCCATCTAGGCAGGAGTAGAATAAACAACCAACGAGTGAAAAAACCAGCTAGCTGATCTACACTGCGAAAAAACTTCGAAAAAAAATTATAAAAAAGTGATTTGCATAATATTGTGGAAAACTGAAAATGTCGAAATGTTCCAAATGCAAGTCGGCGATACGTGGCGAAACTGGAGTGAGATGCGCAGGTGTTTGTGACAAAGTTTTCCACAGTACAGTAAGATGCGCAGGAATCGATGAATATACAAGTGGCATTATAGCATCCAACAGTATGCTGAACTTTATGTGCGACGAATGTTTGCTCTATATACAAAACATGGATGAAATTTTGAGGGGCATGCGAAAAACTGTTGTTAAAAATAGTCAATATTTAAAAGATTTCAAAGAGGAATTCGCAAATTCACTAAAACAGAACGAAGAAGAGATTAAAGCTTTTGGAGGAAATTGAAACAAGATACATGCAGAGGTTAGGACAGATGAAGAAGACACAGGAAATTTGTGAAAAAAATGTTGCTGAAATGAAACAAATGAGAAGTATAGCCGAAAACTTTAAAAAAGAAGGCGAAAACATATGTAAGGAAGTCAAAAAAATTGCAGAAAATAAACAAAATTTGGTTGGATCGTTTGCAGAGGTTGCGAAAAGGGCTATTGATTCAAGTCGAGAAAAAGTGATGCCAGCAATGAGAAAAGAGTTGCCACTTTATGTGAAACCAAAAGTCAAGCAACATAGTACGAAAACTCGAGAGGACTTAAACAAAAAAGTGGACCCCAAAGACTTGGACCCCATATAGAAAGTACACATAGTGGTATAATCATTATTTAAAGCGAAAATGCGGACGAAAGAAATAAGATTAAGAGTGCAATTGAAGAGAATATGGGCGAAAAATATGAAATCAAAGTGCCAGATAAAATAAAACCAAGAATAATAGTACCGAATATGAAATTTAAACATTTACTTACTTAAGGTGGCGCTACAGTCCGGGGTGCTGTCTCTAGCCAGCTCTGTCTCTAGCTAGCCGTCTCCAGTTTCGCACGCGAAGTTGGCTGAGGTCCCCTTCCACTTGCGTGCGCCACCTGAGTCTCGGTGCTCCTCTACCGCGTCGTCCCTGCGGTGTGGATTCGAAGATTTTCCGGGCCGGGGCGTTGGCGTCCATCCGCTCTAGATGACCCAGCCATCGTAGACGTTGTGTTTTGACTCTTTTGGCTAGGTCGGTATCGCTGTACAGCCCGTACAGTTCAATGTTATATCTCCTCCTCCACTCTCCGTCTATGCAGACGGGACCGTAAATCGTCCGAAGAATTTTCCTCTCGAAGCAGCCTAAAGTGTTTTCATCCGCCTTTGACAGGGTCCATGCTTCTGCACCGTAAAGCAGGACTGGGATGATGAGGGTCTTATACATGGACACTTTAGTTGCTCGAGAGAGGGCTTTGCTACTCAATTGCCTTCTTAGCCCAAAGAAACAGCGATTGGCAAGAGTTATCCTTCGTTTGATTTCAGCGCTGGTGTCATTGTCTGAATTGATAGCGGAACCCAGGTAGACAAAGTCCCTAACTACCTCAAAGTTATAGCTGTTGATGGTGATGTTTTGTCCAAGACGTCGGTGTTGGGTGTCTTTTCTTAATGACAGCATATACTTGGTTTTGCCCTCATTGACTGCTAAACCCATATTCGCCGCTTCCGTCCCAATACTCACGAAGGCTTCACTGACATCACGCTTTGTTCTACCGATTATGTCAATGTCGTCTGCGTATGCAAGTAGTTGAACGGACTTTTGAGAGATTGTACCTCTGGTGTTGGCGCGAGAGTTCTGCACAATGCTCTCAAGTATGATGTTAAAGAAGTCGCATGACAGCGCGTCGCCTTGTCTAAATCCTTTTTTGACATCAAAGGGGTCGGTGAGGTCTTTGCCGACCTTGACGGAACAGCGTGAGTTTTCCATCGTCATATTGCACAGACTGACGAGTTTGGCAGGGATGCCAAAACTAGACATTGCGCTATATAGCTCGTCTCTATAGATGCTGTCATACGCGGCCTTGAAATCGATGAAGAAGTGGTGTGTATCGATTTGGAATTCCTGGGTTTTCTCCAAGATCTGCCGCAGTGTGAATATTTGATCGATGGTGGACTTTCCTGGCCTAAAGCCACACTGATATGTGCCTATCAGATTGTTGACAAACGGCTTCAGGCGTTCACACAGTACAGCAGAAAAGATCTTGTATGCGATGTTAAGAAGACTTATGCCTCTGTAGTTGGCACAACTCAGAGGGTCTCCTTTCTTCAGGATCGGGCAAACAATGCTGAGGTTCCATTCGTCGGGCATGCTTTCTTCCGACCATATCTTGCAGATGAGCTGGTGCATGCTGCTAACCAGCTCATCGCCAGCGGATTTAAAAAGTTCGGCAGCTAGGCCGTCTGCTCCGGCTGCTTTTTTGCACTTGAGCTTAGACACAGCTACTTTCACCTCCTCCAGGTCGGGTGGGCGGTATCGTTCGTATGCTTCGTCGGTAACGTCTTCGCCCGGGTTAAATGGTTTGTTCTGCCTGACAGCGGTATTTGGTTCGTCCTCGCCGTTATACAGTCTGCAGAAGTGGTCTTTCCAAATCCTCAGCACCGACTGCGATTCTACAACGATGTTCCCTTGATGGTCCTTACAGGCTTCAGTTCGAAGTTTATACCCTTGGCAGGACCTTTTGATCCTTTGGTAAAACTTTCTAACCTCATTCCTGTTGTAACATCTCTCTATCTCTTCAACCGCGCGCTTCTCGTGCTCTCTCTTTTTCCTTCGGAGAAGCCGGTGCTCCTCTCTCCTCCTCTGCTCGTAGAGCTCGCGAGCAGCTCTAGTCCTTCTGTGCAGCGCCGCTTTGTATGCTTCCTGTTTAGCTGCATGTGCTTGCCGGCATTCATCGTCAAACCAGGGGTTTCGTTGTGGTCGCCGTGTGAAACCCAGCACTTCAGAGGCGGCGTCTCTGATGGCATTTTGGCAGTGTTGCCACTGGCTATCAATACTTGATGCTGGTTGCATAGGACTTCGTAGAAGGTTTTGAGAGACTTGGTTGGAGAAGGACCTGGCGATCTCTTACGATTGTAGTCGGCCGACGTCAAACTTCCTCACAGTATTTCCATTACTTGGCGCTGGTCGGGATATCCGCAGTCGTACCTTGGCTACAACAAGGTAGTGATCCGAGTCAATGTTGGCCCCTCGGAAAGTTCGGACATCCATGATACTGGAGGAGTGCCTTGCTTCGATCGCAATATGGTCAATCTGGTTGACGGTTGATTGATCGGGAGATCTCCATGTCCCTTTGTGGATATTGAGATGCGGGAACTGTGTACTAGCTACCACAACGTGTCGCCCCGCAGCAAAGTCGATCAGCCTGAATCCGTTATCGGAGGTCGTGTCGTGCAGGCTATGCTTTCCGACAGTACGACCAAAGATGCCCTCCCTTCCTAGCTTGGCATTAAAATCGCCTAAGACAATCTTAATGTCGTAGCTAGGTCACTGCTCATAAGTTTTGTCCAGGAGCTTGTAGAACATATCTTTGGTCTCGTCATCTTTCTCCTCTGTGGGGGCATGTGCGCATATCAGGCTAATGTTGGCGAATTTAGCCTTGATGCGGATCGTCGCGAGGCGCTCGCTTACAGGGTTGAAGCTCAAGACTTTTTGCCTAAGTCTGCCTCCAACAACGAAACCACATCCAAATAGGCGCTGTCTTTGATGCCGATAGCAGTCGCCGTAGTAGATGTCGCAGTTTTTCATCCTTCTTTTGCCCGGCCCGTCCCACCGCATTTCTTGGATGGCAGTAATGTCTGCCTTGCAGTCGTTAAGGGCCTCCGCTAGTTGCTCGGCTGCACGTGGTCTGTTAAGGGACCTAACATTCCACGTGCAGATCCGGAGCTCGTTGTCCTTTTCTCGTTTGCATTGGTCGTCAACAGTAAATCCGTCCGAATCCGAGGCTTGTTTCTGCTTCGTAACTGGTGTTTCTTTACGTGGCCGGGAAGTCACCCCGACGGCACGACCCCCAACCTGGAGGACCAGATCCTTTGCTTAGCTCTAAGGACGGAGAGCCGGATAGCCCGCTCCTTATAGGCCTGAGCTCCGAATACGTCGAAGTAGCCCATATAAGGTGTTCACTAAGTAGTTCGGCCTGACTGGAACTCCACCGTTGATTCCATCTGGGGAATTCCTCCGCTGCCGTCCGGATGCAAGGAGAAGTGCCTTACTGGGAACACTCCTCCCCCCCTCTCTCGTCTGCTACCCCCAACAACCTTCCAAAGGGGTTGGAACCCAATCTCCAGTTGAGGTACTAGGCACCCGGTGTTCACCACGGGGAGGTGAGAGTAGGAGTTGATAGACAGAGGTGGGTTTAGAAAACCTGTGGATGCTTGTATCCTCTTGAGTGCACATGTCTATCCTTTGACCATTTAAGCATTTAGAAAGTGAAATTATTCTGAAATTAAAAAAACAAAATGCTGTAATTTCAGAAAGCGATATCAAATAAATCAAATATTTTGAAAGCAAAAAACAGAATAGAGTAAGCTAGTTATAACGCTCTGATCGAGATTGACACTTAGTCGTTCGTTAAAATACTTGAGGTTGGAAAGTTAAGCGTTAGATGGGAACAATGTAAGGTTTACGACAGAGTAGAGTTCCTTAGATGCTTTAAATGTAAAGGATTTAACCATAAGGCCTCTGAATGTAGAAAGGAAGAAGAAACGTGTCTAAAATGCTTGGAGACGCACAGAACAAGTAATTGCACTAAAGCATCTGAACTGATAAAGTGTATAAATTGCGTTCGCGCAAACGAAAAACTGAGTCTGGGACTTGATGAAAATCACACCACAATGAGTAGACAGTGTCCAGTATACTTAAACCAATTAGAGGCAAAAGAGAAAAGAATAGGATATTAGCAACCAATTAACATCAAAGGCATTTACGCAAACATCCGAGGTCTAACAAACAACTTTAAGGAACTGGAAATACTCGCAAACAAGGATTACGAATTCATTATATTATCGGAGACGCATCTTACAGTTAAAATGGAAAAGGTTGAAATAAAAATTGATGGATTCACCGATGTTTCCTGTTTATCGAACTCGCCTTATACTGGAGGCACTACAATTTACGTAAAAGACCACTGGACTATTACGGACGATGTTAAAAAAGCAGTTGACTACAAAATGTGGTTGCTGGCATACAAATGCACGAACAACAACATCGAACTAACAATTGTCGCTATTTACAAATCGCCGAAAACAGCAGAGGGTGGTCAAAGGATAGACATGTGCACTCAAGAGGATACAAGCATCCACAGGTTTTCTAAACCCACCTCTGTCTATCAACTCCTACTCTCACCTCCCCGTGGTGAACACCGGGTGCCTAGTACCTCAACTGGAGATTGGGTTCCAACCCCTTTGGAAGGTTGTTGGGGGTAGCAGACGAGAGAGGGGGGGAGGAGTGTTCCCACTAAGGCACTTCTCCTTGCATCCGGACGGCAGCGGAGGAATTCCCCAGATGGAATGGTTCCAGTCCGGCCGAACTACTTAGTGAACACCTTATATGGGCTACTACGACGTATTCGGAGCTCAGGCCTATAAGGAGCGGACTATCCGGCTCTCCGTCCTTAGAGCTAAGCAAAGGATCTGGTCCTCCAGGTTGGGGGTCGTGCCATCGGGGTGACTTCCCGGCCACGTAAAGAAACACCAGTCACGAAGCAGAAACAAGCCTCGGATTCGGACGGATCTACTGTTGACGACCAATGCAAACGAGAAAAGGACAACGAGCTTCGGATCTGCACGTGGAATGTTAGGTCCCTTAACAGACCACGTGCAGCCGAGCAACTAGCGGAGGCCCTTAACGACTGCAAGGCAGACATTACTGCCATCCAAGAAATGCGGTGGGACGGGCCGGGCAAAAGAAGGATGAAAAACTGCGACATCTACTACGGCGACTGCTATCGACATCCAAGACAGCGCTTATTTGGATGTGGTTTCGCTGTTGGAGGCAGACTTAGGCAAAAAGTCTTGAGCTTCAACCCTGTAAGCGAGCGCCTCGCGACGATCCGCATCAAGGCTAAATTCGCCAACATTAGCCTGATATGCGCACATGCCCCCACAGAGGAGAAAGATAACGAGACCAAAGATATGTTCTACGAGCTCCTGGACGAAACTTATGGATAACGGATTCAGGCTGATCGACTTTGCTGCGGGGCGACACGTTGTGGTAGCTAGTACACAGTTCCCGCATCTCAATATCCACAAAGGGACATGGAGATCTCCCTATCAATCAACCGTCAACCAGATTGACCATATTGCGATCGACACAAGGCACTCCACCAGTATCATGGATGTACGAACTTTCCGAGGGGCCAACATTGACTCGGATCACTACCTTGTTGTAGCCAAGGTACGGCTGCGGATATCCCGTTCAGCGCCAAGTAATGGAAATACTGTGAGGAAGTTTGACGTCGGCCGACTACAATCGCAAGAGATCGCCAAGTCCTTCTCCAACCAAGTCTCTCAAAACCTTCTACGAAGTCCTATGCAGCCAGCATCAAGTATTGATAGCCAGTGGCAACATTGCCAAAATGCCATCAGAGACGCCGCCTCTGAAGTGCTGGGTTTCACACGGCCACCACAACGAAACCCCTGGTTTGACAATGAATGCCGGCAAGCACATGCAGCTAAACAGGAAGCATACAAAGCGGCGCTGCACAGAAGGACTAGAGCTACTCGCGAGCTCTACGAGCAGAGGAGGAGAGAGGAACACCGGCTTCTCCGAAGGAAAAAGAGAGAGCACGAGAAGCGCGCGGTTGAAGAGATAGAGAGATGTTACAACAGGAATGAGGTTAGAAAGTTTTACCAAAGGATCAAAAGGTCCTGCCAAGGGTATAAACTTCGAACTGAAGCCTGTAAGGACCATCAAGACAACATCGTTGTAGAATCGCAGTCGGTGCTGAGGATTTGGAAAGACCTTTTCTGCAGACTGTATAACGGCGAGGACGAACCAAACACCGCTGTCAGGCAGAACGAACCATTCAACCCGGGCGAAGACGTTACCGACGAAGCATACGAACGATACCGCCCACCCGACCTGGAGGAGGTGAAAGTAGCTGTGTCTAAGCTCAGATGCAACAAAGCAGCCGGAGCAGACGGCCTAGCTGCCGAACTTTTTAAATCCGCTGGCGATGAGCTGGTTAGGAGCATGCACCAGCTCATCTGCAAGATATGGTCGGAAGAAAGCATGCCCGACGAATGGAACCTCAGCATTGTTTGCCCGATCCTGAAGAAAGGAGACCCTCTGAGTTGTGCCAACTACAGAGGCATAAGTCTTCTTAACATCGCATACAAGATCTTTTCTGCTGTACTGTGTGAACGCCTGAAGCCGTTGTCAACAATCTGATAGGCACATATCAGTGTGGCTTTAGGCCAGGAAAGTCCACCATCGATCAAATATTCACACTGCGGTAGATCTTGGAGAAAACCCAGGAATTCCAAATCGATACACACCACCTCTTCATCGATTTCAAGGCCGCGTATGACAGCATCTATAGAGACGAGCTATATAGCGCAATGTCTAGTTTTGGCATCCCTGCCAAACTCGTCAGTCTGTGCAGGATGACGATGGAAAACTCACGCTGTTCCGTCAAGGTCGGCAAAGACCTCACCGACCCCTTTGATGTTAAAAATGGATTTAGACAAGGCGACGCGCTGTCATGCGACTTCTTTAACATCATACTTGAGAGAATTGTGCAGAACTACCGCGCCAACACCAGAGGTACAATCTTTCAAAAGTCCGTTCAACTACTCGCATACGCAGACGACATTGACATAATCGGTAGAACAAAGCGTGATGTCAGTGAAACCTTCGTGAGTATTGGGACGGAAGCGGCGAATATGGGTTTAGCAGTCAACGAGGGCAAAACCAAGTATATGCTGTCATCAAGAAAAGACACCCAACACCGACGTCTTGGACAAAACATCACCATCGACAGCTATAACTTTGAGGTAGTTAGGGACTTTGTCTACCTGGGTTCCGCTACCAATTCAGACAATGACACCAGCGCTGAAATCAAACGAAGGATAACTCTTGCCAATCGCTGTTTCTTTGGGCTAAGAAGACAATTGAGTAGCAAAGCCCTCTTTCGAGCAACTAAAGTGTCCATGTATAAGACCCTCATCATCCCAGTCCTGCTTTACGGTGCAGAAGCATGGACCCTGTCAAAGGCGGATGAAAACACTTTAGGCTGCTTCGAGAGGAAAATTCTTCGGACGATTTACGGTCCCGTCTGCATAGACAGAGAGTGGAGGAGGAGATATAACATCGAACTGTACGGGCTGTACAGCGATACCGACCTAGCCAAAAGAGTCAAAACACAACGTCTACGATGGCTGGGTCATCTATAGCGGATGGACGCCAACGCCCCGGCCCGGAAAATCTTCGAATCCACACCGCAGGGACGGCGCGGTAGAGGAGCACCGAGACTCAGGTGGCGCACGCAAGTGGAAGGGGACCTCAGCCAACTTCGCGTGCGAAACTGGAGACGGCTAGCTAGAGACAGAGCTGGCTGGCGAAACTTGTTCGCTGAGGCCCAGGTCCACCCCGGACTGTAGCGCCCACCTTAAGTAAGTAAGTAAGAAAACAGCAGAGAGGGAATTTTGAGATTTCTTTGAGAAAAGCATTGAAGAACTTACCGAAACAACAAACAACTTGATAATAGCTGGAGACTTCAACATAAACTGGTGTGAGGATTCGCTATATAAAAAGGAGATTAAGAGAATTATTGATGATAATTGTCTGAAACAAAAAATGTTCCAGAATAACAAGTTCAACGAACACCACAGTAGACTATGTAATCACAAATATGGAAAATATTGCTGTAAGGACAAATGCGGATGAAAAAATATCAGACCACGAAAGTATTGACATTTTTATAAACGGCAAAACTATTCAAAGAAGTTGCGAGTCTAAAATTCAAGTTTTCAAGTACAAAAAACAGCTATTTAATAGGGAGTTAAGAAAACATAATACATTTTATAACGAAGAAAAAAATTTACATAACAATGCAATCACTTTCAACCTGAATTTAACAAGAACTATAGAAAAAATCATGTATAATAAAATGGATAAACACAAAACGGCAAATCTTTGGTTCAATACTGAGCTAAAAGTACTTAAAAGACTTAAATGCAAAAAATATCTATTAGCCAAATTTAGCCGCTGCATGGAGAGATGGCAAGAATATACCCGAATAATGAATACCTGCAAAATTAAAATTACCAAAGCAAAAAATAAATTTATAAGCAGAACAAGCGAAGGGGTAATTGAAAAAAATTTAAATATCTGTTTTTTGCATTTCAAACAGGGACCGTACCTAATTGACCTATTCTTGTTTTTAGAAGGGCTGATGAAACAGATATTTGAAGCCCAATAAAATAAGTGGTGCAGATTGTTTGTTTTTCTCTACAATTTGGTTTTTGGCCAAGGTAAATGGGTTCATTCGACCCAATTTTTTCTGGGAATCCGGTCCCCGATTGGGTGCCTCCCCAGGTGGCGGATAGGGGAATGCTTACCAGATATGGTAGGAACCGGTATGGCGCATATCCGGGGCGGACCAAAACCAGCAACAATCGAAAAATCCAGGTGCGTCTGTCTCAAAATGAGCGCCTTCCTGGTGTGCGTCTGCTATCCAGGTAAGGGTCGGCCGAATATTGAACACTTCTTTCTATTCCAATACGCAAATAGAATGGACAACAATTAGATGCATGCCACATGATATGAAATACTTTGCTGGATATATTATTGCTTTTCTCCGTAAAGGCATAACACTTGCGGGGGTAAGCTTTGGTGTTTCATGTTTCGTACTGCTCATCAGCCCTACGTGGTGGATGGAGAATTACTTTTTTCTTCTATCTTGTCTATCCTCAAATTCTTTCCGCTCGCGATGTGCTACGCATCTTAAGGGTAGTCATAACCCCTTGATCGCGATTTAATTATATAAAAAAAATTAATATTTAAACCCAAAAAAATCATAGTCCCTTTAACCCATTTTCGATGGCGCAAAAAAATATTGGGTGTTATAATTTGAATTATTTTCACCAAAAATAATATTGGGTCAAATGAACTTTACTTCACCTCGAAAAATAAATGCCTTGTTAAAGGTCTTGGGTCAATATTGTTCAGTACCAAAGTTATTGTTATATTTGTTCATTACCTAAAATCCTACGCCTTGTTTAACTTGACTAAAAGGCGTTTTAAAAGAAAATGTGAAATGGAGGTTGTCTCACACTGAAGCCAGTAGTGGGCGTTGACGAATTGTGCCAATTTTTACACTTTGTCTGTGAAGAAACAAGCCGAACAGAAGAAACAGAAGAAACAAGAAGTGCACCAAGTTTCAGCTCTCTAGCTTGATTTTGAAGACCCAAAACCTTCACACATACAGACAGACGGACAGACAGACGGACAGACAGACATGGCTTAATTGATTCACCTGTCGGTCTCGATCATATGTCTAAAAGGTCTTAGGGGTCTACGATGATTATTTCACTGTGTTACAAATTATGCATTAAAATGAATATACCCTAGGTTGGGTATAAAAACTTTGCCCTTGAAGCGATTTATTTCCGCACTAACGACTTGACATTCTCACAGTAAGTCATATTTAGTAATTTAGTTAGTAATATTTTGTTGTTGGGTGTGACGTACCTACGCACACAGTACTTGGTTATTATATTCTATTTTTTAATTTCTTATATTTCAGACGGAGATAGATGTCACATCTGACATTGATGAGTACCAAACCTGGCCAGGATGGATAGTTCTAATACTGAGGTAGGACATGCCTTTAAAATTTCGAGATATAGGTAAATTAAATATAAACTGTTTTTTTTTTTTGGCAGAACGTCCTTCATGATGTGGTTTCTCTATGAACTGCGCAACACAATGAAGTATGAACATTCGACAAAGAAACTAGACTTTTTATTACATCTTGGCGCATCTAGTTTGGTATGGTTCATTTACCTGCCAATTGTAGCGATAGTCGCTCTGCAAGTCAGTCCTATGTGGAGGGATAAACTCTTACTTGGCATAACAAATTCAGCCGATTGTCTAGCTTACTGTGTTATGACAGGACTCCTGTGGCCAAATCGGTCTGGTCAGTATTTGCTACTGGCTGGATCCCATTATTCAGGTTTGTTCAATTATTTTAATAAATTGAATACTTTTTATAACGTTTTTTTTTTTGTCAAAAGGTATGGACGAATTAGACGAATTTAATGAAGCACCGCACATTGTTCGAGAACGTGAACGCCGTCGAAATTCTCTCGACGCCGTGATTGCCAACAATGGTACCGGAGTGACAGTCTCGGCTGCCAATAATTTCCCTCTAAACGGAGAAATTTGCACCGATTTACTAGAAGGTGAAGATCTTGACGCAGAATTATTAACTGATTTACACAAAAATAGTCATGTAGTAGCATAGGGTTAGACTTATCAAAAACAAAAACAAGATATTAATAATTCATAGCGTACATAGTAGTAGATTTTACCAGGGCAACTCATTAGATAAAAAAATCTATGAAATTTTTATAGGCTCACACTCATTCACACTGCACAAAAAGAAACACACGCTAACTTTATATATGTAAATAATCATTGAGAGGTTGTTGTCCGCCGTAATTATTAGGAGAAGAGGAGATCTATTTGTGATTTTGCATCATAAACAAAGTATTTTCGCAAATCAAGTTTATGTAGTCGTAGTCAATTTTAGTGCCGGAGAAATAAGATGGCTGCCATTAGAAAAAAAACTCATGTCCACGCACGCACACGTAAATTATATTTTAAGTTTGTTTTGAGCTATTTCGAATGAGTTGACATATTATATGTATGTGTATGTATGCGAAAAATTATTTTTTTAATTTAAATATACAAGAAACATAGAATGAATGATGCTTGACCATTCAGCAAATTTAAAATGTTGGAACAAAGCTTTACCACAGCGCGGATCTAGTGATTGTATCTAATATTCAAATTAAATATTAGTAGGCTCAATGATATTGAATTAATCGAATACGTTTTGAAATATTTCGAATTGGAATAGCAAAGAATCAATGTAACTTAATTCACACGGTTTAAATGGCGCAACTAGCATAAACAAATTTTAAGGGTCTTAAAAGCGCTATTGATCAATAGAGCCAAAAACTCATAACAGTTAATTTGGAAAGAAATGCATTTTGTGCTACTACCAGTACATGCACTAGGACTTAGGTCTTAGATATTAGATCCGCATATCATGCCAAATTCGTTCATATCGACTGCCAATTTTTTCCATTTTTCGCCTGGGACAGAGTTCAAGAGGTGTAAGGTTCAGTTTCAGTTGTTGTGCCTTTCTATTTTTCAGCTTATGTTTTACAAAGTTCAATTTTAAAGGTAATAAAAGAAATATGAAAAATAATAAGATTTAATAAATAAAATTATTCTAAAACTAGAATAATTTTATTTATTTTTAACTCTTTTTTAACAGTATTCTAAACCCGAAAGACGTTGTCCTGTCCAAGCTTTGAATTTTTATTCGAACTGGAATGAAAACTTCTGCAAATACGTAATTTTCATTACTACAAATGCTTTTTGATATCCAAACCAAATTGAAACACTGATCTTGGCTTTCACCTCGGTGGCCAACAGCAAATCAATCCATATTTCCCACCATAACTTGAGAATGGCTTTACCGATTTCATTCATCTTTTATCAAAAAGTTTTCTTATACTTTGTGTCAGGTGCTTACGGAAAGAAAAATAAAGAAAATGTACCAAAAAGTTGGTTAAATATTTTTGAGAACTTTTTTTTTGTAGCAAAATAATTTTGTATAAACTTTTGTTAAAATTTATCGTTAAAGTAGAAAATTTATTAAGGCATAAGTTTACCGTAGGCAGGATCGGAATCTGTTGGATTTTTTTTAATCCTAATACATATATGGATTTGGGTGATTCCTCATTCCCAATATGGTTTTAAGAATTGTAGGTTTCGATTAGTCAGAATTTATTGGGAAAAAAGGCCTTTTTGACCTGAGTGCAACTTTAACATACCCGTAAATGGCCACTGGCGCCTGCCAGACAACTGACATCCACCTTAGCGGAGCTCCGAAGAATTATCAAGGAAATTGTCAATACTATAAAAATGTGCTAGTACGCAAACTTTGATGGACATGCAACCAACTTTGGGTTTCTTTAACGACCGAACAGTGATATAAGTTTTAGTGGCACTTTAAAAAGTACAAGATACCGTAAGGGTAATTTTTGTTGCGTCTTATATTCTTAAAACTGATAAGGCAGGCTTTAAGAGGACTGGTGCTAGACATAAATTGATTTAGATAAGTTAAAATGCGAAATCATGCCATCGCATCTTACTATGCAGCCTTTCTGGGCGAATTGTGTGAGCAACTCTTGATACAGCAAACATACTACTTGATCCTTGCTCCTCATGAGCGACTTCAAGCAAATATTGTTGCTACCGCCTGGCTCTGAAAGTGTAGAGTTGGTCAAAACAAACTGATTGTTGTCTTGTACGTTTCTTTGTGAAATACAAACAAACATACAAGAATTCCTTTTTATTTCTTATTTTATACATATATAGAAGAAGAAGAGTCGATTTTTGTTTTGGCTGATAGCCGTCTACCAGATTGACACTGAACAATCTGTATGTTATAACTTAGAATAACATTTAGTTAGTTAAAAGTTTTCATTTAATATACATGTTTTGTAATATAATGCTTTTGAAACAAAATTGTACAAGTGGTCCCAGCGTGTGACGCCTTTTAAAAAATTGATTGCTTCATCCAAGGCGAGTAGAGCAGCTCCAAAAACTGTAAACGATGCTCTCTCAAAATGGGCCATACGACAAGAAAGTGAAATACATCCTCTCTCCCCCTACAGTTGCATAGACTACGCAAGATAGGTAGATCCGGGCGTATATATTGTGCACATCTAACGTTGACGTTATTAATCAGGAAGTACGTGTCGTTGCCCAGACAGTGAACAAACTTGCTAATCTGTGCTGTGAAATAGATCTGCTCGGTGAAGATCGGGCTTCGCTCATAAACCGATCGTATATCCTGTAGGGATCTTAGCTCTAACTCGGAGGAATAAGCGACAGAATATCTTATTACTGTTACGGTTTACTGTATCAACGAAATCTTGAAGGGATTTTGATTCGCCGCCCTCATCGAGTTATCGTTTGGTCTTGTAAACGTGCCACTCGTGCAGCTTCGACTGGGTTACTGGTTGCAGGCTGTCGGGAAGTTCTTAAGATTTTTTCTTGATCGACAAAAACATCTACAAATTCTGCTTTGTCGATGTCGAGAACCTGTCGAACCTGTCGCGAGAAATGTTTTTAATAATGTTTTTGATTCTTACAGAAAAGTATTTCAAATTCCTTTGCAAAACGGGATAGGGTCCTTTATACGGCTGCTGAAGCGAAGTGCGAACTCTATCAAATCTAACGAAAACATGTGAGCCTTTATCTTATTCCTTCTGCACAAAACACTTAGGTGTCCCATAGTAGCTGGCGTTGGTTGGACGGATAGCAGACTTAGTTTTTTGCAGCTCCTTTACAAAATCCTCTGAACATTTGTTGCTGGCTGAGTTGGCAAAAAATCCTCCAGGCAAGAGAAGTATTTCTCCATACGACATTTCTGCTGGACTTGCTTTTAAATCTGCCTTAAACGACGACCTCAATCCAAGAAGAACGAGTTGCAGTTCGTTAAACTAGCTTGCCAGCACATGATAGCAGCTTTTAGGGATCGATGCCATCGTCAACATTGCTTTATGCATTGCATCCTAGGTCAGTTGTGATTTCAAGTGGAATATCATACCGACTTATCCATCCATTGACTAGTGTCTGCACTACAGTTTCTGCCTTCATATCCTCCATGGGGAAAAGCCTCGGGCCAAAGTGTATATCGGTCAATCATAGTTAAGAGATATTTGTAGCCTTTTGAAGTGGGCAAGGGGCCAACAATATCGCAATGTTAATATGCGTAAATCGTTGAAAAGTCACAGCATACGGGACGAGTTCGGCTTTGTTGTGATGAACAACCTTGGATCGTTTACACTGCAAACAAAGTTTTAAGCTTCAAAGTTGCTTTTACGCCAGAGTGAGACAAATTGTGCAACTTTCATAGGACTATTTCTATATGGGAAGAAGGGATATACGGACGAACTTTCAGTCCAGATACATCGCAGTACAATTGCAATTTAGATTCTGGAAAAGTCAAACGTTCTAATTCCGATGAAGTATGTGAGTTACCTTGTCCAAGAAACGTCCTAAGCTCTACATCACTCTCCTGTTGCGATCATATGAAAATCAATAGGTGTTGGTGCATCGTATTTGAATTTATTCTCAAAAGAAAATCTTCCTTCAAGGATGTGAAGGATAATGGTTGAAAACTGACTCACAAAATCCAAATACCTTAGCTGTCTGGGTGATGCCTTATAAGATTTCTGAAGAAAACCGCGAAGGTCAAAGGCTAGTGGTCTGCAAGTATCGAAAACTGCCTGCCCTCCAAGAGATACCGAAAGTGTTTTACATCTTCATACATGACGAGAAGCTCCCTGTCGTATGTACTGTAGTTCCTTTGCGCAGCGGTTAGTTTCTTGAAGAAAAAGCCCAATGGTTGAGAAACGTTGCCTGATACCTGGGTGACATTCTGTATGGCGAAAGCAAAAAACGTTTTCGTCTGTGCCAACAATTTGCTTCATGTAACCTAAAAAACGAAAGATTTCGATCGTGTGTGTGAAAGATAATAAACGACAGCATGCTGTTTGACGTTTTTCTTCGCGAGTGGTCGTATTTCCTATAAAATGTTGAGTTAAGAACGATTTCACAAATAAATAAATTAGTTTGCGCGAGTTTTTATCGTTTCTTCGTGATAGTGAAGATAGTGAACGTAACCTCACCTAACTAACGTAAGGTGGAATCCCAGTGCCAGATCCTGTTTTTTCTGGGAGCTCCATTAACGTTCAACTTTTCTCAAAGTTCTTCCAAGTTTCTTTCAAAAGATGTTATTATTTCCTCCGTCAACAAAAAATAAATCTTGGGAAGCGAAGTCAAACAATTGATGGGTAGTGATGAGAATTTTGAATAGTTTTAATCGATAAATTTGATAAAAAAATTTGATTTTCTTTTGGTTTTCAATTTAACATATCGGTGCGCCAAAATGTTTTCAAAATAAACTCTGTAGCTTTAATTATTAATTTTAACTGATACAGTTAATCACACATTTTCTTTCGATTTTCTACTGATTTTAAGTTTTTGTTATCGATTTCTATTTATACCTCATCTCTCACACAAATAAAAGCTTGAGCACACTAAATTATGTATTAAAAACTTTATATCATTTTGGCACCCATGCGACTCGAGTAAAAAAAACGAAAAGTGATACAGAATCATTGAATAAAGAGACAAGAAATAGCTCTCTTTCACATGTACAGTGCGTGTGAGTGAAGCATTTATTTTGACATTAGTCGGCTGATATCGGGTATCGACTTGTGAGAGCATCGAATATATCACAAATCGGGGTACAAATGTCACCAGAACTCAGGAATGTTAAACAAAAGCAAAGCCACCTCGCAGAAACTTATGAACCTCGGGCGGTCTCTCATGACATGCTTGGTTGAACACATAAGTAGTCCGCACTCGCACAACGAAAACTGATGCTTCACTTTTCCCCCAAAACACCGCTTTCTTGTCTCTTTATTCAATGTACAGAATCTGAACTGTGGTTATCGCACAATTTCCTTCGTTTTTGAAACACGAACGAACGCTTTCGTTACCTTTTCTGGCCCCGGTAGGTAGTCCCCTTTGCTCCCTTTAACTACGAATTGTGACTAGTCAAAAAGCGTTTTAAGAACTCAAACTTATTGTTTATTATTGTTTAGTGATTTTTGTTCCTCTAAAACTTCTTCAGGCGTAATATCAAGCCCTTTCAATTCTGTGTATGTTTCTTTCTTACATTGGCTGCAAAACTAGCGTCAATTTTATGATTTTATCTTTGGAAGGGGTTGAGAACTCGGATAAACGCTGAGATTTTCAATAACTCGCCGATATCTTCTGATTCTTGATAAATATTGGAGGAGTTTTAATATTTTTCATAATCTTCTTCTTCAAGTTCGTCAAGCTTTTCATTGCGTTGACCAATAGGTCTCTTTTTCATATTATTTTTCTGTGCCATGCCATTAACAATTTCGTCAATTTTGTTGAATTCTGCGTACCTATCTGGTGATGTTGACTTTAATGTATCTGTTGGCAAGTCAATTTTGATTTCGTCTACGTCCAGTGGTGTAAATTTGAAACTCAGTATCTTACCTTGGAGGCCACTTTTAACATCAATTGTCATATTCAGTCCATATTAGTTTTTAAAAGTGCTTCAAAAGATCCTTAAAGAAATGAAAACTTATAAATTGTTTAATAATTTATAAGTTTTCACTTGAATAATTTAAAGTACGCTGATCTCACAACTGCAAGCAGATTTCAGAGAATTTTCTATTTCGCAAAAATGTGCAACTTTTGAGGCAAAATTTATATTCTTTGCAAATTTAATTTTAAATTCTCAAGACAACGCGATCAATGTGACGCTCAAAAATTCATTTCCGTTTGATTTTTGTTGATATCCGTTTAAATTACTGTTTTAGTTCTAACTAGCACTGTTTTGTTTTGCACTTAAGTGTAAACTTTAGCCATACATAACAATAGCAAACCAGTCTATTTCAACTTTTGGGGATACATTATAATATGCTTCTTTCGAAAAAGTTTAAAGCTATGTAAATAAAAAGATTCGGCAAAATTCGTAAGCTCAGAAATATGTATTATATAATTTTTAACGCACTGATTTCAATGCATAGAGAAAGCTTTCAAGGCGTAGGGAAGATAGATATTTTTATGTAAATCAGTATTTTTTTTTATTTGCGAATTTATATTATAGTTTGTGTATGCTTTGAATTTTTTTAAAATTTGTTTTTAACCCGAGGTTAAGTATTCTTATTGTGAATTTACTTATTAAACTTACTCTAATTCTATTCGTTTTTACACTAGTCTTCCGATAACCTTTTTTTGTATCATCAATTCACATTGGCAAAATGATAAAACAAAAATATTTTCAATTTATTTTAAAAATTTAAATGCTGTTAAAACCAAAATAAAAAAGATTGGGCGTACATTCAGCTCGCCCAAAACTTTAAACCCTCGTTCTCACTTTTTCACTTTATTATTTCATGTGGAATTAAGTTATGTATGAATAGTTATAACGTAAAAAATTAAGAGATACATAGGTATATTAAAAAATATTACTTTTTATATAAATATTATATTTACGCAATTAAATTTACATATTTCATTAGATCTTAAATATTTAAATGAATTGATTGGTATAAAATGAAAGAAATATTTTACATAAGAGATCATAATTTAAAAAAAAAATATTTGTATATTTCATAATAAAAAAATAATCATAAATATTTCGGAAAACAAAAAAATATATCACACACTTTTGTATGTAGTACAAAAAAATACAAAAAGGAAATCAATTATATTATGAAAGACAACAATAAATACGAATGGATTTATTTTATTGTGCAACAGTCGAATTAAAGATGGAATTTAAAAAAAGGTGCTTATTAGTTTTTTTTTCATGTTTAGTTTATGTTAATGGTTAATGCAAACAGAACATAGTGCTTCTTTTTTATATCCAAATATTTTAAGCTAAGAAAACAAAGGAGACAAAAAATATACACATTCTGAGGAAAGTAAAATTATGAATCATATAAGATCATCACATAAGATCATCATATATAAGATCACATATAAGTTTTCATCATATAAGATCACTTCCACCACACAATAGTTATGGGCCAAGTTAAGGCCACAGAGGCATCTTGGCAGTCAAGAAGAAGGCGGCACGCTCGCGTTTAGTTGCCCGAAGGTCGTCGGATGAAGAGAATTCTTTCCATCTCTTAATAACGCTACTTGCACCATAAACAAAAAATAGTTCTTGCCCCTAACAAGAAAGGAAAGAAAATCCCGACACCATTTAAAACATATTCCGGAAAACAAGCAGTGTTTGGGTGGTCCTTTTCCGGGGGTAATTTATGCTCCGGTAGTCCTTCGGCTTAGCATGCAGAAGCTCAGGGCAGCTCCAGGATGTCCAATTTTATTTGATTGATTATTTGATGCTCTTTTTGGTTTACTTATACCAAAAAGAGCAAAAATTGAAAAGCGATAAAAAAAACCGTCCAAGATACCTCTGCTGTGCCAAGGCGCAGCTACGTACGGCGCCTTGGAGTGAACGGAGGGAAAAATCATTAAACTTACCAAACATAATTTGAAACTCAAACCAAGAATCAAAAAATATAAAAAATTTATTTGAATCCCTATGAAAACACCAAAGCATTACTATTCAAGATTCCTTCGGTAAAAAGTATGTAAAACTTGTATGTAAAAAGTAGATATTAAAAACCTAAAAAAAACCTTCACTACCTCCTACTGTCTACCGCTGACCAGCTCCTCATCGCAAGCTCGTCCAGCCTTGAAAGGTGCCTGGTGTTGTTGGCATAGACTAGGCCTCTCAATATTTCCTTACCTGTGCTATCTCCTGGGCCAAATCTGACGGCAGACTAGACGATAATCGCTGTCACTGAAAGATATGAGGCCCGGCTTTCCTAATCGCATCTTATCTAAAAAGATTCGAAAATCATTATTTGCTTCGAGACAAGTGAAAGTACTTAAGTGCGCGTAGAAGATGGCAAGGCACGAGGGCTCCCCCAGACAAAACCCTCTTGAACCACCTCTCTAGTAAACTGAAAAAAATGTTGCAAGATTTTAAGAATCGTGAGACCACTGAATGCTTTGAAGGCTTGTTGGCGAATAGGAGCTCAAACTACTCGCTGTGGAAAGCAGTTAAGTCTATCAACAAGAAACCTATAATGGACTCGGCCCGGATAAAGAAAGATAATAGCGAATGGGCAAAAGAAGACAAAGAGAAAGGGATTTGTTTGCGGAACACTTGCAATAAACATTCAAGCCGTTCGACATCGACGGTTCACCGTTGGCTGACGTTCAAAATAACAACGCGGAGCCTGATAGTTTCAGAATTAAAAAAGTGCCATTAGCCGAACTTCGGCAGACAATAAATAAAAAATAAATAAATAAATAGCGTGGCGCAACAGCTCGAGGTGAACCAGGGGACCTACAATTTTTTGCCGAATCCGAACGGCACTTTGAGAAGTTTTTTAAGATTAATTATACTCTCGGAGGGCTTGTCAGGCACTCGCGGAGGTGGGGACCGTGAAAAAGAACAAGTCTTTTTTTCAGGTGACGATGGCAGGATGGCAGGACGGCAGACAATAAGCAAACTTAAAAATAATAAGGTCCAGGATACGACCTGATCACTGGCGAAATCTTGAAAGAACTACCGAAAAAGGCACTAGTCAAGCTACTTCATATCACAATCGCTTCTCTTAGACTCTTATACGTTCCAAGACAATGGAAAGTTCCTGAAGTCATTATGGTTCCGAAATCGGGGAAATTCCCAAACGACAAAAAAAGATTATAGGCCCATATTGCTGCTGCCGATAATATCGAAGGTCTTTGAGAAACTTCTGCTGACGCGATTACAACCAATAATTGCAGAAAGACGCTTAACAATAGGTCAAGTTTACAAAACAACGCATGAAATTGAAAAAGCCTTAGAAGGGGAAAAAATATGTTCAAGTGCTTTTCTCGACGTATCGCAAGCCTGCGACAACGTATGGCACGAAGGCTTGAAATATTAGCTACGGCAAAACTTGCCGGAAGACATGTTTAGAATATTGAAAAACTATCTTAAAAGCAGACTCCTTCGTGTTAGGTTATAAATTACTGAATAACTAGATATTCAACTTGCGCCCCTCTTACCCTCCAACACCCATTTGTTTACGTTTTTTATAAAGCTTTTATAAAGCTTTAAATTTCCGTGTCGGTGAATACGTGTAAGAAGATACAACAACAATTTACCTAAGCGATCAGCTGAAGTAAAAGCTCCAAAACGAAATTGCATGGAAATGACGAATTCATGTATTTACTCACATTTGTAATTTTCCATAATTTCAGCTTGTGGGCAAGGCTTTTACATGTACGAAGTTGAATATCTAGTTATTCAGTAATTTATGGTTAGGTGTAGTACTGAATACTCGAGTTTCAAGCAAATTCAAGCTGGTGTACTCCAGGGAAGCGTCCTCGGTCCGACCCCGTTTGTGCTCTACACAGGAGACATACCTTTAGGTGACAAGACAGTCGTGGCCACGTTTGCAGACGATACGGCCATCCTGCCAACAGGTGAATCGTCGATTCATTAACAATAAACCTCCAACGAGCATTGAACAGAATTTGTGTCTGGACGAAGGCTTGGCGAATCGCTCTTAACGAGAACAAGTCGAAAGAAGCGAAATACCTAGGGATGACACTAGACGCTAAACTAAGGTGGAAATACACGTAAAGAAGAAGCGTGACGAGCTCGAGATTAGGCTCAGCGAAATGTGTTATCAGAAGATTTTCGAAATTAAGCATATATAACAAACTGCTTTTGTACAGTTATATATATAAGTTATACATAAGTTATACATATTACAGTTATACATATATAACAAACTGCTCTTGTTCACTGCTTTAACACCTTGTTAGGCAGGTGTTGAATATCTAGTTATTCAGTAATTTATGGTTAGGTGTAGTACTGAATACTCGAGTTTCAAGCAAATTCAAGCTGGTGTACTCCAGGGAAGCGTCCTCGGTCCGACCCTGTTTGTGCTCTACACAGGAGACATACCTTTAGGTGACAAGACAGTCGTGGCCACGTTTGCAGACGATACGGCCATCCTGCCAACAGGTGAATCAGTCGAGTCATCAACAAGAAACCTCCAACGAGCATTGAACAGAATTTGTGTCTGGACGAAGGCTTGGCGAATCGCTCTTAACGAGATTAAGTCGAAAGAAGCGAAATACCTAAGGCTGACACTAGACGCTAAACTAAGGTGGAAACCACACGTAAAGAAGAAGCGTGACGAGCTCGAGATTAGGCTCAGCGAAATGTATTATCAGAAGATTTTCGAAATTAAGCATATATATATAAGTTATACATATTACAGTTATACATATATAACAAACTGCTCTTGTACACGGCTTTAACACCTTGTTAGGCAGGTGTTAAAGCCGTCCTGGACATACGGTATACAACTTTGGGGTTGTACCAAGCCGAGCAACAAGTGCATGTTGCAGACTTTTCAAAACAAGACACTTAGAGCAATTGTGAATGCTCCATGGTATATTAGGAATAGTGATATTCACAGAAATTAAAGAATAGCTGCTGTGAGTGAAGAATTAACAAAATTTGCTCGAAAGCTAAATGCTCGTCTTCATCTCATTGCCATAATGAAATGATCCGTGCTCTAAACGAGACTCTTAACTATGTAAACAACGAGCGACGACTACAAAGAACAAGACCCTTCGATCTAGCGACGTATGGTGAAGCCGCACGAACTGACGGTTTTAGTAGGTGCATTCACTGGGTAGCAACCTAACCAATGCGATAAGCACTACGGAAGCGTAAACTACGTGTTAAGTTAACTTGTTGTTAAGTTGTAGTCGAGAAGAGTTATGAGAGAGCGAAAATTTACTACTATATGACGTGCGTTCTGACAACTTTTATAGTGTCTCACATAAATGGATGGTTTTTTATCACGCGGAAATCGGGCATAACCAATATCGGCTACTTCGGTGTTATATATTTGCTATGGGGGGCTTATTGGTATCTTTGAAAGATTTTGGAGTTTCAGCCTCCGTCCACCCTAGTATTAAAAAAAAAAAAATTTGACGCGCGTCAAAATTAATAACATCAAATCTAAAAATTTGAGATTTTGTCCTAATTTTGGACTTTTTCCAAGTTTATTCCGTGCAATATAACTTTGTGCCGTAAACCATAGGCAGTATTGTTGCTAAAAGCCGCAAAAATTGAATCGTTTTTTTGTTTTCCTCTTTACCAGAGAACTAAAATAAATATTTTTGTTTTGCTTAAAAAATGAGTTTTGTTTAGTTTCGATTAGGGATAGGGGGAATAGGGGATTTTTGGGAGGGATTTTTATGTAATTGTGTACATGGAAGATTTCGGTATTGGGGATTGTTTCATTGGAGATTTTGGCCCAAGAAATTTTAAAAACGGAGATAAAAAAATATTAGGGACTTTGGAATGCGGGATTTTGTAGGGGTCCCAATTTTGTAATTAGGTATTTTTGTTGGGTTGGTGATGAAATCTCCTTTTCCAAAATCCCTTTGCCAAAATCCCCTCTCCCAAAATCTTTTGTACTAAAATCTCTTGACCCAAAATCCCCATGGGACAAAATCCCTAAAGACAAAATCTCTAATTTTTAGGTTTGATGTTATTAATTTTGACGCGCGCGCATCAAAATTAATAACATCAAACCTAAAAATTACACCGTATAATTATAAAAGCATTACATTTTTAAGACTTCTTGTAAACAAAAATGATATTACTTAATAATTGCGTGTAGGTACTCATGATGTCTTATATGTACATACATTGCATAGGTATAATCTTTTGTGTTATACCTACATAATAGCACAACATATTTCATAAAAAAATAATATGGGTAATATGGTATATTTAACAGAAAACGTCAAATTGTTTTGGAGGTATACATAAAATAAGGTATACATACATACATGTGGAGGTATACATAAAATAATGTGCATTACATAGGTAAGGTACTCATAAATATATGCGAAAGTTATCATATCAAATGCAATGTTATCATAGCAAAGCACTATGTTAAGCAGTTATTTTTTTTTCATTTCAATCCTACGATCTCCGACAGTGTACTCGGCACCGCGCTCGCTGTTAATTTGGGCAATCCGTTGATGCGAAAAAATTTCTTTCTCCAAGGTTACAATGAGTGTTGTTGAAGTCCGAAAATCGAATAAAGGCAACGAGAAACTGTTTGTTGATGGCTATTCTTACCATTTTGCTAGAAAAACAAAATTAACTTTTTTTTGGTGTTGTGCTTTTAAAAAAAGTATGTCATGCAAGGGCCGCGTAGTAACTTCACTTGTGGAACAAAAATATGTGTTAAAAAAGCCACCTTCGGCACATACCCATGAGCCCTTATCAAGCGAAGTTAATGTCTGTACGGCTAACAATCAGGCTAAAAAACGTGCAAAGACCACCACCGCGCCCCCCTCCCATATCATCCGGGAAAGTGTAGTTAAGTGCGACTCAAACAGCAGAGTGTATTTGCCCACAACTCAAGCTCAAAAAAAGAAAATTGCCAGAGCTAGAAAAGATGTGCATTCTGAGCCTGACAATCTTGCCGAAATTTCTATACCGGACCACTTAAGACATGTCGAAGGTGAGCTTTTTATACTCTCCGAAAAGCAATTCGACGACAAAAAAATTAATATATTGGGGACAAGTTGGAGCCTTAAATTGCTTACCGAATCAAAATGCTGGCTTATGGATGGTACTTTCAGTGTGGTACCAAAAATTATGCGACAGCTTTTTACCATCCACGGTCAAATTAATGATCAAGTCGTACCGCTCGTATTCATTTTGATGAGCTCGAAAAGCAAAAAAGCGTACACCTAATCATTTTATTAGTTGTGCTACATTGCTTGCCAAAGAAGCATTCCCTTAAATCCTGTTCGGATTATATGGGATTTCGAGAAGGCAAGTGTATCCGCTGCAAAAGCTTTTTTTCCATCTGCATCATTTAAGGGGTGCCTATATCACTTTGGTCAAATTATTTGGCGCAAAGTGCAATCTAGTGGTCTTGCAAAAAAATATGGTACCGACGAATCATTCAGCTTGCACATACGGATGATTAAAAGTTTGGCATTTGTTCCGGCAGAAAATATAGCAGCTTGTTATGAAGAGCTGTCAAAGGCACTTGATTCTGACTCCAAAAAAATCGGAGAATGGTTTAAAGAAAACTATATAACCGGAAAAAAAAAACGTGCGGAAACCGTCACAGCCACGATATGCTCCGGAGTTTTGGTCTGTCGCAGATTCGCAAAACTTTCCGAGGACGCAAAATAACGTTGAAGCTTGGCATCGGCGTCTCCAAGTTGTTGTTGGCAAGCCACATGTTGGAGTCTACAAAATAGTGGAAGAACTTGCTCTTGAGCATATTATTGTGAAAAATAATATTGAAAAGATGCGCTCAGGAGACAAAATAAAAAAGAAGAAAATCCTCGAGGCCAATAGAAAAAAACTAAAAAAATAATACGATCCCGTGACTCCACTAACAAATTGGACTTTTTGAAGTTTATTGCGTACAATATTACTTTGTGCCGCAAACCATAGGCAATATTGTTGCTATGAGTTACAACTAATGAATTAATTTTTTTTTGTTTTCTAAGTTACCAGAGGACTATTATAATAAATTTGTTTATTTTGCTTTAAAATTGAGCTTTGTTTTCTTTTCGATTTGGTAGTTTATTTCAGTAAACAGAGATGGCCCATGTATACAGGGTGTTTCCATATTCGATGCAAATATTTTGACACAAGATTCTTGGGTATCTTTGAAGAAAAAAATTGTTCTACAGTATGGGCTTATCTCAAATTTTGATACCACTTATTGGGAATTTAAGAAAACACCTACTTTGAGGTACCTTGACCCATACTAACACAAATATCTCCGCTAACACTTACAACAGGTACTTCATTTAGGACTTAAATTTTAGAAGAAATAGGACTCCTTTTAACCGCATTAAAATAAAATTGATGACTTTTTTAACTTTCGAGATATTTGCTTTTAAGTCGGATCCTTTTTCCCTGCCCATGACATTTTTTTGACTTTCAAGACACATTTCTGCGAAAAATGCGTAATAAACATATCGGTAATTCTTTTTTTCTAGTGCACCTAACAATACTTAATAAAAATTGCTAAGACAAGTTACCCGAAAAACCCACAGATTTTATGATACTTGAGAAATTCCATAGCAGGTAAAATTATGAAAAACTCTTTTCACAAAGCCGCGACAGGTATAAGGTGGAAATATGATTTGTTACCTACTTTTATAACCGCGATTGACAACAAGAACGATTTTTTGACTATGTATTAATAATTTACGTAGGTTTTAGAGCATGCATTTTTATTAGACTACCTGTTAAAAAGATAATTTCCCTATCATTTTTCTGTTAAATCCCAAAAAGGATTAAGTTTGAGGTTGGTCGCCTAGTTGGAATATTTACCTAATGTTAATTGTATAAAAGGTTAGAAAACAAAATTAAATCCATCAAAGCCATTTTTGAAGCCGAGGTGACACAACAGTTGTTAAGAAACCCTACTTGAAATGGCACAAACGAAGAATACGCCGATATTATCTACGTTTATGGGATGTGCAACGGAAGTTCTATTAGAGCACAACAAAGATACCATCAGCTTTATCCTAACCTAATCCCCGCGTATTTACAAATTCGTTTCGAAGACTTCGGGAAACGGGATCTGTTTCAACAAGACGACCTTACGCAGGAGCTTCACCAGGAAGAATTGCAGTTGATGAAAGAATACCGGAAGCGGTTGCAAATGATCCATCAATCAGCATCAGGCGCTTATCCTTGCGATTTAATGTTTCAACACATAAAATTGTTCGTCTCCTGCATACGGAAAACTTGTATCCATACCACCATACACCTGTGCAGGAACTGCTTCCGAGTGATTTGGAGCCGAGACTTGAGTTTTGCAACTGGTTGTTAGAGCGGAACTTGGATGACAACGGTTTTATAAGCAGAATCCTATGGACGGACGAATCTCAATTTACTAGAGATGGGATTACAAATTTTCATGGGCTGCGGAAAACCCACACACAAGGAGAGAGTCATCATTTCAACACAAATTTAGCGTCACTTTGTGGGCAGGTGTTATTGGAAACAACTTAATCGGTCCCTTCAAACTGCCTCCCACACTGAATTCTGCAAACTATCTGGAATTTTTGCGCAATGATTTAACAGATCTACTGGAGGATGTTCTGGTAGCTCAACGAGCTTCGTCATATTTTCAACAGGATGGAGCCCCAGCCCACTTTGGTCGCGAGGTTAAGAATTGGCTGGATGAAAAGTACGCTGGTCGTTGGATAGGAAGAAATGGACCAGTTCACTGGCCTGCAAGATCTCCAGACCTAACAATTATGGATTTTTTTGTATGGGGGAGAATGAAGGAACTTGTTTATTCTACAGAAATATCAACTCTAAATGATTTATAAGATCGCATTCTCCAAGCCTCGTCACAAGTGAGGCAGGAGTTATCCTCATTAAACGTTGACAGCGCAATCCAAAAACGGGCTCTAGCATGCATACAAAATAGAGGAGGACACTTTGAACACCCTATTTCATTGTAAAGTTAACTTAATGAAATAAAAAAAAAACATAAACCAAACACAAGCATTTTTATTCAGAATAATAGGAATTGAACACTATGAATCGAGTTTTTCATAATTTTACCTGCTTTGGAATTTCCCAAGTATCATAAAACCTGTGGGTTTTTCGGTAACTTGTCTTTGCAATTTTTATTAAGTATTGTTAGGTGCACTAGAAAAAAAAATTAACGATATGTTTATTACGCATTTTTCGCAGAAATGTGTCTTGAAAGTCAAAAAAATGTCATGGGCAGGGAAAAAGGATCCGACTTAAAAGCAAATATCTCGAAAGTTAAAAAAGCCATCAATTTTATTTTAATGCAGCCAAAATGAGTACTATTTCTTCTAAAATTTAAGTCCTAAATGAAGTACCTGTTGTAAGTGTTAGCGGAGATATTTGTGTAAGTATGGGTCAAGGTACCTCAAAGTAGGTGTTTTCTTAATTTCCCAATAAGTGGTATCAAAATTTGAGATAGGCCCATACTGTAGAACAATTTTTTTCTTCAAATATACCCAAGAATCTTGTGTCAAAATATTTGCATCGAATTTGGAAACACCCTGTATAATTACTATGGTATCTTGGTGAAGCTTAAAGTAAGTCACAAAATAAGCGGATCAATCATATACCTTGTATGCGAATAGGGGATTTCGACGAGGGATTTTTGTGTAATGGGAGATTTTGGTGTAGGGGATTTTAGCTCAGGGGATTTTGGATAAAGAGATTTTGAAAAAGGAGATAAAAAATAAATAGGGATTTGGTCCAATTAGGGATTTTGGAATGAGAGATTTCGTAGGGTACCCATTTTTGTTCGAGATTTAATTTGTCGAGATTTTTGGCATTCGAGATTTTCGTTTTCGGGATCTTTGCATTCGAGATTATGGTTTTCGATATATCGTGGTACACCCGGCGTATTCTACCTGAACGGAATCGTGCTCATGTAAATGCTCTTTTGAACTCCGAATTAGTTCAGTGTCGAGACGGGAGTTGAATTTTCACCACCGTCGTATTTGACGGTACAGGGTGGGTGTAGCTTTGATTGTGTATGTGAAGTGACGTTTCAACAAAATTTTCATTCGTTTTTTTTTTTTACAACGCGACTAAAATTTTATGAAATCGATAAAAAAAGTTACTGTATATCAATACCAAAATTCATTTTAAGTAAAAAGTACAAAAACAAGTCAACAAAGACACTCTAAGAAATGAAAATGAAGTAAGGAAAATGAAGTCAAAGCGAATTGACACTTAACGTGATGGCTGCACCGGCGAAGTTTGTCGCTCTGTACACAATGAAACCGAGTGTAATCCACGCTGGAATTGTTGCGATTACCGAGTATTATTTGACAGCTCGGTGTGGCAGTTCGGTGTTCAAAAGAATACGCCATAATAGTTTGCTGATAGCGGCTAGGAATTTTCTTGGTCGTTATAACAACGTTATCGGCGTAAGCCACCACGTGAATCCCTCCCACTCCCACAGTCTTATAAGTTTCTCATTGCCTACCATTACCCATATAGAAATGGTGAGATGACTCCTCCTTGTGGGGTGTCTCTGGAGACAGTCTCCTTAACGACACTATCGCCTATGGATGCATTGATCACTCTATTGTTTAGCAGGTCTAATTAGATTAATAAGCTCTCATTAATGAGCTCTTGGTCAACGTTCCGATTTTCTTAATTTAGATTAATTGCGTAGGTTTTGACATTGTTAAATGTACCTTCAATGTCAAGGAAGGCTGCAAGAACATACTCTTTGTCGTGAAGTGACTTTTCAATTTCTCTGACTACCTTCTTTGTGAAGCACGGTTTCAAGGCCCCTACTTTTAGTATAGTTGGGCAGGTGATATCAATCAAGGGTCAATTTGACTGCGAATGTGCATATCCATTAGTTTTTCTAGAGCTTTTAGCCGATAGGCCTTAAGTCCTTGGCATTCGTGCGCCTCGATTTCCTTGCCTTTGAAATGAAGATAACTTAAACCTTCCTTCACGATTTGGGGATATAACCAAGTTGTAGGCAGCGGCTTAATAGTTATTTAAGTACAGTTTTAATTATTGGCTTGCGTTTCTGTTAGATTTCAGGATACCAGAATGAAAAGAGTCAATTGCCGATTTTAGCCTAGTTTCCGTTATTATGTCTTCTAGAATTATAGTTTCAAATACAGAATTTGTTGTTTCCAGGCTGTAAACGTCGAAGAGTTGGCAACCTGGGAAGTGTGTTTTCATAAGAAGCTCTAGCGTTTCCGTATGCGATTGCATACATGAGCGGTTAGAGGTTTGTAGATAGCTTGGAAACGCTGGTTCTTTAGATTGGATTTTCCCTAGACGGGCTGACCATGGTTGTATTTTCAATACTTTCACAGTAAGTTCGCCAGGACCTGCGTTAAGCACTGTTGACGGCACTTTTGAAGTTCCGTTGGCTTGATTTGTACAACTCCCAGTCCTCTTGCCTTCAACTGGCCTTTGCCCGATTGAAAAGTGTCCTTGTTTTCATCCTAATTTCAAGTAGCAACTTTAGAGATTTTCTGTTGTTCCAAATGGTGCGTAAAGGGCACGAAAAGCGTTGTGTAGAGTCCTAGATAACTCTGTGGCGAGGGCATCGATGTCATTCGTAGTGATTGTTTGATATTCTTGTAATTTTTTTTGCTTAGGCCTATCTCACTGAGAAATACCTCCCAGTCAGTATTCCGAGGTTTTCGGAAACATTCCTTTTTAAAAACTTTCCAGTTATCTAAAGAGAGCGAGTGACAATTATTGTACAACGTGGCGTCAAGCACCTCTCTTCTATTTTTTGTCACAAAGAAGAGTTGGTTTGTTACTCTTATTCAATAATAGTAGATTGTTTTTTAAGATGAATTCAAAAAGTGACTCTCCTCCCCTCGCTTGTTGATGGCGGTACTACACCACTGTGTGGGCGTTAGCATCACAGCCAATAATAAGATCCAACTTCTCGGAATGGCATTCTAGAGCCAGGGATCTGGTGCATGCTGGTGGATTATCCACCGAGTCATAAGGCATAGGTCGATGAGAAGATGAGTGGATTATTCTGGATTATTCCCATTTCACCGCTTCCTTATCCTAATTGCTGTGGGTGGATTAAAGATTAAGTTTGATCTGCTTTCTAGACACAATGCATTCTCTGATCTTATTTCCTACCTTAAAAGTATGATAAGCCCTTAGATATCTGTTCTCTAGAGCCTTCACCTTCCCGCGGAATAACCATGGTTCTTGGATCAGTGCAATGTCAATGTATATCTTGTTAAAAAGGTAGACAAGATTAGCTATGTCCGCCTTGCTATGGCGCAGGTTTATCTGCACTATTTTCATGGTGACCAGCATCCTCTCCTTCTATCTTCTTTGCCTACTCCCCAATACCTTGCACTCTGCAGGTTGTAATTCCAACTTTGTACTTGTCTTTGTGGAGTAGCGGCCGGGAAATAACCCTCCAAAATAAAAATGAAAATAAAACCTTAAGTCTTTTAAACTTCTTTACAAAAAACAAATGTGAAGCATGAGTTCGCTACCACCTTCGGTTGAGGGCAAAACCGTGAAAAGAATTATGGCTGATTGCCTGTGACCTGTCATTGAACAAATAAGTCAAAAACAAAAAATTACTTACACATATTGACATTTACGAGTAAGTACCTAAATTATTAAATGCGATTTTGATCTTCTCACGGGATGGGTTATTTAATAATTCATTATCATGCGGATTGTAATTATCCATCAGAATTTACAAGGAGTTAATTATTCAATTTCCTTGTAATAATGTTTGGCGAGTGTTTGCTTTGACCTTTCGTCCTGGTTGCGATTCTATAAAAGAAGTACCTAACTAATTTAAAAATTAACTTAAACCACCTGAAGGAATCATTATGAAGTTTTTCGTCGTTTTCGCCTTTCTGTAATCGTGTCTATGCTGCTACGTACCTATGCGCTCCATTTAATAAGGAATTCAAAACTTTTAAATTATAATTAATGGCGCATACTTAATATAGCAGCAACAAAAAGTCCCTTGACTCTTGAATAGAATGAGAATAGGTTATAAGCAACTTAAAGATGGTTCGTTCTTTTAGATTTTAAAGATTGAAGATTTTGACACCATTGATAAGGTTCGATCAAAATAAATACATGTGACAGCTTAGCTAATACATGTGACATCTTAACAAAACACAAGTGAGTAAGTCCAAGAGTTCGTCTGTGACAAACTTCTATATACCCGCCCCTATATACTGTGTAAAACTAAATCTTAAAGTTTTTTTTGGCACGAATTTATACATTATTTGTATAGACCACGTCCCCAGAAGTACAGAAGTAGACATGGGCTGCTGAAAATTAAAATCAATTTATTGTAATTTCGTTAGAATCATGAAAAAATGGTTTAAAAGCGAAAACTATTTCGGCCCAAAAAAATTACCGATTTTTTCTAAAAACACCCTCTAAAAGTGGGCGGAGCTCAAAACTTTGGTAAGAGTTTTGAACGCAGTTTTAATACGGTTTTGACCAATATTTGATTTTAGCTTTTGCTTAAGCTACGGGTGCTATATACGTTTGCCCAATATCGGCTTTTTGAATAAATTAATTAAAAAGTTATGTTCAAACATGCTAAAAACGGTCACAAATAATTTTAATTCCTTATTTCTCAAAAACTTTTCAATATTTTTTAAAAATCAATTTTATTATGTAAACTCTATATTGGTTTGGTGTATGTTTTAGTTTTCTTTTTCTGGCTGTAAAAAGTTTCGAGATAAGTTCCAAGTAGTTGGTGCATTTAGTAGGGGCATTCATTGAAAGCAACCTACTCAACGCGATAAACACTACAGAAGAGTGTTAATTTTAATGCATAGTTTGTAGCACAGTGAAATAATCATGGCAAACCCAAGGCCTTTAAGAGATATGATCGAGACCAGCAAGTCAGTCGATTATGCCATGTTCGTCCGTCCGTCCGTCTGTATGTGTGAAGGTTTTAGGTCTTAAAAGTTAGAGAGCTGAAACTTGGTGCACGGCTTGGATGTTTTGTTGTGCAGGCAAAGTGTGAAAATTGGCTAAATCCGCTAACGGCCACGCCCACTACTGGCTTCAATGTGAGACAACCTCTATTTCACATTTTCTTTCAAAATGCATTTTGGTTAAGCTAGAAATGGCGTAGGAACTCAAATTTTGGTACTTAGCAGTATTGGCCCGAAAATTGAAAAAAAGCAAAAATTGGACCGCCCGCAATATCGACAATGTCCTCTTTTAACATGTTAAAAGAAAAATCAAAAAACATTTTGTGACAAATATTAAAGATATCACTCTTTGCTAAGTTTGTTATCTACAAAGTTTTGAGCTCCGCCCACTTTTAGAAGGCGTTTCTAGAAAAAAAACTATTTTATACGAAATAATTTTCGCTTCAAACGCATTTGTTGACGAAATTTTAATTAATTGATTTTAATTAATTGATTTTAATTTTAAGCACACGCCCACATTTGGGGGCGGGGTCAATACAAATAATATATGTTATATGTTACACGGTATATAGGGTCGGTTGTCTCCTGAACAGATCCTAATAGCATCCATTTATTGTTATTAGGAATAACTGAATTAGCTTCCGGCAAAAATATTAATAATCCCAATCAAAATCTTTGCAACGATGGTGGAAAGTTAATGTATTAGATGTGTTTAAGATGTCTGTCCTTTCCGAGCAGTGAACATGGATAGCAAAGGGATCAGACTTCCATAAGTAAATAACCAATAGACAAGGAACTTTATGCTAAATATTTGAAATTTTGTAGGAACCTAACCCGGCTTTGCGGTTGCTGCTCCCCAATTGGGCTCCTCCCCAGGTGGCTCATCAGATATGTTTGGTGCCGGTAAGGAAATTATCCGGGGCGGATCAAAACCGGCAACAAACAAAAAATCCAGGAGCGTCTGTCTCAAAATGAGTGGCTTCCTGGTCGGCGTCTGTTATCCAGGTTAGGGTCGGCTGAATATTAAACACCTCTTTTCTTCAAATATGCAAAAAGAATAGACAACAATTAGATGCATGTTTCTGTGCAGAGTTTTCATGTTCCGTACTGGCTCTTCAACGTTTGTGTTGGATCGAGAATTACTTTTCTCTTCTATCTTTTCTATACTCAATTCAGCATACAATTCCATCCATTTGCACAGCACAATCATGAAAATATTTGCATAACAAAAATCAGCTCAAGTTCTAGTCCCATGACGGGTTTTTGTTATATTGTTGGCACGAGGAAGCACGCTTTTATCATCATCATACCGCGTGCGTGTCGTCACCAAATGACTTATTGGCAATTTCAAATGTATTAATAAAAATTGACGTGATATACAGTCTATTCATTAAATTTTATTTGCACAGATAATTGGAAAAGTTCATCTCTGTTTACCCCTCCCTCCAAATTGCTAATCCAAAAGTCGCCCACCAAAACTCCATTTCTGGGTTGAAAAAGCTATAAATCCCCAAATCCCTCTGCGAAAATTTCGCAAAAACGAGTGGAACAAGATTGAGTTCTTGTTTTTGGGGGAGATAGCTACACTGCTTCACTAAGGAAACCTAGGAAACCAACCGCAGCTGGGGAGCACCGAGCACATACATATGAGCGCTTCTATGCTGAAGGTACAACGAATAAAGGGACACGAACACATAATTCCACGTATCTATTGCCAAGAGGGAAGAAATCCCATTTGTTAATTTCCGAAAATTATTGAAGAGCTTAATATTTATCCCCTTGTATAAAGAGATGGTAGTCAGTACCGCTGGGATGGGGTGGATGAAGCGTATAACTTATTTTCCGCTTTTCATCTCCTTTTGTTCATATCTTGACGAAGAAATTTCCCATTCTACGATGTTCGGGATAAACTTTTATGATTACAAAGTTAATTACAATGAAAATGAGGAGGACTCCTTCAGTGACAATGTATCTATGTTGCTCGTACTGCTCAAAGCTTGTTAGGCGTAGGTACTGCTAAATTGTTACTGTGGTATTTCTATCAGAACGAGAAAAAAGCAAGGGATATAGCTCAATAAGACACAAAGTTTCGCCGCTAAAGCGACACTTGTCTTCTGCTGGACTATTTTGGTGTCTTGTGTTTTTTTTATGGAGGTCATCTCCCCGTTTTTGTAACTAGACGAAAGCCGGATCCAGCGGGAGTCCAAAAATTTTGAAAGCGTTTCTGGCCTTTCCATTTAAGCGGGTTCATGCTGAAAAAAGCGCCTCCCCTACAAAAGCTTTCGTTTATACACAAGTATAGGGAGCTGAATCTTATTTGTCTGTTGACGGTTTTTCCGGCTGCTGGAAATAGAGCCCAATTAAATAGACGATCAAATATGAATAAGGCGCCAAAAGTGCCTATTTCAAAATGAAATACGATATGACATTAATAAATTAATTAAAATAAATGACATAAATATTTAAAAACATAACAAAAGTTAGAAGAATACCCGAAATATTTCAACAGGATCTTTTAGTAGCTACCTATGTTTCAACCTAGCTTATAAATGTGCTATAAAGTTCCGAAGGAGCTTAAGAAAATGATACAAATCAGAGTTCCTTATCAAGTTCTATACTTTTTAGTCCTGAAAGGAACACTATTTTATTAATGAAGGATTAGTTGGGTTTAAAAGCCACTCTTCCAGCACTTATCAGCAAAAAAAAAAAGATGTAGGGGAGATCGGAGTGAGTACACCCAAAAACTGTATTTTAAACTATGACAGATAAGGCAAAAGTTAAAGCTTACATCGAAAAAGTGTCTTTGGATTTATAAAAATGATCGTTCGAATAACAAAAAAGTTTTTTAAGACAGTTCCTGCTTACTGTTACAAAAGCATCTCAAGTGGGTCGATTAGGGTAAAACTTTACTAAACGCCCCAGTTGACAAAACGCCCCATTGGTCTAGTACGTACGTATATAGATGTATTTCGGAAATTCAGTTTGCGGGATTCTGTTCTTAAACAACCCCATACATGTCCCTGCAGAGACACACCACCACATAAAATCGTACGGTAAATTGTTATCCAAACGGAAAATCAAACGTTTCTAAAGCAGACCATAAGAAATAATTGCAACATTTTATTTTGCTGTCGTCGCGTCGCGCCGTGTGTCCCAGGCCTTAAACTGTTTAAGAAGTGCTCAATAGAAATATTTACGCCGAAGAAATGAAAGCAAAACGTACAACGTACATATGATAAAATCGTGATAGTTTTTGTTTTTACCCGAAGTAAAAGGTGGATTATTTTACAGAAAAGAGGACGGGAGGACAAAGACCTAAAAAAGGAGAAGTGTCCTCCCAAAAGGAAAACGGTTGGGAACCCTACAAATTTAATATACCTCCTCTCCTCTGGGATGGGGTATAAAAATGCAAGGGAAAAAAAATGCCCAATAAATTCAAAAATATTTACATCATCGCAGCGACGGCAGTGCTCAGGAGTTCAATCACGAGGGCGGACTTCAGCCTTACAAGTATATCCGGCTTATTCACGATAGCTGCAACCTGCGCTGAATTTCGTTGCGTTTATGTCTTCGTTGTTATTTCCGAATGCTAAGCACAGTCACGCTAACGGCTTCCCAATTCCCAAGCATCTTGCGTGCTCAACATCGTCTGATGTTATTCCTTGGGGTTAAGTTTTTACCCACACTCTGTTCGCCAGGTGATTGCGCCCTTCGCGTTTTCGTGGACATTGAAATATTAAGAATTGCTCGTTAGGGTTGGTAGCATGCCCAAATCTGTGGAGGTAGGCTCTCAAACATCCATGGCCATTAAGCATCTGCGTCAGGCGGGCGACGCGCTTGCATCTCTGCTAACATAACCTGTCAAGGAAGTCTTTCGGGGGCATGCGAACAACTTGTCCAAACCATCGAAGAATTGATCGTTCCACTCAGAGAAGCAGTTGCTATACACCAAGATTCCTACGAATACTGACGTTTCTAACTCTATCCCTAAAAGTAACACCAGCAAAGCAGAAATCTCATTTCGGCAGCTTGTACCTAATTCTTTCTCTAATCTAATTCTTTCGGTCATTACTCAGATTTCATGACCATAGACGAGGGTTGGAACGAACACTGAATAAAAATTGAGATCTTTACTTTCAATCCAAGCTCAGCTTTCCTGATGATCGGCTGATGCAGTTCTTTTACTATTGCTCAAGCTTGGCCAATCCTACAGGATAAATCAGTATCACTCCTTCCATCATTCGTAAAAAAAAACCCCGAGATACTTAAACTTCTCTACCCATCCAGTGCTCGCTGAAGTTCCTCCTCGAACGATACCAGGATCTAAATCATCAGCCAAAAGCAGATGGCTTTTCCCCCCGTCATTTAATGATTTTATTTATAAAACAAAACTGAGTTTAGTTCAAACCACACTTAATTCAACTTCGCTACTTAGAATTCAATTTTATTCAACTTTATTTCAATTCGATCACTTTTTTAATTCACTCAATTTTCACAAGTCAACGTTTAATATATATAACTCTCCCGTACGAGGATGTAACCGAGTATTTATACAAATCAAGCACCTTTTAGCAGTTTCTGGTTTTTCTCTTTGGTAATTTTCCATTGGTACTTTTCCGTTGGAGCGGAATTCGATATCGAAATTCGAGCTTCGAACGGAAGTTTGTTGTCAGCTGACTGAAATGACTGTTGGGTGTGTTCGTTTAGTGAATCGAGCGGGTCTTGTCGCCACATCACAATACATTACTTCTTTATTAGGCCAGAATAAACGACAACTTAAGTGATTGAAAATACGAACATGGCTAAATTGCTGTCTGCCGGATATGACATTTCATTGCGATAAAAAGTATATAATATAAAATGAAGTTTAACAAAGAAAGAAAAAAAGACCGTCAAGTATAAAGTCATACACGGAGCATTCCGACGGACGCAGGATTTCTTCTGCATTTTTTTTATTTAAAATCGATAAAAAGACTATTCCATCCAAAATCTCTTTTGAAACACCGTTATATTATTTTTTAACTCTCATGTACTTTGCACTAGCAATGACTATATTTCTTTCCCAATACTATAGCACAGGTTTCTTAGTTATCGGTTATAAATGCAGGTTTTTTTAATTTGAAATTAAAAATTTAAAAATTAAAAAATTTTAAAAATGTCTTCATACGTTTTATATGCAAACTAAATTTCAATACAACTGATTCTAAACATTAAGATACCAAAATATTTTGAAAAATTTAGAATCTGCTGAATATTAAAAAATTTCTAGGGTTTTCCCGAAAATTGCAAATAATTTCTAATAACAACATTTTTTTACGCAGTTTTAAGACAATTCAACCAAAACTTGATTTTGGCCTTTGCTTAAGCTGCGGTTGCTTTATATGCGTTATTGTCCCATGTCGGTGTTTTTAATGAAGTAATTAAAAAGCTATGAGCTTAAACACGTTGCAAAAAGGCACATATTTTCCATTCGTTATTTCTCAAAAACTTTTCAATATTTTGCAAAAATTCGAAATTATTTTGAAAATTCAGTGTTTCATTAGTGCAGGTATATTTCAATTTTCTTTTTTCTTACAGTAAAACTTTTTCACCATCCAAATTCAAACTGTAATTAAGCCGTTATGTGTATATAAAAAAAAAATTGCCCTGGCATGCGTTTTAATTTTTTTAAGGGCTTTAGAAGTATACTAAATCACATCTTTATGCGATATCATAAGAGATCCTTTTCTATTTTTGGACGGACCATTAAAAATTAAACGAGCTAAGTATACATATGTGCATTTTTAAATAAATAATAAAATAATTCTAAAAATAATTATTTTTGGTTACGTAGTGGTTAGTCTTAGTTTGCCGGACTGTGCCCCGGACGATGTCCTGTCCAGGGTTCGGATCCCAACGGGCGTTATCATTCGAATTCTTTCAAAGATTGCTCTGCTTGATATACTGCCAGTGCGCAACCTGAAGGTGGGTAAAAAAAATCCAGGGAAGTTGGAGAGGGGAGGCGACCCCGTACCATTTCTATTCCTCTGTTTTTAATACTTAAGTATCTTATTATAGCATCTTACTTACTTACTTACTTAAGGTGGCGCTACAGTCCGGGGTGGACCTGGGCCTCAGCCAACAAGCTTCGCCAGCCAGCTCTGTCTCTAGCTAGCCGTCTCCAGTTTCGCACGCGAAGTTGGCTGAGGTCCCCTTCCACTTGCGTGCGCCACCTGAGTCTCGGTGCTCCTCTACCGCGTCGTCCCTGCGGTGTGGATTCGAAGATTTTCCGGGCCGGGGCGTTGGTGTCCATCCGCTCTAGATGACCCAGCCATCGTAGACGTTGTGTTTTGACTCTTTTGGCTAGGTCGGTGTCGCTGTACAGCCCGTACAGTTCGATGTTATATCTCCTCCTCCACTCTCCGTCTATGCAGACGGGACCGTAAATCGTCCGAAAAATTTTCCTCTCGAAGCAGCCTAAAGTGTTTTCATCCGCCTTTGACAGGGTCCATGCTTCTGCACCGTACAGCAGGACTGGGATGATGAGGGTCTTATACATGGACACTTTAGTTGCTCGAGAGAGGGCTTTGCTACTCAATTGCCTTCTTAGCCCAAAGAAACAGCGATTGGCAAGAGTTATCCTTCGTTTGATTTCAGCGCTGGTGTCATTGTCTGAATTGATAGCGGAACCCAGGTAGACAAAGTCCCTAACTACCTCAAAGTTATAGCTGTCGATGGTGATGTTTTGTCCAAGACGTCGGTGTTGGGTGTCTTTTCTTGATGACAGCATATACTTGGTTTTGCCCTCATTGACTGCTAAACCCATATTCGCCGCTTCCGTCCCAATACTCACGAAGGCTTCACTGACATCACGCTTTGTTCTACCGATTATGTCAATGTCGTCTGCGTATGCAAGTAGTTGAACGGACTTTTGAAAGATTGTACCTCTGGTGTTGGCGCGAGAGTTCTGCACAATTCTCTCAAGTATGATGTTAAAGAAGTCGCATGACAGCGCGTCGCCTTGTCTAAATCCTTTTTTGACATCAAAGGGGTCGGTGAGGTCTTTGCCGACCTTGACGGAACAGCGTGAGTTTTCCATCGTCATCGAGACAGACTGACGAGTTTGGCAGGGATTCCAAAACTAGACATTGCGCTATATAGCTCGTCTCTATAGATGCTGTCATACGCGGCCTTGAAATCGATGAAGAGGTGGTGTGTATCGATTTGGAATTCCTGGGTTTTCTCCAAGATCTGCCGCAGTGTGAATATTTGATCGATGGTGGACTTTCCTGGCCTAAAGCCACACTGATATGTGCCTATCAGATTGTTGACAAACGGCTTCAGGCGTTCACACAGTACAGCAGAGAAGATCTTGTATGCGATGTTAAGAAGACTTATGCCTCTGTAGTTGGCACAACTCAGAGGGTCTCCTTTCTTCAGGATCGGGCAAACAATGCTGAGGTTCCATTCGTCGGGCATGCTTTCTTCCGACCATATCTTGCAGATGAGCTGGTGCATGCTCCTAACCAGCTCATCGCCAGCGGATTTAAAAAGTTCGGCAGCTAGGCCGTCTGCTCCGGCTGCTTTGTTGCACTTGAGCTTAGACACAGCTACTTTCACCTCCTCCAGGTCGGGTGGGCGGTATAGTTCGTATGCTTCGTCGGTAACGTCTTCGCCCGGGTTAAATGGTTCGTTCTGCCTGACAGCGGTATTTGGTTCTTCCTCGCCGTTATACAGTCTGCAGAAGTGGTCTTTCCAAATCCTCAGCACCGACTGCGATTCTACAACGATGTTCCCTTGATGGTCCTTACAGGCTTCAGTTCGAAGTTTATACCCTTGGCAGGACCTTTTGATCCTTTGGTAAAACTTTTTAACCTCATTCCTGTTGTAACATCTCTCTATCTCTTCAACCGCGCGCTTCTCGTGCTCTCTCTTTTTCCTTCGGAGAAGCCGGTGCTCCTCTCTCCTCCTCTGCTCGTAGAGCTCGCGAGCAGCTCTAGTCCTTCTGTGCAGCGCCGCTTTGTATGCTTCCTGTTTAGCTGCATGTGCTTGCCGGCATTCATCGTCAAACCAGGGGTTTCGTTGTGGTCGCCGTGTGAAACCCAGCACTTCAGAGGCGGCGTCTCTGATGGCATTTTGGCAATGTTGCCACTGGCTATCAATACTTGATGCTGGTTGCATAGGACTTCGTAGAAGGTTTTGAGAGACTCGGTTGGAGAAGGACCTGGCGATCTCTTGCGATTGTAGTCGGCCGACGTCAAACTTCCTCACAGTATTTCCATTACTTGGCGATGGTCGGGATATCCGCAGCCTTACCTTGGCTACAACAAGGTAGTGATCCGAGTCAATGTTGGCCCCTCGGAAAGTTCGGACATCCATGATACTGGAGGAGTGCCTTGCGTCGATCGCAATATGGTCAATCTGGTTGACGGTTGATTGATCGGGAGATCTCCATGTCCCTTTGTGGATATTGAGATGCGGGAACTGTGTACTAGCTACCACAACGTGTCGCCCCGCAGCAAAGTCGATCAGCCTAAATCCGTTATCGGACGTCGTGTCGTGCAGGCTATACTTTCCGACAGTACGACCAAAGACGCCCTCCCTCCCTAGCTTGGCATTAAAATCGCCTAGGACAATTTTAATGTCGTAGCTAGGGCACTGCTCATAAGTTTTGTCCAGGAGCTCGTAGAACATATCTTTGGTCTCGTCATCTTTCTCCTCTGTGGGGGCATGTGCGCATATCAGGCTAATGTTGGCGAATTTAGCCTTGATGCGGATCGTCGCGAGGCGCTCGCTTACAGGGTTGAAGCTCAAGACTTTTTGCCTAAGTCTGCCTCCAACAACGAAACCACATCCAAATAGGCGCTGTCTTTGACGCCGGTAGCAGTCGCCGTAGTAGATGTCGCAGTTTTTCATCCTTCTTTTGCCCGGCCCGTCCCACCCATTATAGCATCTACTTGGTGATAATAAATCCTAAAACAAAAAAATATGAACATTATCAAATAGGAATTATAGGGTACAGACAATTTATGCTTTCTTCAATATATACGAAAATTCACCTCTTTTCTTTAAAGCTTAAAGTTGTTCTACTTCTGGAAATGACAGAGATTTAAGTAAAGCTAGCTAGTTTCAGAACTTGACAATGTATAGTCCTTTTCTATTTTTGTACGGACCATTAAAAATTAAACGAGCTAAGTATACATATGTGCTTTTTTAAATAAATAATAAAATAATTCTAAAAATAATTATTTTTGGTTACGTAGTGGTTAGTCTTAGTTTGCCGGACTGTGCACGATGTCTTGTCTAGGGCTCGGATCCCAACGGGCCTTATCATTCAAATTCTGTCAAAGATTACTCTGCATGATATACTGCCAGTGCGCAACCTGAAGGTGGGTAAAAAAAATCCAGGAAAGTTGGAGAGGGGAGGCGACCCCATACCATTTCTATTCCTCTGTTTTTAATACTTAAGCATCTTATTATAGCATCTACTTGGTGATAATAAATCCTAAAACAAAAAAATATGAACATTATCAAATACCTTTCACGGAATTATAGGGGTGAGACAATTTATGCTTTCTTCAATATATACGAAAATTCACTTCTTTTCTTTAAAGCTTAAAGTTGTTCTACTTCTGGAAATGACAGAGATTTAAGTAAAGCTAGTTTCCGAACTTGACAATGTATAGTCCTTAAAGGAAAGAGTCTTTGTGCAGCAAATTCTCATTACCATATTAATTACAATTCACTGCCTCACCCATCATCTGCATATCGCAGCGCATTGTGGCGAACGCCAAAACTGCATGCACAAAGTGTCGACAGACAGACAGACATTCTAACGAATGGTGTCGCTCTGAGATGCTCGAATAAAACTTTTTGGTCCGACTAACTTTCGATTTAAAGTTATTTTTTCATACGAATACGTATTAGAGTACCTAATCATTGCAGAACGAAGCCATTGCTGGCTAATAACTGTGAAGACATATTATGTTGATAGTTTTACAAGCTTCCAGCTTCACTTTATGTCATGTCGGCGACAGACACATACACCCAGCAAAGCTAATGCATTCAATGGATGGACTTCAATGGAGCAGGGATAAATGGGTGGCTCGTCATTCGTTTTCGTATTCTTGGTCAACAGACACAGTGACGGGGTTAAACTTTTCACACACTTGTGTGTTGGTTAAAAAACTCATTAAGAGGCATGTCTCTGCCTACACGTCTCGTATCTATTGTAAAAAAGTTTGCGTGAATTTTATTCACAATTAACTTTTACTCTTTTGACTATTTTATGTTTAACTTGGGAGAATAGTACCTTGTAGAAAAAAAATCAGAGGGCAACTACATATTTGCGGTTTCTATTGTAGGTATGTATGTCCTTCGGCAAGAGAATTTTGGGATGTTTTGCAGATAAAATAGTTTGAAGGGTCAGATGAGAATATTTTGTTGTTTAGATAAAAATGATATTTTACTTTTGGTTGGATGTTTCATAGATGTTCATGTTCAATGGAGGAATTTAAAGCCAAGAGCGGTCGGAGGTTTTTCATTCTGTTGCCTCAAGCGTGTTCAAGTTAGTTGACATTTTGGTTTGAGAAGCTATGAAGGTAGATACAGATTCATATCTTCTTTTATATTTAAAGTTCTTATACCAGGTTGGTTCGGAAAGAAAGCTTGTTGGAATAAATGAGGGTGGAGCATTGAAATCAGCAAGAAATGGTAACTGTGAAAGATAAATATTGATAGTGAGTTCTACTAAAAGTGAACAATATAAAAATAAACTTTTGTTTAAAGAACTATCAGGACAAACATGTTGATGCTATTTAAATAAATACATATATATATAGGTATAATTATGCAATCAGTTGTGCTAGGTAGGCATGTGAATTATTTGAACCGGTCCGTCTGAAAATGAAAGGACCTCTTATGGTATCACTACGTTGTCCGTCCGTCCGTCCGCCCATCCAGTCGCGTTAAAACTTCTGAACGGTACCTAAGTCGTAGAAAGACAAATTTTAATATGTTTATACCTATATTGCGAAAATAGTCAGAGAACCCAATGAGGGCAATTTTTTTAAGCACAAAATAACGGTTTGAAGTTTCATGGGAAAATGGACTAAATGTTTTTTAACACTTTTTTTAAGAAATTTAGCAGAAAAGCCAAACTTAAGTTAGGTGAACAACACTGAACTTTGACCAAAAACTCAAATTTTTTGAAAATATTCAAAAGTTTTTGAGAAATTAAGAGTTATAAATAGAAGACGTTTTCCAAAGTGTTTAAGGCCGTAACTTTTGAACAGCTTATAGTCCACAAAGCCAATATTGAACACACGAATAAAACAACTTAAAGTAAACGAGGTGCTGAAGCCATCTTTTTCATAAATAGTTTTTATACTGCCGTTTTGACCCCTTTCCGAAAAAAAATTGCAAATTTGTATGAAAAAACGTGTGCCCCGGTGTTAATAAGAGAAATCATATGAAAAAGTCACACGTATCAGAAATTGTTCAAAATTTTACGGAAAAATATAGCGAATTTTAAAGTTTAAAAATCGCCCGAGATTTAACTCAAAAACATAAAAACCAATTTCCAAAAACAATTTTTGAAAATCTGCCGATATTTTAACGGCAAAATCAGTCTTGTTCAGAATTAGTTAAAATGCAAAGCGTTGCAAAAAGAAAGCAAGCTGCGTTAAAATATTTTCAAATAGCCGTTTCTAACCTAAGTTTTTCAAAGCCTATTTAAAAAACGATATAAAAACGGAGCTTAACATAATTAAACGAAAACATTCAATGCTAGCCCAGATGGTTGTGTTATTGGAAAAAAGTCTAAGAGGAACTAGAAAAAATAATTTCAAAATAGTTGTTTAAAGGATTTAAAAATTAAAAAATTGTAATGAATACCAAAAGAACGTCAAAAATCACTCATCTCCCAATCAATAAAAAGTAATGTAGTTACTACTAATGTTGAATTAATTACGGGGAATAGTCTATCTTCTGGAATTTTATGCAAAGCTACTGCGAATATTCAAAAACTTTGAAGATTTGACTCAAAAACGTAAACATTTTCAAAAACGATTTTTTAAAGATTTCTAGTCCCTTAACGGTTAAGACGAGCTTGATAAAATGAGGCTAAAGTATGTAACATTTAAAAGGCAAGCTAACTGCATTAAAAACGTTTCAAAATGCCGTTGCCAACCTCAAGTTTTTATGTCCATTTAAGCAAACGAAAAAAAACAAGTGGGAGGGTTACAATCTGCTTTGGCAAACCGTTGGATATCCCATCCCAATTGACTACTGTCAAGCTCCGAATTGCGTCATAAATCTTGGTTTTTATTAACTCTAGTATTGTATGTAGCATTTATCAGTTAAGATTCTCCTTGCTTAAAAAAGGGCGTGGCATCAACGCCTTTTCAATAAGATCGTTTATTTGTTCATATTTTTTTATCAGAAGTGGTATTTATACACGAGTTGATTGCACTTTTATATTAAAAATTTGATTTATACATAAAAACGCCCCCAAAAGTGGGCGTGGCAAAAATTTATGCATCTGAGATGATAGCTTACACACTTATCTAAACATTTTATAGTGCAAGTTTTTTGGGGTTAAAACAAATGTATCGAATAAACCGTTTATTAGAATGCAAATTAAATATGACCACATGGGGGCGGTTGTTGTTTTTTTTAAATGCTAATCACAATGCACTTATCGTAGTGGTTAACGTGTATGCTTACTATGCCGGAGTCTGCGTTTGAATCCAACCATCTTCACCTGAAATAAACTCGTACTTTTTCCCGGTCCGTACCTCCGCGAGGATCTGACAAGCCCTCCGAGAGAAGAGCTTGTCAGACTCTTTTTTGGGGATAGAAAAGATAGAAGAAGAAAGAAGTCCTCGATCCAACACAAACGTTGATGAGCCAAACATGAAACCTGGCACAGAAAAACCAAAGCTTACCCCCGCAAGTGTTATGCCTTTACGGAGAAAAGCAATAGTATAACTAGCAGAATATTTCATAAAAACATCTCGCGGTAATTTCGGAAAACAAAAAAGTTTAATCCTTAAAAATGTCAACAAATCGCAAAGAAATCATTTTAAAAGCTAAGATTGTACACCTCAAAGTTGACTTAAAATCATAAACGAATTGCACTGATTGCCACTGCAAGATCGGGGTTAGAATAGCCTTGAGGTAAGGTGCGCCTGTCGTAAGAGGCGACTAAAATCCACCGGAAGAAGTACTCTTTAATGTTTCAAAGGATGCTGTCGATGTTGCTCCATTTGGGGCAGCTTTTGGCAGCAAGGTTTAAACTTATAGATGAATCTGAAGGTTAAATCAAAATCCAGAAGCGTTTTTCACACATTGTGCGGCTCACTGGTCGGCATGCGTCTCCAAACAGCCGCCCCGGCTGTATTTAAAAATTAAAATAGAAGTGACTTACCTATTTCTCATAAAAACGACAAGTCAAAAAAAATGGCAATGAACAAAACGATAGATTTGATTAACCCCAGGTGGCAGCTATGCTGGAAAATACACTATCTTCGGAGGCAGGCTATACGGATTCAGGAGAGAGCCTTTTATTGCTTTTAAATCATTTTGAGAAAATGATTTAACGAAAGACTCTGAGGTAACGAAAGAGTGTGTAACACTGAACCGACCAGCAAGCGAATACTTTACGGACAAGGACGAACTTGCACTTGCGACCGATTCAGTTTTAAAAAAGGTCTAGCAAGAAGCATAAGGCGAATTCCTCTCCCGAAGTAATACAAAAAGAAGCTAACCCCTCTGGCTCAAACAAAGCTAAACCAGAAGCGAAAATTTGTCCACCTCCCGCAATAAACATCGTCGGGATAGCAGACTTTGGGAGATTGCGCAACCTTCTTGCAAACTTCTTCTTCTTTTTTCCTTTTTGAATACTAGGGTGGACGGAGGCTAAAACTCCAAAATCTTTCAAAGATTAGATTACACTAAAGCAGGAAAATAATACCGAAGTAGCCGATATTGGTTATGCCCGATTTCCACTTTCTAATAATCTTTTAAATCCACCCATAAATAAGAAATTATCCACCCATTTATAAGAAACACTATGAAACTACCAGAACGCACTTTATAATAGTAAATTTTCGCTCTCTCATAACTCTTCTTGAATACAATTAAGTTAACTTAACAAGTAGTTTACGCTTCCTTTGTGTTTATCGCGTTGGGTAGGTTGCTATCCAGTGAATGCACCTCCTAAAACCGTTCGTTCGGGCGGCTTCACCCTAAATCGCTAGATCGAAGGGTCTTGTTCTTTGTAGTCGTCGCTCGTTGTTTACATCGTTAAGAGTCTCGTTGAGAGTACGGATCATTTCATTGTTGCAATGAACATGAAGGCGAGCATTTAGCTTTCGAGCAAAGTTTGTTACTTCTTCGCTCACGGTAGCTATTCCTAAAACTCTGTGAATATCACTATTCCTAATATACCATGGCTTCTCCGAAGGAAAAAGAGAGAGCACGAGAAGCGCGCGGTTGAAGAGATAGAGAGATGTTACAACAGGAATGAGGTTAGAAAGTTTTACCAAAGGATCAAAAGGTCCTGCCAAGGCTATAAACTTCGAACTGAAGCCTGTAAGGACCATCAAGGGAACATCGTTGTAGAATCGCAGTCGGAGCTGAGGATTTCGAAAGACCACTTCTGCAGATTGTATAACGGCGAGGACGAACCAAATACCGCTGTAAGGCAGAACGAACCATTCAATCCGGGCAAAGACGTTACCGACGAAGCATACGAACGATACCGGCCACCCGACCTGGAGGAGGTGAAAGTAGCTGTGTCTAAGCTCAAGTGCAACAAAGCAGCCGGAGCAGACGGCCTAGCTGCCGAACTTTTTAAATCCGCTGGCGATGAGCTGGTTAGGAGCATGCACCAGCTCATCTGCAAGATATGGTTGGAAGAAAGCATGCCCGACGAATGGAACCTCAGCATTATTTGCCCGATCCTGAAAAAAGGAGACCCTCTGAGTTGTGCCAACTACAGAGGCATAAGTCTTCTTAACATCGCATACAAGATCTTTTCTGATGTACTGTGTGAACGCCTGAAGCCGTTTGTCAACAATCTGATAGGCACATATCAGTGTGGCTTTAGGCCAGGAAAGTCCAGCATCGATCAAATATTCACACTGCGGTAGATCTTGGAGAAAACCCAGATCTTGGAGAAAACCCAGATCTCGGTTTTGGTTCCAAAACTTCAATGACTTCAGCAACTTTCCATTGCCTTGGAACGTATAAAAGTCTAAGAGAAGCGTTTATCATATAAAGTAGCTTGACTAGTGCCTTTTTTGGTAGCTCTTTCAATATTTTGCCAGTGATCAGGTCGTAACCCGGGGCCTTATTATTTTTGAGTTTGCTTATTGTCTGTCGGAGCTCAACTAACGAAACTTTTTTCATTCTAAAGCTATCAGGTTCCGCGTTGTTGTTTTGAACGTCAGCCAACGGCGGACCGTCGGTCGAAGGGCTTGAATGTTTCTTCTAAATGTTCAGCAAACTAATTCGCTTTCTCTTTGTCTTCTCTTGCCCATTCGCTGTTAGCTTTTTTTATTAGTGTAGAGTGGATTATAGGTTTCTTGATAAACTTAACTGTTTTCCACAGTTCATATCCGCCGACAAGCCTTCAAGGTATTCAGTGGTCTCACGATTTTTAAAATCTTGCAACATTTCTTTTAGTTTGTTAGAGAGGTGGTTCAAGAGGGTTTTGTCTTATTTTGACTTTGGGAGATTGCGCAACCTTCTTGCAAACACGGTGAGAACAGAAAACTATAAGCTTACTTCGCACCGAAAAACGTGTGGAAAGTAAATGTTGGCAACGCCGATTCCTATCGCGCGCTGTTTCTAAGATTGAAAGCAGAAAGAATCGAGTGGTATGTACTTATCAAAATAAGTACGAAAAACTACTGCGAGTCATTGTTAGGGGCTCCACCCATCATGCACGAAAGAAGACGTTGTATAAGATGTTAAAACTTAAGGCCTTAAAATTATTGATGCCTTCAATATCATTAAAAAGGAAAAGCAACGCTTGGAAGGAGAAAGGGACACTGTGATCAGACGCGGCCCTCCAATTTGTATGCTCTCCTTTAAAAGAACTAAGAGCATAAAAAAAAAAAAAAAAAAATGCTGCTTAACACCAGGGCTAAAATCGAAGCCATGCGAAAGGGCAATAGACTGATACCACAGTGTAAGCGATGCCAAGAATTCAGGCACACAAGTGGCTACTGACAAAAAGAACCACGTTGCGTGAAATGTGCCGGAAAACACCTCTCAACAGACTGCAAAGTTGACATGAGGGCTCCAGCAGTTTGCGCCGATTGCAACCCGAAAACTATCGAGGATGCGAAGTAGCCATGGAGCTGCAAAAGGGACGATAACCTCTTAAGGAAAATATTCGAGGTCAGAATACAAGCCTTGGACGTCCAATAATTGCTGAAACTCCTAAGCCAAGGACTCCAAAGACGCCAAAGCCGATCAAAAGTGCGAGATTGGCAAAGGAGGCGACGACAAGAGGCGTAAAAGCTCCACAAAAGAGCGGCGCCAGTTCAAGTGCAGAGGAGAAACCGCTACTGCCCGGACTGAAATCAGACTGAGACTCAAAATAAGGTAGACAATGTCCTCATTGCAAAATTATAGATTTTAATCATTTCCAATGCAGGTTTCCATCTACGATATGGCACTGGAAAGGCCAAATATGCTAAATTTCGGTGGTACATAACAGAGGGAAGGCTGGACTAAAAAGGTCTGAAACCTATATATTTGCAATCAGGACAATACATTCTTTATTTTAACAAAGGAACCATTCTTAAGTTAACACATCTTGTCACGGCTGAGAAAAAAGTTGCCAGACTTTGGAATTTGAAATCGTGGGAAATAGACCTTTCCAATGATATGAAATTTGTTTGGTTATATATAACTACTCTTAAAATGCGCTGTGTGCTCTCGGTCAATAATGTTCTTCCCTCTGTTTTCGAAACGGTTATACGAAAATTTTCGATTTTTAAAATAGCTAAAAGCGCGATTTTGTTTGCTGAATGGACATTAAAGCGAATGTAATACTATTTCTTGCATTCAAAAATCCGCTTTACAAATTATTTGTAGAAATATGGTCATATTTTTGTATAGTGTACAAGCATAAACTTCTTTGTATATTACGCTTTATGAAGCTTGAATCAAATAAGTTTTTGTTTTTTCACAAGTAAATAGTATACTGGCCCGTTCCTTAACCTGGAATTACCACATTTTGTTCGCAATCTAAAGTGGTCACTTGGGTTAAATATTTAAATATCCTAAAAGCAAGCGCTTGACCATACCCCGGTAAGTAAGAAGCTTCCTGATGTATTATCAAAGCATTTTTCGAAATAGCACGAAAAAATCTTCAAAGAATTTCTTTAATTTATAATCCAGAGCACTTGTTTTCTCCGTTCTGGCCAATTCCTAACCATTCAAGTATCCAGGAATGGTTATCTCAACTAAAAGAATAAAAACCAAACTAATCGACCACTTGAAAGCGATACAGATGCCAAAACAGGACCATCATTAAAGGAATCGGCCTACGGGGATGTATCCTTTGAAATATCTTCATTTTACGAGTGCGGTGCTTAAACGAAATCGCAGCCATTTTGTGACCACATACCCCACCCGTCCCGTCGGTCGCCATAGTCGAATCGATAAACGAAAAGGAAATGTTTGAAAAATGCCTTCACTGGTAGCGAAAGAACTCAATCGTCGCAAGGCAAGCCATATGAAGCTTTTAAATTTCCTTATCGGTTAGAAGGAAAAACTTTTTCTCCTACATGTGGTGTGTTTCCTAAGAAGCATCGAGTGATTCGCACTCGATTAAGTTCTTATCTTATGGGATTGCCTTGCCTTTGCTTTAAACGTGCTTATACGCTCCATCGGCGAACGTTTGTAATCCAAAGTTGGCTCATGCAGAAAGTCTTGGTAGGTAGTATTATGCCATCGACAGTTACAATCCGAGAGCAGATATGTATACATATTTTAAATGTTAGATACTGGGAATGACAGCTTACATGCTACAAGCACCAAGGACGATGAAAGCGAATTGAATTGTTGTTGATAGGAAAACAACATAAATCACAATGTTTAGGCTCAGTAGCTGCCTGTCTCTGGGACACTTAAGGATGTGAAATGATTTGAAATGTTTTAAGATAAAGATTTGTGTTAAGTAGCTCGGAAACTGATACATTTGGTGGCTATTTTTCAAATGTTTTTACCCTATTCCACAGGAATAGAGTATATTAAGTTTGATACAGGCGAAAATGTAGGTAAAATAGAGAAATAATAACGATTGACCCCTTAGAGCTTAGACCTTAAGGGCATATGATCGTCCGCATGTCCGTCCGTATGTCACCAATTTTTAGGCCCTCAATTTTTAGCTGAAATTTTGTATGTAAGGTCTCCCTAATCCAAAGCAATACAAGTGTTAAAATTTTTTAACACTTCGGACGATCATAAGACCTTAAGGGCATATGATCGTCCGCATGTCCGTCCGTATGTCACCAATTTTTAGGCCCTCAATTTTTAGCTGAAATTTTGTATGTAAGGTCTCCCTAATCCAAAGCAATACAAGTGTTAAAATTTTTGCAATACGCCCACAGAAACGCCCACGATCGGTCCAAATGTGTAACTACCTCCAGTGCTCTCAAAACTGTATAAGACCTTGTGAAAAGCTAATAATTGACATTAAGCATCGGCTAATGATTACAAGACATAAAAAAAACTGATTTTTACTGATTTCTCGAGAAAAAGAACCCGAAATTCGTGATTGACAATCCAAAAAAAACCTATAATAGAGAAAATTCCACCCATTTAGCTTTAAAAATGGCCAAACCCATATTTAGGGGTAGTTTCACCCCCTATTATTGACCGAAGATTTGATTTTTATATATATAAAATAAATATAAATTCACACATAATTTAAGTCAAAAAGTGTAAATGTAGAAAAATCCCCCTTTTAGAGGTACTTTTCACCGCCTTAATTAAGCTCGAATGTTGAAATTTTGTTAAAGTATACGTAATATTTTAATTAAAAGCAAAACCATAGTTTTTTGACACGAACTCAAAGCTCAAATATCGCAAATACACTCCTATTTAGGGGTACTTTTTGGTGATTTAAGGGTGAAGCCACGATTTCTCGAGAAAAAATACCCGAAATTCGTGATCAGCGACCCAAAAAACCTATGGTAGAGAAAAACTGGTGGTGGCCGGAAGTTCTACAACCCCCTCGCAGATTTACTGGAGTCCATTATGGTGTGTACTCCAGTGAATTCTTGGGAGCTGAGGAATGAGAATATAAGAGGAATAACTTTTAACTTATCCTAGAAAAGCTAGACCACAAGATTAGGTCAGACCTTATTAAAGAAGCAAGGGACTCTTCCCGAAGGTCCCTTTACCCAAAGTTGAAATATAATCTGAGATTAGACACTATACTTCACAGAAAAAATTAGCATAAGAGAAATTTCAACCATTTTCCGAATGAGAGGAGAGCTTCTACACTTTTAATTATATATACGCCATATTTCAAAGATCTACCAACCTTCTGCTCACTATGTAAGTTGCAGGAACAGGAAACCTCGTATCACTTTTTATCTGTGTGCCCATTTTAAAAGAAATTCGAATTTCTTACTTTGAAAAGACATAACTAAGCGAATCAGACTCTATAAGAATCCTGAATGGGAAGAATACTTGGAAAGTAATCTAATTTTTGCATTGAATCCCTAAATTTAAGAAAAGACTTTGGGGATAATGAGATTAAACCCAAAAAATAAATATTTTCAAAAAAAAAATTGAAGAATTAAGGCAATGTCCCCATTTTTGTTATGCAAATTATGTGAAGAAATTATTTTAATATTTTATTATATTATTATTAGTTATGTAATGTTTTTAATAAAATTGGAAAACCCTGAAAATGATTGAATAATGCAAAAAAAAAAAATAAAACTATTTACTATTATAAGATTACATTTGAAGATTGATATCTAAATGAAAAAACAAAAAATGTAATGGATACAGTTAGAAATGTGTAAGAAATGCTTTTTAAACTAAGAAATGTATAATAATAAAAAAGAAAACAAACAAAAACAAAACCTGGCAAACAGTTTAAAACAAAGGCCATAATTTACTAAACATAATCAGAAAATTGTTAAAATGTTGTAAAGATTTGGAAATAAAGTTATTATTGTAATGTTGTGACAAGAAATAAAAGACATGCAGGAGTCGCTGAATGCTTCCATCGATTCACTTTACGAACAATGGAAAATTCCCAATGGGGGCAGTATGGAACGAACTAGAAGGTATTTAATTTGTATAAATACGCGGGTGACAGGCTCGTACGTGACAGTTATATTTAAACCGTTGACTTGTGAAAATAGGAAGTAAAGTAAACAGTAAGCGAATAGAAAGAAGCGCAGTTGAATTAAGTGTGATTTGAATTTAAATAAACTTTGTTGGATAAATAAAGTGTTGCATTGATTATTATAGTGAAATTGAATTTTCATCGACGAACCCCAGGCAAGAACATAACATTATTATTATTACTCGATTTTCAAGCAAATTCGACCCCTGGGAAGTGTCCTCGGCCCGACCCACTGTTTCTGCTCTGCACAAGAGACATACCTCAAGATGATCAGACTGTTATGGCCACTTTGCACGTTCGCGGACGACACGCCCATCCTGTCAACAGGTGAATTAGTCGAGTCATCAACGAGAAGCATTGGACAGAATTTGTGTCTGGACGGAGACTTGGCGAATCGTTCTTAACGAGAACAAGTCAACGGGTGCCTTTTGTACGTAAAGGGTTAACAATTTTCCACTGTTCACTAACTCCGAACAGATACTTTTTGCAAACGAAGGGTAATACCTAGGAATGACCCTAGATTTACTTAGATGGAAAACACACGTTAAGAAGAAGCGTGACTAGCTCGTCCGGCTAAGGGAAATGTACTGGCTTATCGGAAAATTTTCAAAGTTAAGCATTCATAACAAACTGGTCTTGTACAGGCAATTTTTAAAGCCGTCCTGGATACGGTATACAACTTTGGGGTTGTGCCAAGCCGAGCAACATGTCCGTTTTGCAGACTTACGAAAACAAAACACTGACAGCAACCGTAAATGCTCCATGGTAGATAAGGAATAGTGATATTCACAGAGATTAAGGAATAATTACTGTGAGCGTAGAAGTAACAAGCTTTGCTCGAACGCTAAGTGCTTGTCTTCATGTTCATTGCAACAATGAAATGATTTGTTCTCTTAACGATATTAAGAACCAGTGACGTGACGACTTCAAAGAACAAGACCCTTCGACCTAGCGTTGTAGGGTTGAACCGCACGAACTGACGGTTTAAGTAGGTGCATTCACTGGTTAGCAACCTACCCAATGCGATAAACACTACGGAAGCGTAAACTACTTGTTAAGTCAACTTAGTTGTAGTCAAGAATTATGAGATAGTGAAAATTTACTAACTACTATGAAGTGCGTTCTGGCAGTTTTCGTAGTATCTCACATAAAAGGGTGTTATTTAGCACGTAAAAAACTGGCTTCTTCGGTATTATGTACTTGCTATAGTATGTAGGTACCTTGTTATTTTATAAAATTTATATCATTTGTATTGAATTGGGAGCAAAACTAAAGTAAGAAATCACAATCCCCTAAAAATTTGTTGAAACGGATATGCATCTTATAGTGAGAATATTGACAGGTCTGCAAATATTATCATAGCAGTTGATTTCCTGAGCTTAGCTGCAGTATCTAATATTCTAACTCCTCCCACCTAATTCATAGTTGAAACTATCGTTATATGTACTCAACTCCTGATTCCCATAAATGTAAGTATTAATAACCAGACCAGAATCTCTCTGCTTAAAACATGATAAATTGTTAACCACTTTCTGGACCACGTTATTGTTATGACAGCTAAGAACAAACGTAACGACGATAAGCTTCAAGCACAAGCACACACAAAATTCGAGAAAAGATATGCAGAGATTTCTGCGGTTCAACTATTATGTTATTCAGTTGCTTCCGCTTTGCTGAGTAGTGGTTAAGATCTTACTGTTTAAACACTCGAAATGGGGAACTACATACATTGTTGGAAAGGACGCGGCCCGTACCTCACCCCATAAAAAGAAAATTGAAAAAGAGCTGTAGATATTGTAGGTTTGGCATAGTTAGAGAATAGACTATCGAACGTCAGCACAATGGATACCAACTCTAATCATATCTTATTGTGTATGTAATATACATACATTATCCTCAATCAAACATTTTGTCATAACAGAGTTTTTATCGTAATGGGGTGTTTTGTGTAAAAAGAATCATGGTTTTTTCACTGGAAGGGGGATTTACTTGGTTCTCTTTTTTTCCTTTTCTATAAAAGGGTGATTCCACCTGTTTTATGTTTAAATCCCGCAAGACTCAAAGATTTACGCAAGATGGGACTGAATCTTTATGCTTTTGTACCCTGGACGCCTCATCTATGAGGAATCTAGTTCGCACATAAAAAAGTCATCATTCTTCACTGTTGACACCTCTTTCGGTTTTCGAGATTCTTTTCTTCTTTCCCGTTTTATTTGGCACAGATGGGAAGCTAAATAAATCCTGCAGTTCTGTTTCTATACAAAAAAAAAAGGAAGCTACCTTCCTACCTATTCTTTTTATTATTTCGATGTGGTGTTGTTCTTATATCACGTTAGATAAGAAGCCAAAGATTTTGCATAAAAAGGAATGCTTAGGGGTTTCTTTTATTTGACCCTAATTTATGATTTTCTTATTTCATATCGCACGATAGCCATTTAAGAGAAGATGACAAATGGAAATGAGTTTTATGAACATATAGAAAAAATGTTATATTTTTCCTGGGTTTCGTCGAGTAAAACTCAATTTCACTTTTAATAAACACACAACGAATATCTTTATTTATCAAACACGTTCAATCTAGTTCACCGTAACCATTTTTATTACTTCCACACTTGTACTTTTATAGAACAAGTACACTTTGGAATTCACTTCCTTATTATATATTTCCTAACACTTATAAACTTCAATTTTTTTTAAATAAAGTAAATAAGTATCTCCATACATCTCGGGGCACTGTTTCAGTGTTATAGGTTCGCCTTTTCAGAGAGAGGATATTAAAAAAAATATATATATATATCGCAGTCTTGCCAAAATTTATATTTTTTAAATAAACAAGTGAGTAAGTGCAAGAGTTCGTCTGTGACAAACTTCTATACCTATATACCGACCCTATGTACCGTGTAACACCAAATCTTAAAGTTTCTTGGCCGAATTCATACACTCTACGTCATTAGATTAAAAGCAGTCATTTTTGAAAAATTAACTCGTTATTCCTCCCGTTATGTGATGGATTAGAAAAAAACGACTATGGTAAATGATAGACTATTTTGTTGACAACAAAATACAGAAAGTGCATATACAACAGATTATGCTAACGGCACTAAGACGACAAATCGCAAAATGAGTAATAAATAATGCGGAAATAATCGGTTCATTAGATTAGAAGCAGTGAACAGCGTTTTTTGGATAAAAATGTGAATAAATTTGTGAATAAATTTTTTTTCTGTTCAACCGGTACATTTCATAAAGTTATTTATCTAGATTGATAAAAATCTTTTGATAAAAATGGTCAAGAAAAAACGGTCAACAGAGGAGGAAGGGCAATTAATAGATGTTTATTCCTGTGCAGGTCTTTCAAACCGTGCTATGGCCTGAAAAACAAAGCGAACTGATCGTTCTTTCAGCAGTTATTTAAAAAATACCGTTAAGTATGAAGACATACGCGGAGCCGTCCGTCGGCTTTTGTTGAAGGTTATAGTCATCTATATTGCGTAGTTTGTGTAACATTCTGTTAATTTATTAAAATTATTTCTGGATATATTTTACAGTCTGTAATATAACTTTTTGTAATGCTGTCTACTGTTCTTATATTGGGTGATTCTATATAATCATCACCCAACATAATAATCTATATATTATGTTGGGTGATTTTATATTGGGTTTCGTTACTCTAAAAGTAGGCTAGCGAAAAGCTTTACCGTTTCGAAAATAGAGGGAAGGACATACTCCTTCTTGGCGCTTTTTAGGTTTTTTATAATTTAAAACCCTTAAAACAGCAATTTCGATTATTTTAAATTACCGTTAGACTTTTTGATCAATTTTACAACCACCTGTGCTAGTACTTGCCACTTTTCTTATATTCTGCGGACATGGATTTCTGATAAAAATATGCTGTTTTTTATTTCGCTTGTTTGAATGGGCTTAAAAACTTAGGGTCGAAAACGGCAATTTTGAAACGTTTTTCAAGCAGTTCGCTTGCCTTTTAAGCATTACATACTTCAGCCAAATTTAAACAAGGTGGTCATAACCGTTAAGGAACTAGAAATCTTTAAAAAAAAGTTTTCCAAAATGTTTTCCCGTTTTTCAGTTAAATCTTCGAGGTTTTTGAATATTCGAAGTCTGCCATAGTTTTGTATAAAATTTAAGAAGATGGACTATGCCGGTTTATGCGCATATGGTAAAACAAGCTCCTTTTTTATTTGGTTTTTTAAATAGGCTTCTAAAAACTTAGGTTAAAAATTTAAAAAATTTTTAATGCAGCCTTCCTTCTTTTTGTAAGCTATTTACCTTAACCGAATCTGAAAAAGATTTTGAAATTTCAAAATCCGCTATAATTTTCCTTAAAATTTTGAATTATTTCTGATACGTGCGAATTTTTCAATGAATTCCACCAAACAGCAGCGGAGATAAGGGGGGGCTCACGTTTTTTCATGCATTTTTGCCTTTTTTTCGAAAATGCGCCAAAACTGCAATACTCAAACTGTCTTTGAAAAATATGGCCTAAACACTTGGTTAACTTTCAGTTGCTTTATAAGTGTGTTCAATTTTGATTTTGAGCGATAAGCCGTTCAAAAGTTATGGCCTCCAACACTTTGAAAAACGTCATGCATTTTCGACTCTTTATTTCTCAAAAACGTTTTGATATTTTCGAAAAGTTTTATTATTTAATTAAAGCTTAGTATTTCTTAAACCTAAGTTTCGTTTTTCTAGTTCTTGCCTACTAAACTTCTTAAAAAAAAAACACAAAAAAACATTAAGTTCATTTTCACATGAAATTTCAAACTGTAATTAAACCGTTATTTGTGCTTAAAAAAATGCCCTCTTTGGACTCTCTGATATTTCCGCAGTTTATACGCATACCAAATTTTGTCTTTCTATGACTTACCGTTCAGAAGTTATAAAGCGATTGGACGGACGGACGGACGGACAACGTAGCGATACCATAAGAGGTCCTTTTTCCATTTTTGGACGGACAGCTAAAACCCCTCGCCTTACCCGAAGCAATATAAAAGAAACGCTTCTTCTGCTTTGACCCTTCACAAAGCGCGATTTAACATAAGAAAAACGTCAAATTCAGCTTTATTTGCAACTAAGATGAAGGAAAAAGCTAATTTAAAGGCCAGCTTATCCACTGTTCCTTGTAAATAACGCACCTGAAACTTAAGAAAAAACCACCCCTTAATGACCCAGGGAAGAAGAGAGGCTTGAGTTCCGTAAAAGATCACATGAGCTGGAATATGCAAAATGCAATGAGCACAATAGACCAACACCTCCTTTATTCCTTGTAACCGAAGTTGACTACACGCATGCCAGCAACTGATGTCAAACTGGGAATAGGGAGGTTGTCGTTTTTAATTGTGCTGACGTAGTCCTCAGCATCAGGTTTGGGCGTTAAGTAAATGAATTGAATAGACCTTAAGGACTCAACAATTTGGGCAACAAACTATGCATTAAAATTAATATACCTATGGGTAGGTATTGGACTTTCTTGAAGTAAAAAGCAAAAATGTGGAAGCTCTCTCTTTTTCAGACCCAGCATTTTTAGTTTTGGTCCGATTTTTTTCTAATTTGAAACACAGGGTAATTGGGATTAAAAATTAAAATTTTCGTATCTTGTTTTTAAGGATATTTGTCATCTCAGTGCCTAGAAGAAGGACATACACGTTTGTGTGGTTTGGTCCTCGAAAATTTAATTACCTGCGGTTTCACATTAAAAATTTATTTTATTATTTCTTTGATCAAATTTGATGAAAAAAATAAAAACGAATTAATTTGAAATTAATAATTTAAGCAATTGAAAAATATATGATATAAAAAATTGAGTTCGAAATAAGGCGAAGGCAAAAAACTACATGCACGAAAATATTACTTACGCGCATCACTTCCTAAAAGTCTAGACAAATACCTCAACAAATTACTGAAATGGCGCAAAACTCATATCTAATACATTTACTATATGACAAAAGTCTGGGCCTAAAAAACTAGGAAAAATGTGAAAGAATGCTATCAAATTTATACGGAAAGAACACTGATAATATTATGCACAATTGTGTGGGTATAGGATCTGAAAGGACGCCCTCTTTAAAGCGAATTTTTCTACTCAGGCAAAAAGTTGCTAGGTAATATTAATACATTACTTTAAACACTTAACTGTGAGCTTAAAGCACTTCTTACTTTCTAATTATTTTCTTCAAAATATATATAGAGAATTTGATAAGTCATCATTAAAATTTAAGGAAGAATGGACCGTTAGTTATTTGACTTGAAGAAAAAAAAGAAGAAAAGTTTATGACACCGGTGAAATTACCCTCTTAATTACTATTTAGATTTTTAGGTTTATAAGCAAAACAATGTTCGTCACTGTCAGCAGCTGACGTGCAGAAAATGCAATAGTTTTTAGTATTATTTGTACTAGATTTGCTTTTTCTATTACGCTATTTGAAACAACTACTGATTAGTTAAGCATCAATGCAAAATTGATTATAGATAAAAATTAAGCAAAGCTGTTTTAGGACAATTTAATTATTTAAGAAATCTTAACTAACCAGCCTCTGAAATAAATTTTAAGGAATTCTAATAAATACGGCTGATAATATTTAGTTGTTCATAAACACTTACAGCCGTGTAACAAGTAAGAGAGCGATGAATTTGTGCACACAAAATACGAAAAAAAATTAACTTGGATAAATAAGTTCTTCGGGTTGATGGTTTCCGAGAAAGTTTTATAACGGAGATTCGGTATGATTTTTTAGTTCGACGCAAAAAAAAAAGAAAAGGTACCTACCTTTACATAAAATTGTACGAAAACATTCTTAGCCAAACTAAATTTAGGTTTTATTCATAAAAAACTTGAATTTTTTTCATAACAAATATGCAAATTTTCGTTAAATATCAAGTGGAGCTAAATATTAGAAATTGAGTGCCTTATGAATTTTTTATACGCACGTGAAAAGGTTCGGCAAAAAATAAAAACATATTTTATGATTTGTTCTTAAAATAATTTTATTTCTTAACGAATTCTTGCAAAACTCTTATGTATTTTCATTAAAATTAATGAATTTTGATGTATGTATGATTGCAATTCATAGTTTTTATGAACAATAATTTTTTCAGTGGAGTTATGCAGTATGCCTAGCCGCTCTGCGTGAAGACCCACAGCGCAGTGCCCCGTAAGGATTCCCGTGAGTATATCCCTGCAGGCTTGTCCTAACATAAATAGTGATCTCTTTGTCTTTACCGCTGACCATAGCTCCCTTTTGTGTTTGCACAAGGGAGTTATGCTAACCTCCATTCTGTTCAAGGTATAAGTAACTACTAGTCAAGGATTCAGTCTCTATCCTGTGAACTCATCGGAATTCTTATGGCTTTGAGGGCTAGAGATGCATTCATCCCTGACTCAGATCTCACAAGCTTGTCCGCTTCTTCATTTTCTGGGATATCGGTGTGACGTGGCACCCAACACAGAGTAACAGTATTGCCAAGTGAAAACTCGTCCAAAATTTCCCTGCATAGATTCACAGCCCTTGACCACATCTGATTCCATGGCTTTAATCGCCGCTTGGCTGTCAGAGTATATGGTGATGGTCTTGTTTACGAGGCTTTGATTGTTCAGCTCAGTGGCAGCCAGATTATAGCAGCCAGCTCGGCCTGAAAAACAATGCGTTCGTCATTGATCCGGAAAGATTTGCTTAGTCCCAGAGCTTCACACAAGATGCCTGCCCCGGTTCCGACGTCTATCTTAGAGCCGTCAGTATAGACAGCGTTTTCATCTCCTGTCGATGGTTTTTTCACCTTTAAGAGATGCTAAAAGGGACCGACAGGAGAATCGATTAAGCCAAGTCCGTCCGTCCGTCCGTCCGTCCGTCCGTATGTAAACAACTTTTAGGTCTTAAATTTTAAGGTAGAGAGCTGAGACGTGTTGAGTTGGCTGAAAGTCCAGTTCTTCAAATCAAGTTTGAAAATTAGCTGAATCCGCCCACAGACACGCCCACTACAGGCCTGTATGAGCGACCATCTCTAATTTTAAAAAATACTTTTTCCAAATTTTAGCCACGTTGGCACTAGCGCATTCATTTTTGGTATGTAACATTGCCCTGTAATTGTCTTTGAAATCCCCAAAAAAATTTAGCCTTTTCATTAACCACGCCCACTTTTTAAGGGATTTTAGCTTAAAATGACTGTTTATCAATAAATATATATGAAATTTGATAAAAATTATATGACAAAAGTTGTAGATATTAGCATTTTCTAACTTTTATGTATATATTGTTTGTGTTCCCTTCCACTTTTGTGGGCGTGGTGTTAAAAAAAAGTGAGTTTTTTAGTTAAAAAGGCGGAGTTTTAGGCCGAAATGTATTCAACCACTTGGTATAAAGCATTCAACAGTTATATTTAATATCCTGCCCACTTTTTGGAGGCGTGGCAGTTTTCTTTTTGGTATGGTCGGGTGTTTTCCAATCCGTCGTAGATGGACTGAAGCTTTTGCATACGCACTGTTGGACTCTGGGCTAAAGTGGCTAACCCACTTTTTTTTTAAAGGGATCCACAACTTTTTTTTATAAGTAAGTACATATCTGTAAATCAAAGCAAAGTTCCGACCACTACTCCGGCTAGAAAATTAAGGTATAAGCAAGTATATAAAGCATTTAGTTATTTCCCACTCATTTTAAGGCTGATGTGTTCGGTTCACTTATTAGTTCATACCCTATCATTTTTGATCATTTTCCAAGAACCAGCTTTTGCCCCTGGGGCCTTTTTGAGCCCATCATCAGACGCTCCATTTGTCTACCATATCTCAGCACATAAATCAAATTATACCTCTGGCTGGACGGAAATATTTCATCAACTTGAGGAGTTGCTATTTTATGGCGGTTGTGGGGCGCTGTGGTTAAATTACTTTACGAGTCTATGGGGAATGAAATATACTTGAAGAACACAAACGAGCCCACTATTGCTAGGTAAGAACGGTTTCCTTCTTCAGATTTCTTGTTCAAATACACTTCATTCTGTCATTACTCAAAGAGACGAACGAAAGGCTCTTACGCGTAAAACTACTATCTACGACGTGTGCCAATACGAACATATGTGTGAAACTACGTGAAGTGCTAACAGCATTCTTAAGAAGCGTAACGTGGACATCACTCTAGAAAACTACCACACCAGAAGGGAAGTTATGGCCAAATATTTGCTTGAACTTTGTCCAATTTGTAGATTAAACACCTCAGTAGTTGTTGTTCAGAGAATCTTAACATCGAGATGGACAAAGGGCATCCTTGTGTGGTCAAATAAAGTCCTTCGTTCGTCCACAAAAGCAAGTTCTCTGCCTTTTTTGGTTAGTTAGTGTGTACGAAACCAACATGCATGTGTCCCACACACACCTCGAACGTCCTGCTCTGTACAACCCCGGTGTTGACCGTTTGTTGATAGGTAGCTTATACGTTCGTAAAGTTTTTAATTAAATTTGCTCGATGTTTTTTCTACTGATTGCACTTTTGTCAACCCTATCGGTCGGTGAGGCTGAGGAGAGACTGTAACACCATTAATGATGTGTTCATGTATGTCACTCATAGGGCATATTTGCCTACAAAGGGAGTGAACAGCATACAAATACACTTGACTTGCTGTGAATTGGGCAGCAAATCTATTGGTAGGTCGGTCTGATCTTAGATGATGACTATATTTGCGCAATTCTCTTGAAAGGGTAAATGTTTGTTTCTGAACTGGAAAGACTATTTGTGTAATTTAATTTAATTTGATTACCAAGTGCTGGCTTTGAAATTCTTGATGCATAATGGTTTTGAATGAAACTTTTAACTAACGGTGGTAAGAGGTTGCTTCCCGCATAGCTGAACTTAGGTTATCGAACGAATGACACATTTAATAGGTACATATATGTAGTATAAAACTTAAATGGGTTATGTATAGGGGCTTTTTTACCATTTTGAGCTTAAAACTTATTTGCAAGTAAAGGGTGATTTTTTAGCTGGTTTGGTTTTGGCAACACTGGTTTTGACAGCTGACGTGTGTTTAGTACCTTGTGTCACTGTCAAACAGCTTCAGTTTGGTTTGCAATTTAATCATGGATCGTCTTACAAATGAACAACGCTTGCATATTATTGAATTTTACTATCAAAATTCGTGCTCGGTTCGAAATGTTCATCGCGCGCTGCTTCCATTTTATGGTCGGCATTCTCGACCTTCTGAGCAGTCTATTCGGAAGATTGTGACCATTTTTCAATTGGCCGCCTAGATCGTGCGATTTGACACCATTAGATTATTTTTTGTGGGGGTATGTCAAGGCTAATGTCTATAGGGACAAGCCCGCTTCGATTGACGCACTGGAAGCCAACATCCATGCATTCATTCGTGAGATACCGGCCGATATGTGTGAAAGAGTATGCCATAATTGGACTCAGCGGATGGGCTACCTGAGACGCAGCCGCGGTCAACATTTGCATGAAATTATCTTTAAACATTAAATTGCAAGGTTCAAACTATCGATTCAAATAAATATTTCATTAATTTTTTCGAATTTTTTGTGTTTTTTTTTTAAAAAAAAGTTCTCAACCTCTTAAAAAATCACCCGTTACAAACGAGAATTTATATATAGGCCTGTACATAGGCCTGCACATTAACTGCTCATAAGTGCTCATGAAAATAGAAATAATTATTTAATAATATAATTACAAAGTTTGGGGGTTGAGGGTTTTGATCTTTGGATTTAGTGCAGGTGTATGCACAGAATCGAGAGTCAGAGTGTGCGGCCTTCTTGAACGAGGCACGGTGACCCGGGTCAAAACGAACGGAGGAAACTTTTTGGACTTTTGCTTATGGCTTATCCATCGTGGAAACTTTTTTTCTGCATATTTACAAATACACTTCGTACGGGCACAGCTTAAATCAAAAGTCTTTGATTAATTTCTTTGGGGTGATGGTGTGTTAAAAAACACATGATGGTGTGTTAAAAAAACGATTTGTGATGTTCGCGTTTTGAGAGGAGCCAGCCGAGCTGTCAACTGACAACCAGCTAGTCTCGTGCAAATTGCGCTATAGCGACAGTATTCCTTTGCCACCCAGGCGAAAGCCTTTGACTGGTGATCCGCATACGGTGGGAGAGGTTACAGGATGCTGACTCTGACTTCAGAGAACGCTTTGAACAGCACGTTTGTGAGAAGTTTAAACATATTCCAATTGACCCTTTGAATGTAAGCTGAGCAAAAAATGTTTGTGGAGTGAAGCGGCTTGGTGTGGCGGCTGGTGGTGAGAGAAAATCTGCATTTTTAAGACTTCTGGATTTCAAGAGGCCATCAGAGAGAAAAAGAGGGCCCATGTTGTGTGAATTTTATGTAGGAACCCTATTTCTCGACTTAAAATATGGCGGTCAGAACAGAAAAGGAACAGGCTAGCAAAAAGTTCGGCGAGAGGTAAGAGCACGATTACAGATAGTTATAATTATCGATAAATCGCTAATCGCTACCTAATCGCTAAAAGTGGGTAAATCTACTGCCGTGTTTATGAAATCTGACCAGAAATGCTCAAGGCAATGGGAAGGTAAAGAAGCTGTTAATTGCCTAACATTGTGTCATTAAGTTGGCCTGGGAAAGCGGGAAAGCACCTAGCGATTGACAAACAGGAGTTGTAGTGTCCCTTTTCAAAAAAGGGGACAAGAGAGATTGCTCTAACTATAAGGGTATATTATATCTCTCTTAAGTCTTCCAAAACAAATATTCGAAGGTGTTGGAAGCGTATTCCAGAGCTGTAATCGAACCTTTGTTGCGGGAAGAGCAGAAGCTGAGTTCGGATAAATGGCGTCTAATCTCAACCTTTTAATGTGTGCGTTGGACTGCGCCAGGGCTGTGTTCTATCGCCTCTCCTTTTCTTAGCATATATGGACTGGATGGTGAACCGCAGTCGTGCTAAGGAATCTTTCAAAATGGCTGGCGTCAGAATAAGCAATTTAGCTAGTCTGGTATCGGCCGAGGATGAACTTCAGCGAGTACTGGATAGGTTTGCGGCCATTTGTTGTGAGGCTGGGATGAATGTAAACGTAAGCAAATCCGAAGTGATAATTGTTTCCCGAACTCCTGTGCAGTATACACTGCACATAAATAAAGTCCCATTGAAACAGGTAGAGAAGTTTGATTAGAATCCAGAAAGAAAGAAAGAAAGACGAAAAGAGTGATACTGAGTTATCCTGTAGGCTTGGCCAAGCTGGAGCAATACGAAAGGCACTACGCCGGCCGGTCATCAGGAAATCTAATTTTGGGTGAAAGCGAAGATCTGAGTTTTTGATTCAGTATTCGTTCTGACATTCATATAATATGCTCATGAAGTTTGGGTAATGACCGAAAGAATTAGATCACGGGTACAAGCTGCCAAAATGAGATTCTTAAGTGCGTTACTGGTGTTACTTTGTAAGTAACGTCACTGCAACCTCCCTGCCTGTTTCTTTTTTATACCCGACCCAGGGTATATTAAATTTGATGTATAGTTTGTAACGCAGTGAAATAATCACCGTAGACCCCTAAAACCTTTTAGAGATATGAATGGGACCGGAAGGAGAATCGATTAAGCCATGTCCGTCCGTGCGTCCGTATGTAAACAACTTTATGGCCTTAAATTTTAAGGTACAGAGTTGAAACTTTGTGGGTTGGCTGGAAGTCCATTGGACCAGATCAAGTTTGAAAATTAGCCGAATCCGCCTACAAACACGCCCACTACAGGCCTGTATGTGCGACTATCTCTAATTTAAAAAAATACTTTTTCTTAATTTTAGCTGTGTTAGAATATAGCTAGCGCATTCATTTTTGGTATGTAACATTGCCTTGTAATTGTCTTTGAAGTGGCCAAAAAATGTTAGATTTTTCATTGAAGACGCCCACTTTCTTAAGAGATTTTAGTTTATAATGGCTGTTTTTCAATAAATATGTATGAAATTTGACTTAAAATTGTATGACAAAAGTTGTAGCTAATATGTAGATATTAGTATTTTCTAACTTTCATGTATAAGCACTATGTGCCTCCGCCCACTTTTGTGGGCGTGGTGTTAAAAAAAAGTGATTTTTTAAGTTTAAAAGGCTCAGGGTCGCGAGTTGGAATGTTGGAAGCATGACTGGTCGTAGCTACGAACTTAAAAAGATGATGGTTAGAAGGCGAGTTGACATCTTATGTCGCCAAGAGACGAAATGGCGGAATTCCGAAAATCGGACTCGTTTCTTGGATGTAAAGACAAAAGCTTACAAGATGTACTACTACGGAACTGAACAAGGTAGGAACGTAATCGGTATCATCCTTGCGGCATAAGGCATCTTGAATGTTTCAAACCCAAGCGACCGGTTGATATCTCTCAAGCTGGTGATGCGAGGTGAGGTGTGGACATAAAATTCATTCCAGAAAAAAACATTCCAGACATTAAATTGATTGGAAAGGTGCTTCCCAAGTGTGAAAAGTTCAAGTACCTGGGATTCATGATCAAGAGCAAAGCTAACTGTGATGAAGACATCAATCATCGCGTAAGCGTGGGTGGATGAAGTAGCGAGTAAACTCCGCCATCTTCTGTGACCGAAAAATGCCCCCTAAGCTGAAAGGAAAGCTCTACACCGTTGTTACACAGTTGTGCGTCCGGCGCTTACATATGGGTCACAATGTTAGACAGCGTATAAGAAATATGAGAGCAAATCAACGGCAGCTGAGATGAAGATGCTTCGTATGAGAGCAGGAGTAAAAAAGTGAGATAGAAAAAGAAGTAGAAAGATCAGAGGAAGCCTCCATGTAAAAGAACATATCTCCAGAAAAATGCAGCACGCCGGCTCAGTTGGTATTGCCACGTTCGAAGGAGAGGTCGTACGAACCCCGTCAGGAAGGCGAAGGAGAGGAAGGCTTAAACATTCATGGATCACACAAATGCAACGACAACAGCTTTTATTTAGCCTCAGTGATGAAGAGATCCAAAACCGAGTGGCCTGCCGGTATATTTTGACGTCAAATCGGCGTACCCTACAAGCGGACCATTAGGAATGTAGTAGAGTGCGAGGGTTATAATCCATCACTTCAGATTATAACCTCGCGCCTAAATGAAAAAGAAGAAGAAGAGAATATCTTTGTTCTTCAGTTTGTATTAATAACCATAACTTTTTACTTTATAAAGTTATATGGTAAAGTAAAGCTAATTTTAGAGCTAATTTTTTTGATTAGGTTGTTTTTAACGGTTGTTTAGGTTATACCACAACTGTTAAAAAAAAAAACATAATCAAAAGAATTATCTCTAAAAGCGACTTGCATCTATAAAAAAGCCTTATAAATAAAATAACAATTTAAAATTGAAATTCCGAACCAAGATAATTTTTTTAATATTGTTTTGATACCTACTGTTTGTTTCTTTTATTTGTTTTTCAAATACTTCTTCTCTTATGGGAAACCCTAGGTAGAGTTGTCACTTAGAGGACCTCCCAATTGTCGGCTATAGGTGCTACTATCTGCACCACCGCCCACTTCCATCTCGGGTGTCCAAATAGCGTACATGATCTCTCTGCATAGATAATGCACATAAACCAACAACATGTAATTACATTCAAATGATCACTTGGTTACACGTAGTCAAGCAGCAATGCGCGAAATTCACTAACACAAGTCTTCTATGCGTCATTTCTAATCAGTTACAAAGAATAGCAACGAATATAGCATACGAAAAGGCAAAAACTAGTTAGGTGGTCGGATTTGGACAAGGAATCAAACGTGTTTACTGTAGCTCAAATGGTAGAGCATTACTCGCGACAAGTAAGGGTTGCAGGATCGTACCCTGCCGGTGAGCCACACACGTTATTTTCTTTCGACACTTCCGTCCGCTAACATTTCAACTCCACTCTACGACTAAACGTAAAAATAGAGGGGCCTGTACGGCTTAGTTGTCATTATAACTGTTATAATTTACTTAACAAGACATGTTGGCAATAAATAAAAAATAAAAAGATGATTGGTTGGACCTGGACTCGAACTCAGGACCTCCCAATTGTCGGTCATAGGGCTACCATCTGCACGACCGCCCATTTCTATCTCGGGTGTCCAAATAGCCTACATGATCTCTCTGCATAGATAATGCACATAAACCACTTACATCTAATATTAAATTTAGTTTTGTATGGCTTTGCCATAGGGGCCGCTTCCCAATATAAGCAACGATAGGTTCGGTTAGCTGTTTAATTATATAATTTTTAAGTTGGGTCGTGGGACTCAATATACCCGGGCACGCACGATACAACTGTTTTGTCGCTCGTGGAAGGCGGCCCATGCATATAAGCCATCTGGCTTTTCAAACTACGTACTAACCCTTGATTTATTGTCATTAAATAATTTTTTTTTTTTTTTCCGTGGGTAGGTAAAAACCTTCATAGGCACTATGAGAATCGAACGCGCGTGCTCATAGTAGGGTGAGATTCTTACTCACTAAAAAACCTCCCAATCTTTGTAAGACTACGACTAAGTTTCCTTAACAAGTAGTTCAAGCTTCTGTATAGTAATCGCGTTTGGCAGGCTACCTTCCAACGAAAGCACCTGCAATACCGTCATTATGTGCGGTTTCCTCTTACGACGCTAGATCCAACGGTCTTGTTCGTTGTAGTCGGCGTGCAAGATTTGTCTGATCCAGAGTTCGGATTATTTCGTGGTTGCAATGGCCGTGAAGGCGAGTGTGAAGTCACGGTTGCGATGCCTAGATCTCGATGTAAATCTCTATTTCTTATATACCATGGAGCATTTACGATTGCTCTTAGTGTCTTATTCTGAAAAGTTTCTAAAATAGATATGTTGCTTGGTTTGGTACAACCCCAAAGTTGTATACCGTACGTCCAAGATGGTTTTAGCACTTGCTTATACAATAGCAGTTTGTTATATACGCTTAGTTTCGAATAACGTCCGATAAGCCAATTCAGTTCTCGTAGCTTGATTTCAAGTTCATCGCGAGTCTTTTTAACGTGTGGCTTCCACTTAAGTTTTGCGTTTAAGGGTCATGCCTAAATATTTCGCCTCGTTTGCGTACGGAATTTGTACCGAGTTTATAAATAGAGGTAAGTTGATTACCCTCTTGTAAGTAAAATTTACATGCGTTGATTTTGTCTCATTTAGGAGGATTCGCCAGGCCTTTGTCCATTCGCATATTTTATTCAAAGCGCGTTGGAGTTTTCCCATTGATTGTTCGACTGTCTTATCCGTAGCGAGGATAGCCGTGTCGTCAGCGAACGCGGCTATAGTCGTTGTCTCTACTTGAGGTACATCTCTTGTAAAAAGTAAAAACAGTGTTGGACCGAGGACGCTACCTTGTGGAACGCCGGCTTGTATTTCTTTGAATTCTCAGTATTCGCTCCCGTATCTCACTCGAAATAGTCTGTTGTCAAGATAAGACTCTAAGAGTTCATACATTTTCTCCGGCAAAACTTTCCGTAGCTTATATTTTAGGCCTTCGTGCCAAACTTTATCAAAGGCTTGGGATACGTCAAGAAAAGCGGTAGAACATATAATTTTCGCTTCTAAGGCTTTCTCAATTTCATTAGTTATTCGATAGACCTGGTCAAGTGTTGAATGTTTGACCCTAAAGCCGAATTGGTGATCCGGAATCAATCGTCTTTCTTCAATTATTGGTTGCAGTCGTTTGAGCACAAGTTTCTCGAAGACTTTAGATATAATAGGCAGAAGCGAAATCGGTCTATATGATTTTTTGTCGTTCGGGCATTTCCCTGGTTTCGGAACCATTATTACCTCTGCGACTTTCCATTGCCGTGGAACGTATGAAATTCTCATTGATGCGTTTATGATGTAGAGAAGCTTGATTAACGCTCTTTTCGGTAGCTCCTTCAAAATTTCCCCAGTAATTAGGTCATAGCCTGGAGCTTTGTTATTCTTCAATTTTCGGATTGTTTGACGAAGTTCAGACAGTGTCACGGTTTTCATTCGATAATTGTCTAATTCCGCATTGCGATACAGATCGTCAACCAACGGCTCCCCGTCAAACGGTTTGAATGTTTCTTGCAAATACATCTGCTTTCTCTTTGTCGCCTTTTACCCATTCACCGTTATCTTTTCTTATTGGCGCCGAGTGTACTATGGGCTTTTTAATGGACTTCACGGCTTTCTAAAGTGAATAGTTTGACCCTCTATCGGCAGTCAAGTTTTCGAGGTAGTTGGTAGTCTCGCGACTTTTAAAATCTTGAAGTAAGTGCTTTAATTTGTTAGATAGCCCATTCAGGTGGCATTTGTCTCGAGGAGCTCGAGACAAATGCCACCTCTTTCGAGCCTTTCTCTTTTCGCGTATGAGCTCTTCAATTTCGCGCGGGTAAATTGATCCGCTTTTCCTTACTCCAGTCTTCCGGAAAGAAATATTGTTCCAAGCATCGTCTTGGATAGTTCTAACGAGTTTATCGACTTCGTCTTCTATTTCTAAAGGGGTTGTAAGTGGTACATGTAGAGATACATTTTCTTTACAGTATTTCCTAAAGCCATCCCAGTCGGTGTTGTTATTCGTTAGCCTAGGCGCTCTCTCATTTTTTGCTAGACTTCCGCCGATTTTCAAAACGACTGCCGAGTGATCCGAACAGAGATCATAGCCTTCTTCTACATTTGTGAGGTGGCGGGGAACCCCTTTTGCGATAAAGAAGTCGACAAGGTCAGGTACTTTGTTTCTGTCGGTTGGCCAATACGTTGGCTTTCCCGTCGAAAGGAAAACCACGCCACGTTTCATGCTAGCTTTGAAGAGTACTCTACCTCTTGTTGAATTGCACCGTGATCCCCAAAAGGTGTTTTTCGCATTAAAGTCCCCGCCGATGATTAAATCCGACCCAAGTAAGTCAAAGAGGGGAGTAAGATCGTCGTCCGCTAGCCTATACTGTGGAGGAAAATAACTCGAGGCAATATTATAATCTAGGTGACCTATTTTTACCGATACTGAAGTTATTTGCATAGAGTCAAGCTCAATTTCTTCGTTTTTGTAATGCTTAATGCAGTCTTTGATGTAGAGAGAGGATCCGCCTCTCGTATTTTCTGATGGATGATGCGCGTGGTAGTCGATGTAACCTCTAATTTTGGGTCCGGATCCCTTCTTAAAGTGTGTTTCCGAAATCAGGCATAGGTCAATATTTTTTTCCCGTAGAAATACTTCTAGTTCGTCGATTTTCTTTAAAAGACCATTTGCATTCCATGTAAGTATGTTAATGAGCTTCATATTCATGATTTGTTATTGGTTTTGCGAGGTTTAAACTCTAGCTCGCTCAGTTTGTCAAATATTACTTGATTAACTTTAGTTTGTTGCTCAAGCTTTTCCAATATCATAAATAATATTTGAGATACCGAATCTGTTGTGGTAGGTTTTGGAGGTTTGCTTTTGTGTGACGCGACTTCAGCGTACGGTCTTGGGCCGATGAGTGATGATTTTCCCTTTGTACTTGGACCGGCGACGTTTTCTTGCGGAGTTTGTATATTTTTTCTCGTTAATCTCGTATTTCTGACCGATTTGGGAGTTTTCGGCTTGTCAGCTCTAGAACGTTTTGTGGTTGTGGCCCTATCTACAATATGTTGCTTAACAGTTTCGTGACGTTTTTGTAGCTCTATTGCGATTTCGCAACCTCGGTAGCTCGCCGGGTGACTTCCATTACAATTGGCGCAAGTCGCTGGGGCCTGACTGCTTATGTTGCAATCTTTTGAAAGATGTCCACCGGCGCATTTGACACATCGCGGTTCTTTTTGGCAGTACGCTTGAGTATGTCGGAAGCCTTGGCATCGCTTACATTGAGGTACTAGTCTATTGCCCTTTCACTTGGGCTCAATTTTTACCCTGATATTTAGGATTGTTTTTATTTTTTGCTGCCAGCTCCACGCTACCAGATTGCGTATTGCCTCCGCCTGTACCTGAGCGCGTTGAATGCACTATGGGACACATTCACTTTCGCACTCGTACAGTCAAAAAAGTACTTAAGGATCTCAACATTCACAAATCCGCTGGTCCAGATGGTATACCCCCGATTGTTCTGAAGAGGTGTTCTTCCACGCTGGCAAAACCATTGTGTAAGCTTTTTCATCGGTCCTACTCCTCTGGCCTCTTTCCGAGTAGATGGAAAACAGCATTTGTCCAGCCCGTCCCTAAAAAAGGCGATTCTTCTTCTCCCTCTAGCTATCGTCCAATTGCACTAACTTCCCTTCTTTCTAAGGTCATGGAAACGCTGATTAACTTCCAGCTCATGAAATATCTCGAATCACGAAAACTACTTAATGACCGGCAATATGGTTTTCGTAGCAAAAGGTCCACTGGTGATCTGATGGCATATCTCACCGAAAAGTGGAACCATTCCTTGCATCTTCTTGGTGAAAGCAAGATTGTTGCGCTTGATATTTCAAAAGCATTTGACAGAGTTTGGCACCATGCTCTTTTGTCGAAAATGCGTGCATTTGGAATCGACGAATCTCTTATTCAGTGGATTAGTAATTACCTTTCGAACCGTTCAATTCAAATTGTTTTGGACGGCTTCAAGTCTGCAGTTCAAAAAATAAATGCTGGGGTTCCCCAGGGCTCTGTTTTGTCTCCGACTCTCTTCCTCGTTTTCATAAACGATCTCTTGTCTGCTACTACTAATCCAATTCACTCCTTTGCCGATGACAGTAACCTCAGTTTCTCATATTCGTTCTCGGTTCCTCGCCCCTGCTCTTCGGACGTAGAACTGGAACGGCAGCGTATGTCAAACTCATTAAACTCAGATCTTAACAGCATTGTATCATGGGGATCTCTTAACAGAGTAGAGTTTAATGCTTCTAAAACTCAATGCTGTCTTCTGTCATTGAAGCAAAACCGAAACACTCAGCCATTATCCATAAATGGCACTTGCATCCACGAAACCGAAACGCTTTCCATTCTAGGTATGTGTGCTAGTAAAAACCTTAGTTGGAATGACCACATATTCGACGTCGCCAAGAACGCTGCGAAATGCCTAGGTTTTCTCAAAAGATGTAAGAAATATTTCACCCCTTCTGATTTGGCTATTTTATATAAGGCCTACATCCGCCCCAAGCTGGAATATAATTCCCATGTCTGGGCTGGTGCTCCAAAAACAGCATTGCACCTGCTAGACAGGATACAAAAACGGGCGATAAAACTATGTGGAGACAGAAATATTGCGCAGTCAATTGACTCATTAGAACATCGACGCAATGTCTCTTGCCTTTCACTGTTCTATCGCTTTTTCCACAAACAGTGTTCCATCGAAATAGCCAATTGCATTCCGCCCCTTAAGACTTTCAACCGTGATACTCGCCAAAGATCGAATGAACATCAGTTTACCCTCGAGCCCACTTTCGGACGTACAGTCAAGTTTAGAAGTTCCTTCATAAGCCGCTCAACGCGAATGTGGAATGTTCTCCCACGTTCAGTCTTTCCGTCACATTACAACCCGCAACTGTTCAAAACAAGAGTGCATCGGTACCTCTCCTCCTTTTCCTCTTTTTCTAATCCTTTCCGCTCGTGAGATGTGTAACATTAAAAGGGTAGCCAATCCCTTTATTCGCGAGTAAATTATAAAAAAAAAAAAAAAAAAAAAAAAAAAAAAAATTTATATATTTCGTTTATGTTTTCAATCCTATCGAACGTCAGCATGAAAATAGGAAGACCGCGCTTGACCACGGTGTCTTTTTCTCCTTCCGTACGTTGTTTTTCTTTCTTAAGTATGTTCACGGCATCAAGAATTTTAAAGCCTTGGGCTTGAACATCTTCAACAATTTCTTCCTTCGTGCAGGTTGGGTAAAGTCCCCTAGCGAAAACCCGAAGCGGCTTCTCGAATTTGTTTTCGTAAGTATACCATTGTACATTCTCGGTATTTAATTTTTGCGAAAGTGCGCGATAGGCATTAGAGTCATCGACATTGACTTTCCATACATTATTTCGAAGAGAAATTAAATTATACTTCGTCCCCAGAGTATTTTTTAAGATATTTCGCAGCTTTCCGTAGTCTGCGACCCCAACGACATTGCAGGCGGTCGGCGAATTTTTTCTTCAATTTTCGCTGTCGCTTTTTTTGACACGGTTGGTGTTTCATCGTGTTTATATACGGCCTCAACTACTGGCGAAGACCCAATTTTTCGTTTTTTGGTAGATCTTTTCTTGAGAGCCGGATTAGTTTCACGTGCAAGCTCTTCTTCGTCTGTCACGTATTCGCTTTGACGCGTCGGCGTGTCCTCACGTTTTGTAGTATCACGGGGATTCCTAAGAGCCTCGTTTTCTTTTCGTAACGAATCTACTTCATTTTTGAGCTCATGGTAGAGACGTTCCATATCTTAAAGCTTAGCGCGGAGTTCGTTGTTTTCCGCTTCAAAGCATTTAGTTTTCGCTGAGTCCCGATTAACCGGCGGACTTCCTTTCCCGGAGATGATCGATCTAGGTGGTGGTGATCGAGGTACCCTTGGTTTCTTCATAAAGGGATTTGAAAGCAATAAATGGCTCTCCCCAGAATCCGTAGAGCCTACCTCCGAAGAGGGTGGATTTGCCAGTGATGCTGGATTACCACCTGGGGTATTACTTCCGTTCGTTTTGTCCATTGCATGGTTTGTATGCGCTACGCGCTCGGCATACGGAGGGTGGATTTTAGTCGCCTCTTACGACAGGCATGCCTTACCTCGGGTATATTCTAACCCCTACCCGAAGGGGGCGATTAGAATATACCCGATTAGAATATACCTATAACGAATTAAATAATAATTCGTTGTAGGTATAATTTGCCGCATCATAAAACGTTCTTCATTTGTTTAATCCCACTCACTTGCTGAGCTATCAGAAAGCAGAGGAACAATTTTCCTTATTGTCTTTATTTTCTGTTACACTTTTTCGATGGTATTTATTTCGGCTTCCCTAATTTATTCCAACTCGGAAAAGTGTAACAATTTGCAAAAGTAACTTTCATAACATTTTGACGTAGGTGGGTCAAGGAAGAACCAAATAAACAGAATTTATCATCTGTTCACTCTATTTATATCAGCACAAACTGACGCAACTAGAGCAACCATATCCTTCTGTTTTGGAAGCTTACTTTAATCCCCTGGTTTCCCAATAAGAATATGGACACACAAAGGGTTATACAAAATGAAAGCTTGTTATGCTGGAGTTCTGAAATCCTGATTTAACAACGAGGGTACAGACACACAAAGAAAATGCGATACAATCCCATCTCGGGAAAATATGCTCCTGGGCAATATTGCAGCTTTTAATCACGCAAGTACTCTGCCCCCTTTGTATCAACATTATCAAATAATCGGGAGGCAGCAGCGGGGGCTGTTTTCCATGCGTATTCGTTTTATTTTGGTATTATATTTTCACGCGCACTGTTGCATCCCGCTTGTGTCACAAAGTGTCATTTCCTGCCTCTCTTCAGCTTACCTTGCTTCAGGGACGTTGTAATATCCTTTAGTTTTTTATTTACACCAAGGACTGCTCTCTTCTGGTGTTCCATGTCTCATCCATGTTCCAGAACAATATTCCCATATTTTGGGAACAACATTTGGCATATTTGCATGAATACACTGGGACCGCGGCAACATCGCACATATTAAAAGAGATTGCTATAATGACGACGAGGGTGGTTGGATCAGAAAAGCACCCCCATACATGTTTGTATAATGAGCGACAATCACTCCAACAAACTTACAAACATTACTGCCAAGGACATTCGGGGAGAAAAGAGTGACATTTTATACATAACATTAAGAATTAAAAAATGCTTTCCCACACAAATGTACCTGTGTATGTACAAAATAATTTTGTGTATTTGCCTATGTGGTAAGTGTGTTTTCTTGCATATAAAATATGTGTCGATTGTTGAATATTTAAATTCCCGGGGAGAAGAAACAAACGTGTTCCTACTTCACTTTTGCCTACCCTTATTTTTCTTCAAATGACACATACATAGCATGTTCGTTGCGATTTAAGGTGGTGTAAATTTTAAACTTGCACTTGTTGATGTGATACTCGCTCATCATCATCATCATTTTCGAGGGCCGCTTATCCTTTAAAAGGGTCGCGGAGCGAGGGTGGCTAAATGCACTTTCCATCGTTCTCGATCCTCCGCCACCAACTCAAGAGATTTCGGCGCAATCCCCAGGCGGGACTCAGAGAGGTTCTTTACCTGATCCCACCACCTGCTTCTTGGCCTACCAGGGGGTAGGCCAAGAAGCAGGTATCGCATCTCGGCTAGCATGATCTGTCTAGGAAGTCTGTCAGGAACATGTGAACAACGTGTCCAAACGAAAACATCGAAGAATCGATCGCTCCACTCGAAAGAGTAGCTGCTCGACATTTAGATTCCCACGAATACTGACGTTTCTCACTCTATCCCTTAGTGTAACACCAGCACCACACCTCAGAAATCTCATTTCGGCAGCTTGTACCCGCGATCTAATTCTTTCGGTCATTACCCAAATTTCATGACCATAGATGAGGGTCGGAACGAACACTGAATTAAAAACTGAGATCTTTGCTTTCACTCCATGCTCAGCTTTTCTGATGACCGGCCGGCGTAGTTCCTTTACTATTGCTCCAGCTTGGCCAATTCTACAGGACAACTCAGTATCACTCCTCCCATCTTTCGTGAAAAAGACCCCGAGATACTTAAACTTCTCCACCTGTTTGAATGGAACTCCATTTATGTGCAGGGTACACTGCACAGGAGTTCGGAAAAACAACCATCACTTCCGATTTGTTCACGTTTACTTTCATCCCAACATCACCACAGACGGCTGGCAAATCATCTGCGAAAAGCAGATGGCTCATCCTGATGCCAGCCATCCCGAGGGACTCGGTCATACGCCTTTTCCAGATCTACAAAACACGCATAGACCGGTTTGGCATATTCCCAGGCCTTCTCAAGAATAACCTTCAGAGTAAAAAGCTGGTTGGTTGTGCCTCTGCCAGGCCGAAAGCCGCACTGTTCTTCCCGTAACAAAGGTTCGATTACAGCTCTGGAACGCGTTTCCAACACCTTCGCGAATACTTTTTCCGGAAGACTCAAGAGAGATATGCGCCTATAGTTGGCGCAATCTCTCCTGTTCCCTTTTTTGAAAATGGGCGCTATAACTCCCGTTTGCCAATCGCTAGGTGCCTTCCCGTTATACCAGGCCACCTTAATGACACGTGTTAGCCCCCTCATTTAACACCCTCTTGCCTTGAGCATTTCTGGCCGGATTTCATCAACTCCAGCAGACTTGCCAACTTTTAGCGATTTAATCGCTTCAGTGACTTCGTCTACTGTGGGACTATTCTCCGCCCTTATCTCGTCAGCAGTGGGAATGCCATCTTCAGTGCCCTGTTGGGGGTTGAGTAACTCCGAAAAGTGCTCTCTCCATCTGCGCAAGACTCTCATTTGAAAGAAGTGTACCGTCCTTGGATTTAACCCCTTGAATGATATTAAACTTCCTTCCTCTGAGCCGGCGAACAGTCTGCCAAAATATTTCCTGCAGAGGCAATGACTGCCGATAAAAACAGCTGCCATTCCTCCTCTACATTCAAAAGGTCAGTTGGAATTTGTTCAAATCAGTCAAAAATTGTCAGCATCCTGCAACCTTTCCCACCGTATGCGGGTCACCAGTCTTGGTTTTCGCCTGGGTGGCAAAGGAATACTTTCACTGAAAAACAATTTACACAGCACTAACTGGTGATCAGTTGACAACTCAGCTACCCTGAAAACTCGAACATCACAAATCATTCTTTGAACACACGATGGTACAACAAAGAAATCAATCAGTGACTTCTGATTTAAACTGTGCTTGTATCATGTGTATTTGTGAATGTCTCTGTGTGGGAAAAGGTGTTCATGATGGACAAGCCATATGCACAGCAAAAGTCCAACAACTTCCCTCCGTTCCTGTTTTGATCCGGGTCACCGTGCCTCCCAATCACACTCCTCCAAGTACTGTCGTCTGTACCCACATGTGTGCATTCAAGTCACCCATTAGGAGAAAGAAGTCCATTTCTGCCACTCTGTCCAGGGCAGCATCAACTTCGTTCAAGAAGGACTCCTACTCTGGCTCTCGATTTGGTGCATAAACCTGAACCAGAGCCAGAGTCGATCGTTCAAGCTTAAGCTTTAAGATCAGAATGCTTCCCCCTAACGGAATGACATCGAATACATTTTCTGACAAAAATCTATTTTCATAAAATTTTCTCTGGGCAGAAAACCCTTAAATTTTTTTTAAATATGAAAGGTCAATGTGAAAGACGATGTACGACAATGTAGCTCTATGATGATGCACATGTCATGCAGGTGAGATGTACAGAAAAGATCTTATCCACGATTTAACAAATTGCCCTAATTGCCTTCAATTGCGCAGCAAAAATACGCCTCCAGCAAATAATTGAGCTTAGTGTGCGTTTTATTAGTACCAACAACCTTTTTATTAAATCCAACAAAAAAATTGTAGGCATATTTTTTTTTAGTAAATAACAGTTTGACTGTATTTTTTGCCGGAAAAATACTTTGTTAGATTTTGATATTACTGTAGAATAAGATACATATGCATAAGGTCAACAAACAACACAAAATCTACCCAAAAATGGTTCTGCTTTTCGTGGTTTTGACTTGGAAGGACGAAAAATTGGCAATTGCTTAAAATTGCGCAGCATTTAGTGTACCTACGCTTCACATCAACAATATTCTTATTAAATCCACCAAAAAGTGGGCAGGCATATATATTTTTTTTTAAAAAACAGCTTTTGAAACAGCTCTCAAAAAAATGAACGTCAACATGCTTTTGTTTGTACCAACGATTGATCCCGGGTCTGGTACCATTTATGGCCTCGGGCAACTTTGCGCTTGCCTTCTTGTGTAGAACATTCACACTTACGTAGGTATATACCAACACATTTGTTTTGCACTGGGGCGCAATATTGGAAAGCAAGTGGTTTTTATCGCATGGCAAGAAATTAAGAGTAAAAACTTCGTATCTGCTTCTGCAAACGACCGCCATTTTATTGTACATACTTTATTGTTCCCTTTTTTAAGTACGTTAAAGTTTATGTACATACATATGTAGGCAGCGAAACACAAAATATCAGGACATGAAAAAAATTATGTATGCAAGCGAGACAGACTAATAGATTTGCAAAGTGCGTATGACCTTAAATTTTTTTTTAAATTGTGCACATGTCAGTAGACCCATAATTAATTGTAAATATTGCTGCTGGCAAAAATTTATTCATTCAAATAATTACACTGTTCACAAAAAAGTTATACATATTGATGTTTCGGGACATTTTCTATTGATGAAACTCATGGATAATAGAATAATAGAATTCATATTTACAGAAAGATTGTATGAAATGCAATGAGTTTTGTTCAAATCAGGCTTTGGAAAACTTTTTTTAAAGTTTAAATTTGGGTTAAGTGGGTATATTTTGATGAAAACATAATAGAACTAACGCCATTTAACGAAAATAGACAGCCTTTATGAAAGCAGTAATTATGCTAAGGTTGGTAATAAGCTTTTCTTAGTTCTCAAGGTTGCAGTCAAAAAAATGGCGGATTTTGCTTGCAGACTACAAAAGGTGCATAATCAAGTACATTCTCAATATATACACCCGTTGACGGCTGATTAGAACCGATATGGATTTTCTTAGTCAACTTTCAAAATGTTAACTTTTTCTTTTGAAAACATAAGAGCTTTTTACTCAATCTTAATAGACATATTATTTTTTTTTAACATTTTTTTATACTTAAACCTCTGAATTGGCTTACCAAGTATAATTCATCATCGCATCGCCAATAGTGCAAAAATGAAATCGTTTCTAATTAGCTGTCAACGGCTGTAAGTAAAGAAAAAGTATTTTTGATGCAAATGATACGGAAAAAAAGGATAATTTGCTCTATAAAACTTTCTTTCTATAACTTTATCGATAGATTTTTTACTCCTAGTTTATTTTTAGTCCTTTCAATCTATCTACGAGCCAAAGAACAATGATGCATGAATTAAGCCACAAAAATTATAAACATTTTTAAATTTTGCAAAAACACATATTTCTAATAAAATCAAGTGAGTAAATGCAAGAGTATGCAAGTAACAGAGGAAGTTACAAACTTTTATATACCCGACCCTTTATACCAGGTAATATAAAATCTTAGAGTTTTTTTTTTGGCTTGAATTCATATATTATTTGTATAGGCCATGCCCACTTTTGGGGGCATTTTGTCATGTTTGGACTGAAACATGACAAAATGCGCTAAAAACGAAAATTATTTCGGAAAAAAAACAGTTTTTTCCTAAAAACGCCCTCTAAAAGTGGACGGAGCTCAAAAATTTGTGTCAACCAAACTTAGCAAATAGTAAGATCTTTAATATTTTTCATATATTTTATTTCCCCCTGCAAGGTCGGGGCTAGAATAGCCTTGAGGTAAGGCATGTCTGCCGTAAGAGCCGAATAAAATCCACCGGAAGAAGTACCTGCTCTTCAATTTTTCAACGGACGCTGTCGATGCTTATAGATGAATCTGAAGATTAAATTAAAATCCAGAAGCATCTGTCACACATTGTGCGGCTCACTGGTCGGCGTCTGTCTCCAAAGGGGCGGCTGTGTTTAAAAATGATAATAGAAGTGACTTACCTATTTCTCATAAAAACGTTAACAAAACAAAAGATTTAATTACTCCAGGTGGCAGCCCAGCTACGCTAAAAAATTCACCCTCTTCGCAGGCTCTGCTGATTCTGGGGAGAGCCTTTTATTGCTTATAAATCCTTTTAAAAAAAGGGAATAAAACTAAATCGATCACCACCACCTAGATCGAACATATCCGGAAAAGGCTGTCCACCGGGAAACCAGGACTCAGTGAAAATTAAGACCTTAGAATAGGAGAATAATGAACTCCGAGCTAAGCTTACTTAAATGGAGCGACTCTTCCACGATCTTAAAATGGAAGTTGACTCTCTGCGAAAAGAAAACGAGGATATTAAAAATATGCATGTAACGAAAGAGTGTGTAATACCGAACCGACCATCAAGCGAGTATTTTACGCACGAAGACGAACTTGCACTTGAGACCGGTTCAGTTTAAAAAAAAAAAGATCTAGCAAGAAGCGTAAGTCGAATTCCTCTCCCGCAGTAATACAAAAAGAAGATAAGCCCTCTGGCTCAAACAAAGCTTAACCAGAAGCGAAAAATCGTCCACCTCCCGCAGTAAACATCGTCAGGATATCAGACTTCCCGACGATGTTTATTGCGCAACCTTCTTGCAAACTTCTTCTTCTTTTTTTTTTTTTGAATACAAGGGTGGACGGAGGCTAAAACTCCAAAATCTTTCAAAGATAATACGCCCACTATAGCAGGTATATAATACCGAAGTAGCCGATATTGGTTATGCCCGATTTCCACTTTCTAAAAATTTCTATATGAAACTGCCAGAACGCACTTCATAATAGTAAATTGTCGATTCTTTCAAACACGGTGACTATAGAAAACTGTAAGCTTACTTCGCACCGAAATGACGTGTGGAAAGTAAATGTTGACAACGCCGATTCCTATCGCGCGCTGTCTCTTAGATTGAACGCAAAAAGAATCGAGTGGTATACATATCAAAATAAGTAAGAAAAATTACTGCGAGTCATTGTAAGGGGGCTCAAAATGCACAAAAGAAGACAATGTCAAAGATATAAAAACTAAAGGACTTAAAATTATTTATGCCGTCAATATCACTAAAAGGAAAAGCAACGCACGGAAGGAGAAAGAGACAATGTGATCAGACGCGGCGTTCCAATTTATGTGCTTTCTTTTGAAAGAACTGAGAGCATAAACGATATTTATAAAATAAAAACAAGTGGGAAAGTGCAACAGTGCGTATGCAAAAGCTTCAGTCCATCAACGACGGATTGCAAAATAACCGACCATACCAAAAAGGAAACTACCACGCCTCCAAAAAGTGGGCGGGATATAAAAATATAACTGTTGAATGCTTTATAATAGGTGTTTACATAAATTTCGGCCTAAAACTCCGCCTTTTTAACTAAAAAAAAACCTTTTTTAACGCCACGCCCACAAAAGTGAGCGGACGCACATGCTATATATACATTAAAGTAAAATGTATATATTAGCATATCTACAACTTTTGGCATATAATTTTTTGTTCAATTTCATATATGTTTATTGAAAAACAGTCATTTTAAGCAAAATTCCCTTAAAAAGTGGGCGTGGCTAATGAAAAAGCTAAATTTTTTGACTACTTTAAAGACAATTTACAAGGCAATGTTATATACCAAAAATCAATGCGCTAGCGCCATTGTAACATAGCTAAAATTTGAAAAAAGTATTTTTTTAAATTAGAGATGGTCGCACATACAGGCCTGTAGTTGGCGTGTCTGTGGGCGGATTCAGCTAATTTTAAAACTTAATCTGAAGGACTTCAGTCGTCTACCTTAAAATTTAAGGCCTAAAAGTTGTTTACATACGGACGGACGGACGGACATGGCTTAATCGAGTCTCCTGTCGGTCCCATGCATATCTCTAAAAGGTCTTAGGGGTCTACGGTGATTATTTCGCTGCGTTACAAACTATACATCAAACTTAATATACCCTGGGTCGGGTATAATGATACTTAACATCAGGGTTAAAATCGAACCCATGCGAAAGGGCAATAGGCTGATACCACAGTGCAAGCGATGCCAAGAGTTCAGGCACACAAGTGCCTACTGCCAAAAAGAACACGCTGCGTGAAATGTGCCGGAAAACACCTCTCACCGTGCAAAGTTGACATGAAGGCTGCAGCAGTTTGCGCCAATTGCAACGGAAACCACCCCACATACTATCGAGGATGCGAAGTAGCAATAGAGCCGCAAAAGGGACGAGATCCTCTTAGGGAAATTATTCGAGGTCAGAATACAAACCTTGGACGTCCAATAACTGCTGAAACTCCTAAGCCAAAGACTCCAAAGATGTCAAAGCCGATCAAAAGTGCGAGATTGGCAAAGGAGGCGACAACAAGCTTCACAAAAGAGCGGCGCCAATTCAAGTGCAGCAGAGAAACCGCCACTTGGTGGACCGGAATCATACGTACAGGTTTCGTCAATCAAACGAATACAATGCAAGATCACCCACAACAGATGCAGAGTCTCAGATCCTCGCTGTAAACTTGGAAAACTTAAGGATCAGACTAAAATAAACAAACTTAAATTTAACAAACAAAGCAAGCGCGAAATTACAAAAGAACATGAATATCAAACATTTACTTAAAATACTGACATGGAATGCAACGGCCTTCTGATTAAGTTAGAGAAACTAGAAGTATTTCTCCGGAAAATAATATTGATATTTGCATGATTACGGAAACTCACCTTAAAAAGGGGCTGGACCCAAACTTAAAGGTTACAATGACTATCACGCACATCACCCTTCGCAAAATTCGAGAGGAGGATCCTCCCTCTACATTAAGAACTGCACAAAGCACTTCAAGAACACAGAAGCTGAGCTATACTCCATGCAGATCAGTTCAGTTTCTGTAAAAATTGACTGCTTAGATTACAACATTTCATCTTGTTATTCCCGCCTGGATATAGACTGGTGGAAGACGATCTTGATCTTATGTATGACTTCATTGGGTCCAATTTTATCATTGGGAGTGACTTTAACGCGAAGCATACTTTTTGGGGTTCAAGATGCAATTCAACAAGAGGTAGATTACTGTACAAAAACAGTATGAAACGTGGGGTGGACGTTTTCTCCACGGGAAAGCCAACATATTCGCCAACCGACCGGAATCAAAAGCCTTACTTTGTCGACTTCTTCATCGCTAAAGGGTACCCCAAATACCTTATGCGAGTCGAAGAGTGTTATGATCTTTCCTCAGACCACTCAGAAGTAATCTTGAAAATAGGTCGAAGACTGGCGAAAATAGAAAGTTCTCCCAGATAAGCTAACAAAAACATGAACTGGGACGCCTTCAGAAAGAACTGTAAGGAGGGTGTTGGCTTGAATGTGCCATATTGAGAACTCCTTTCGAATAAGAAACCGCAGTTGACAAATTCATTGAACGCAAATTCAAAAGAACGCAGTTAGCACCGACAGGCATGTACGCACAACATATCCGCTCGAAATCGAAGAATTGATTCGTGAAAAGAGAAGAGCGCGTAGAAGATGGCAGGGCACGAGAGTAGTCTCTAACAAACTGAATACCATTCCAAAATAACCATTCCAAAATAGATCAAGTCTACAGAATAACGCATGAAATTGAAAAAGTCTTAGAAGGGAAAAAAATATGTTCAAGTGCATTTCTCGACGTATCGCAGGCCTTCGATAAGGTGTGGCATGAGGGCCTAAAGTAAACATAAGCAACAGCAAACCTTGCCAGAAGATATGTATAGAATATTGAAAAACTAGAAAAACTATCTTGAAAGCAGACTCTTTCGTGTTAGGTATGGTACTAAATACTCGAGTTTCAAGCAAATTCGAGCTGGTATACCCCAGGGAAGCGTCCTCGGTCCGACCCTGTTTCTGCTCTACACAAGAGATATACCTCTAGAGGACGAGACAGTTATGGCCACTTTTGCTGACGACACGGCCATCCTGGCAACAGGTGAGTCACTCGAGTCATCAACGAGAAGCCTCCAATGAGCTTTGGTCAAAGTTTGCGTCTGGACGAAGACTTGGCGAATCGTTCTTAACGAGACCAAGTCAACTCATGTCGTTTTTACGTACAGAAAGGTGAACAATTTACCTCTATGCATAAACTCTGTACGAATTGCCTATGCAAACAAAGCGAAATATCTAGGAATGACGATGTAGGGTTGAAACGCACGAACTGACGGTTTTAGTAGGTGCATTAATTCGATAGCAACCTACTCAACGCGGTAAACACTACAAAAGCGTAAACTACTTGTTAAGTTAACTTAGTTGTCAAGAAATAATAAGTCAAGGAACATTATGAGAGAGCGAAAATTTACTACTATGACGTGCGTTCTGGCAGTTTTCATTTCCGCTCTCATAAAAAGGGTAGTTTTTTTAGCACGTGAAAATCGGGCATATCAATATCAGCCACTTCGGTATTATATACCTGCTATAGTAGGCATGTTGGTATCTTTGAAAGATTTTTGTAGTTAAAGCCTCCCTAGTCCACCCTAGTAGAGTCTTTTGGGGTAAGAGTGCGTACTTTTCACTTTGGGTGCAAATACTTAAAATAGTAAAGCTGCTAAAACAATATTTACATACTTGAGTGAAATATTGTTTTGTAGCCCTACATTTTCGGAACAAAAACAATGATCAAAAAAAGAAAAATTTTAAAAAGTGCAATGTTTTTTTATTGAAAAACTTAACATAGTCAGCATGCGCACTCTTGCCCCGAAGTCAGGGTAAGAGTGCGCAGGGGAGTGGGTAGGTTAGGTTAAACAGGGGTGTGGTGAAAAGGACCACACAAACACTAGGCACTAAAACGGGCCCATCGCGATCCCTGGGGAACCAGTTGAACTTAACATTCAAAAGGCAAAAACAACCTAAACATTATCCCTCGTGCCACAGCCAATTTCTGTGCAAAAGCCAAGGAGGCCTTTGAAATTTTTTCCCGGCTACTTCTTCTAAGCTTTCGAAGAAATATTCCCCTAACAATTTCCTGCGCATACGCGAAATTGCCTCACGATCTTTTTTGTCTAACGCGTGGCCAGAGAACCCTAGATACCCTGTGTCCAGTCAGGCGAGACCACCTTTGGTTGGCCATCGTTTTAATTTTCTCCTCAATAGTGCCTCTTACTACGCAGAGGGGTGGTTTGATGTTAGAAACCTCACTATTTCCAAGGATCCCTCCTCCTCTTGCAAGCTCATCAGCCTGTTCGTTTCCCTCTATACCGCAGTGTCCTGGCACCCAGCACAGTCTCACCCGGCTCTGACTGCACAATGCCTTAAGCATTGTGCGACAACCCCTGACTAATCAGATTTGATGGTGATCGATTTCATTGCCTTGGGCGTAGCCTGGCTATCGATGTAAATGCCGATATCTCTGCCGGATATCGATCTCATCTGCACAAGCTCGGCTGGCCTAAGTACAGCCAGAACCTCTGACTGGAAGACACTACATGTATCCGGTAGTTTTTAGGATACTTTTAGTTCCGGGTCTTTTGAGAAGATGACGGAACCTGTTCCTTCCCCTGTTTTCGAACCATCTGTATAAATTGCAATTTCATTAGGTCTGACAATTGCACTTTTTACCCATCCCTTCCTCGCTGGATAAATGACTTCATACGGTGTGCCGAAGTCGACCAGGGAGGGAATTTCATCCCTTAGAGTTGGATTGCCTTGCATTAGCACCGACAGTATCAAGCCGTGTCCGTAGCTGCTGCTCTTGAAATAGTTTAAGTTTGTAAACCGTATCGCACTATTACCAGCAAGTTTTTTTATCTGTAGATCAAGCGGTGTTTGGTATAGCAGAGTGTTCAAAGCCTCCGTATGTGTAGTACGGAGCGCACCTGTGATGGCTATACAAGCCGTTCTTTGAACCGCTGATAATTTTCCATAAACTGTTTTTCTGTTTGTTGCTTTCCACCAGACCAAGGCACCGTAAGTAAGTATGGTGGTTACCACCACAGTATACAACCAGTGGGCCATGGCAGGTTTTTAGCCCCAAGTGTTCCCTACCGTTCTCTTGCAAATAAAAAGCGCATTATATGCCTTCTTGATTTTTTCCCCTACGTTAAGATTCCAATTCAGTTTTTTGTCCAGGATTACACCCAGATACTTCGCGCTATCCGACAGGGATAGTTCCACTCCATCTAACTTGGGGAGTGTGAATTGCGGTATCTTGTACTTCCTGGTAAAAAGAATAAAAATAAATAAATAAATAAATAGAGTGGCGCAACAGCTCGAGGTGAACCAGGGCCAACTTCTCAACAATGTATGCTGGTGTGTCAATTTCTTTTACATACAAAGAACCTACAATTTTTTGCCGAATCCGAACGGCATTTTGAGAAGTTTTTCAAGACAAATGATACTCTCGGAGGGCTTGTCAGACCCTCGCGGAGGTGGGGACCGTGAAAAAGAACAAGTCTTTTTTTTCAGGTGACGATGGCAGGATTCGAACCCAGACCTCCGGCGTAGTAAGCACACACACTAACCACTACGCCACGGCACGCCCGTGGAAAAAAGAACCAGTTTCGTTTTAGAAGGGTTAACACTGAGACCACAGCTTTTGGTCCAGATGCTGATCGTCCCCAGAGCACCCTCTATGATTTCACTTAAGATATTTAAGTAATTTCCATGCACCATTACCACCACGTCATCTACGTATACCGTGGCGCTGATACCCATACCACTTAACTTCTTTAGAACATAAACATTGGAATTTATAACCAGAAACCACAGAAGTGGAGATAAAACCCCACCCTGAAGTGTTCCCCTGGTTACAGACATTCTAATCGAGCTTTGCCCAATCGCACAGTTAATTTTTGTATTTGCAAGCCCAAGCATGTTGCAAACCTAGTTTATAATGCCCTGCTCAATGCTAGCGTTTACTAGAGCGCTTTCAATGGCACTACTCTCCACGTTATTGAAGGCCCCTTCAATATCGAGGAAGGCAGCCATCGTAAACTCATTAGAGTGTAGACTTCTCTCAATTTTTCCTACCACCTCAAGGCCGTTTCTGTGGATTTTCCCTTCATGTATGCATGCTGCGAAGCTATAAGAAAGCCTTTGCTGCATCTAGCCCTAATATGAAGTTCAAGTAGTCGTTCCAGGGTTTTAAGCTTAAAGGATGAGAGACTTATCGGACTGAAGTCCTTTGCCGCTGTGTGTCCCTGTCCCTGCCAGCCTTAGGTATAAAAATCACTTTCACTTCCCTCCAAGCAGAAGGAATGTACCCTGTTCTTAGACTGTGTCTGAGAATTTCCATCATGTTTGGAATTGCCAACTCCGGTGCTCTTTGCAGCATGATCGGGAGAATGCCGTCCGGTCCCGGAGATTTGTACGACTTGAAGGACTGAATTGCCCAAAGTAGTTTCTTCCTGTCAATAAGAAAACCTACCTCCTCTTCGGATGCTTGTTCTCTTAGATTGCCGAAGCATACCGTCTGCTAAAGTGGACCCGGGAAAGTGCGTTTCCACCAGATTTTCTAGAACTGCTTGGCTACCCACAGCCCTCCGTATTAGAGGCAAGGGTAATATCAATCACCTCTTGCCTATTTCTTACCATGAAAGTGGGTGAATTCCTTCTATTACAAATGTTGAGGTCGGAAAATATAATAAAATCATATAAACACTCACCTCTTGCATTTATGTCGCTGCTTCCCCATTGTGAATGATGGGCATTAGCGTCGCAGCCCATCACCAGCATCCAATCAGTTTGTCTTGCCAAGTCTCTAAGTTTTTCCGGGATGACCACCTCGGAGTCATAGGGGAGATAGATTGAGGTCAGAAAAAGTGGTTTACCGCCTTCTCTCTTCCGTACTGCCGCCGTCAAGTCACCTGAGCTGTAATTTTCTAAAAAAAAAATGCCTTTAATGATTTTTTGATTAGGATGCAAATCCTGATCTTACCTATTGCCTTGAAGAACAAGTTGTAGCCTTTTAGCCTGAGTCCCCGGATCGTGTTCTCCTTATCGATCCAGGGCTTTTGAATTAGTACGGCTGTGACGTCCTGCCAGGTGATATGCTCGACCAGACAGGCCGTCGCTGCCCTACTGTAGTGCAGGTTTATCTGCAGCACTTCCATCATCTTGGCGGGGTTCATCCTCATTCTTGCCTTTGGTCGATTGCTTGCGCAACAACTTATACCTCACCATATTGTTGGATTTCTCCAAGTATGGCAAGCATTCCCTGTTTAGGGACAGCAGAAAATGCTGCCCGTGCTGCCGCCTAGGCCCTGTTTAAAGGACTCTCAACGAATCGGCTTTTAGCTCCCGATTCTGAACGTGGAGGAGCCCTAAGAGTTTCTCCGGCTACGTGTATGGACACGGAACCCATACCCATGCCGACGGTGGAGTTGGTAAGAGTACGCAACCAGTTTAGTATGCAATTTTCATAGTTAGCAATTTCGTAATGAGCTTCAAGTAAATTTTAAACAATAAAACTTTTTTGTGAAAAAAGGAACTGGGTTTACCTTTACCTAGCAAAAAATAATATAATGAAAGTTTATAGTTAATAAAAATAAAAACATATATATATATATTTTATGGATGCTATGCCAAATATATATTTTTTATGGATGCTCTGCCAATATCACATTGTAAAAGGTAATTCAATTTTTTGCACAATGCTGAACAAGTCCTTCTTCCTGCCGTTGTCGGAATATTTTCAAGTTCGATTTCTTTACAGGTTTTTGCTAGTAGATCCTTATTTATAGTGCGCACTCTTACCCCAAACACACACTGCGCACTCTTACCCTAGACGCTTGTTTTTTTTTTCTTATTTCAAAAACTCAAAATATTTTAATCACAAAGAACTACTTTTTACCTAAAATTAAGCGAAAATATATGAAGTTTATAAATAAATAGCACATACGGTCATTTCCGTTATCTAAAGTGGGCTAAACATAAAAACTTTTTCAACTTTCTTTTAACAAAAATGGTTGTTTCTTTCTTTTTGTGTTCTTACTTAAGGCGTTGTTGTAAGATTCTTCACAGCTCATTTTTTGGGTGTCTGTTGACGAGGCACACAGTTGTGCATCCAAATATTTTCTTAAATTTTCTTAAAAACTGTTACGGGAGCATAGTGGTTAGTAAAACACAGCAGCATCGCCACCCCCTACGGAAACCAAATTATGACCCGTGACACGCTCAAGGAGATTGAGTATTAATTACTCACAACACCTTATATACAAAAGACTCACTATAACTGACTCACCCCAATAAACCTGCAGAACTAAAAGGAGATCATTTAGTGAAGATAAACCATAGAGTTAAACAGAAAACAATATTAAATTGAAAAAATTTACCATTGCTCGGCGACACGATGTTGGATTCTTTTTTGTTTTGACAAATGTCTTTGACAATTGTCATGAAGTGTGATCAGTTCACAATAGTGTAAAGGTTTGTTTGAGTGGGAACTCTTTTCTTGCAGAGGGGAAAGATTTTGGCAAGAGATGGCGGGTGAGGTCAAGAGTATGGGAGTGAAAAATAAGTTATTCATTTTTTTTTATATGAAGCTTAGGAGAAAAATAGGCTAAGTAGGGGTAATAGCAATAGAGTGGAATATGAGTATGACAGACTATTCGAGAGGAAATAATAGGGGAAGTGGCAATTCTAGTGCAGTTTGCACTAATACTTACAAAGGGAGATGTGTGTTCCCCGCTGTCCGGTGAAGAGGTATTGAACACTCGGGGGTCAATAGACATAAGGCCGACACTGACCACTCGAACATTCGGATTATGTACTTGGATATGTGACGCTTTTCGAAACTGCACTTATTAGCTCATTAGCAAGATCGAGTTCAAAGTGGGCAGTACTTTTCCTTCGAATGGTAAACTTGCTGTGAGTGAACTTGTAACCGACGAAGATTTGAAGAGTCCTTGGTCGAAGTATACATTTTAAAAAGCAGTGAATAGAAGTTTTATTCTGTCGGGTGTCAACTGATTTCAGATTGAGCTGGAAAGTACTTGAAGGTAGGATAAATTCATTATAATATTGAAAGTTAGATGTACCCTACTGACGATTGAAATTACATAGTGTGTAGCAGCGTGAGTGACAGTGTTTTCCCGGAGATAAAGATTCGAAATACTAAGGACGAAGTATTGGGAATTCGGGCCTGAACTTAGACAGCACGGCAGAGGTTGGTAAAATTGGTATATATTTAGGTTGAGTTTTTTTGCTAATGATGAAATGTTATTAGGTGGTAGTTCATACCCGGTTACTAGGATTTTTAAGGCCTGGAACCAATACCCACGGGCTCTGCCGTGCAATTTTTTTTTTTGCGCTTGCCGCCGCATTGACTCGGGGACGAGACCCAGTGACCTGGTAGTCCCGGTTGACCTTGCGGTAGCCTCCGAGGTACCGCTATCTAATGTCTTAGCCGCTGCAGACCAGCCAGCGAACGTTCCAGAATTCATCGTATCCAACCGCTCCAACCACCATAAACTAAAGAGAAGAAAAGTGTGTGAAGTGTTTCCAGTGCGGACAAACGTTTAAACAAAAAAAAAAGAAAAGAGACTCTAAAGACAGAGATGAATTCGGGATAGTTTTATGAATTTTTCAAGATTATTCGAGAATTATGCAATCCTTCTAAACGTTTCAAGTGAATTCCCCAGGCCTAGATTTTTTTTGTATTTCATCTGTAGATAGTACAAGATACTCGTGAAGCCAATCGGTGCCGTGGTTAATTCAATACCTACCGTTTTTTTTTTTCTTTTTTTTGCTGATTCTAATATTCCATAAGAAAAGTCAGTCTGTTTATCTATAAAATTAATGGTTTAAACAGATATAAAAGAAAAAGGTGCATCTGAAATCCATCGACGTTCATCTGGATTCTTCGCTACAAGTGCTGCCGGCAGAACCGCGAGCGGGAGTTTTTTCAGATGTATGTGAGTAATAGATTATAAGTTATTGACCCATATATATGAACCTAAAAGGGTTGTTTGTAGTTTGTGGTCCTGATAAACAGCCTAACTTAGTGGAGTATTTCAATACATTTGAGCGATTTATAAAGCTAACAAGGCGTTATTTGTTTCGCCATCTATTCTGTGCTGCAAATGAAATATGCAAGCTCATTGGCTTCTAGGTTGTTAGTTAGATAGTGAGGGTTCTATATATACCTACATATATATTTTTTTTTTTTTCATTTGAATTTACCTTTTTGAATTATGAGTTTTATTCCTTAGTGATAAAATTTTTTTTTCTTATTAGTTTTTTTTTTTAATTTTTTCTGATTGATATGAAATTGTTTAAAAAAATTTGAATTTATATGCAAATGAGGAAGGTTCCTAGGAATTTAATAGAGTACGATTTATTGAACTAATAAATGTGTATCAGGTTTAGCCGTAATCTTTGAGTTTCATTGAGAGACCAAGATGGTAGCTTAGTTTTTTTTTCAGCGTTAGGTGTGTGTGTGCTGAGGGACGGCCGTCCCTCAGAGTGATCGCTCCGGATGATGACTGAACGAACTTAGCGAAGAGCGATGGTGACTGGATGATCAGGTTAAGGGGTCATCTGCGACATGATTATTTGATTGAGATGGCATAGGCTGTGTAACCCAACGCAGGAAGGGGGGGATAATCGAACAGAAGCCTACTCCAACTGGCTTCCTGGGGTTCCTGGCAAACTTAACGTGGAGAGGGATTCTCAGAAGGCGACGAAAAGGATAGTTTAAGGATCTACGTATCTCGAACTATTGTAGAAGATTAATGTGTTGTGAAGTAACACATTTAGGTAGTAAGGTTAACTAAGTTAGTATACTGTCATCACCTGGAGTCAGATGAAGTATAAATAGAATTCCTAAAAAATCCTATAGAGCTAGATAGGATTAGTTAGTAAAAGTAGCTTAGAGATAGTCGAAATATGTATTGTGGTAGAATAGATAGAGTAGAAGAGTATGGAGGGAAGGCAGTGGAGTAGTAATATAGTGTTATGTGGCGACAAGAAATAAAACAACTCGCAGGAGTCCCTGAATGCACCCATCGATTCGCTCTACAGACGCACCCGCTCGATTCACTAAACGAACATACCCAACTGTCATTCCAGTCATCTGACAGCAGCTGTCATATTCGAAGTTCGAATTTCGATTTCCCCTCCTTGGAATTCAGCGGAGGAGTACCAGTGGAAAATTACCAAAGGGGATATGGAACGTACTAGAAGGTGCTTAATTTTGTATAAATACACGGGTGGCAGGCTCGTACGAGACAGTTATATTTTAAACGTTGACTTGTGAAAATCGGTTATAAAGTGAAAAGTGATTGAATTGAATTAAAGTGTTGAATTCTAAGTAGTAAAGTTGAATAACAGTGTGATTTGAATTTAAATAAGTTTTGTTTGATAAATAAAGTGTTTCATTGTGAAATCATAAAAGTGAAGTTGAGTTTTATTCGACGAACCCCAGGCCGAAAATATTACATTGGTGTCAGAAATTGGGGATAAAACTCATAATTGTGCGGGTAAATTCTACAGTGGAATTTTCCGGAACAGTGTTAGTGTGTCAAACAGTATTAAGTGGAGACTTCTAGAGATATCGTGTGTGTAAACAGTGTCGGTGATTCATACAAATTTGAGGTGGAATATTCTGGATATATTGAAACTGATTGTGCGAAGTTATAGAAACGGTGTCAGTGATTTGTTTATTTCCGAGTGAATTTTCTGGAACAGATATAAAACATAAACTGATTGTGTTGTGAAAATTGTGTGAAGACAATTGAAAATGGGTCGAAAAATTGAAGAATTGACAACAGCTGAATTAAAAACAGAATTAGATAAAAGAAACCTCCAGACTTCGGGGCTTAAAAGGGAATTGTTGCTCCGACTCCAGGACGCTATTACCGAGGAAGGTGGACACCCAGACACGATGCTGTTCGAAGCTCAAGAAGAACAGCAACAAAGCACAGTAAGTACTGCCGATGAAATGCCCGCTTTCATGAAGTTGCTTCTGGACAAATTTGAGAAGCTGGAGAGCGGCCAAAAAGAACAAAAGAATGCTCTCGAAGAAAAGTTCGACAAGCTAGATACTAAGTTCGATGAGCAGAAAAAAATTCTAGAAAGCAAACTCGATTCCCAGAATTCACTTTTTGAGGAAAAGTTCCAAACGATGGATCGAAAAATTGAAAGTGTGGAGGAACAGTTCACTGAATTCAAATCGGAAGTAGAACAGCTGGCTAAGGAACTGGAGTTGGTTAAGAAACAGAAACTGCGAGAATGTTTGCCCGACAGTCCACGGCGTAAAGAAATGCAGCCTCCTGTTTTTGATGGTCAAACGTCATGGCCGATTTATAAGAGGCAATTTGAAGCTGCCGCAATGACGAACAACTGGGACAACGAAGAGAAGTCGATTGCTCTCACGCTTGCTCTCAGAGGAACAGCTGCCGAATTGCTGGAAACTATTCCTGAAGAAAAACAGAAGGATTATGATGCCATGGTAAAGGCCATCGAGATGAGGTTTGGCGACGACCACATGCAGCAAGTTTACCGGGTCCAGTTGCGCCGAAGAGTTCAGAGAAGGGGTGAGACGCTTCAGCAGTTGCAAGCCGACATCGAGCGATTAGCGAATTTGTCCTATCCCAACACCAGCAGGGAGATAATAAACGAGTTGGCAACCGATGCGTTTACTAATGCCATTGCGGATGGAAAGCTACAAATGGCTGTAAGAATGGCAGGTAAGAAGACTCTCGCTGAAGCACTAGCATTTGCCCTGACAATGGAAGCTGCAGACCAAGCTTCGCAAGGTAGCTATCGCATAAGGGAAATGGCTACGCTAGAATGCTCATGTCAGCGCGTGGAAATGGAGAGACAAAACACGAACAACAGTCGAGGACAAATAAGGTGCTGGAATTGCAACAAGTTGGGACACCTACAGCGATAGTGCAGAGCTCCACCTAGACAAGCAAGCTGCTCACATTGCGCTAGAAGAAGGCAAAATGAAGAAGCATCTGGCAGGGACAACGTTCAACATGCTGGACATGTTTCGGAGCAACAGCAGTCGGGAAACGCGTAAGAACCAACTTCGCGGGGCAGAAGTTGGTTGATGGAATCGACGCCCCCAGGACCATCATCCAAGTCTCGCAAACAAAACGCTGCAACAAGAGTCTTACCGTGAAGGCAATTATTGGCAACAGAAAATGTGTGGCCACTATCGACACAGGTGCCACGGCCTCCATCATCCGAAGAGATCTTGTTCAGACGTCCTGGCTACATAACACCAGCTGCTACAGTCTGAAGACAGCTACAGGAGAAGCGGCCAAAGTATACGGGGAGGTGCAGCTACAGATACAACTAGAGGGATTGACCTTCTCACATGCATTCTTGGTAGCCGACATATGCGACGAATGCATCATTGGAGTGGACTTTATGAAGGCACACGAGGTAATTCTTGACCTTCGAATGCAGGTGCTAAGGTATCGAACCGTCGAGATCCCTATGGTATACGGAAACGACAACGCAGTGAATCTCCGAGCAATACTGGGAAGCGATGAAGTTCTGCGGCCCTCTTCAGAGACAGTTCTTTGGACACGTTTGGAGGGTGATCCTGGGAACCACCGATTCTATCTCATAGAGCCAGATAACAAAAGTGAATTTAAAAGTTACGTCGTGGGAAAAATTCTTGCAGAGCCCAAGAACAACATGGTGCCGGTAAGACTGATGAACCCAAATAAGCGCACCGTAAAGCTCAGACAAGGAGAAGTGATCGGAAGATGTGTGCCCGTTGCAGCCATTTCGACAATAGCTGAGAGTGAGCCTGCAAGTCCTGTCTCTCCATCAAAATTGGCCGAGGTATGTAAGACTATATTCGGAGACTGTGAGCTAAATCAGGAGCAGCAAACCATAGCGGAAAATCTCATTGGCGAGTTTGCTGATATATTTGCCTCACAGGATGGAGACTATGGTCGAACACACTTAGTACAACACCGCATAGACACCGGAGATGCTAGACCAATTCGCCAACCTGCCAGACGACTTCCGTTGGCTAAACAGGATGAGGCCGCCGAGATGATATCGACCATGGAAAAAGAAGGTTTGATCGAAAGCTCAAAAAGTCCGTGGGCGTCGCCTGTTGTACTGGTGAAAAAGAAGGACGGCAGCACTCGATTCTGCGTGGATTACCGGAGGCTTAATGATGTCACAAAGAAGGACAGCTACCCTTTGCCTCGAATAGATGACACATTGGACACACTCTCTATAGCAAAATGGTTTTCCACTCTCGACCTGAAAAGTGGCTACTGGCAGGTACAGATCCATCCAGAAGACAAAGAGAAGACCGCTTTCACAACTGGCAATGGGCTTTGGCAGTTTACAGTAATGCCATTTGGTCTGTGTAACGCTCCGGCCACCTTTGAGCGTCTTATGGAACGTGTCTTACATGGTCTGACGTGGAAAACCTGCCTGGTATATTTGGATGACGTCATCGTTTTGGGAAAGACGTTTGCAGAACATCGTGACAACTTGAGGGAGGTCTTCTCACGACTTCGAGCAGCACACTTAAAGCTCAATCCAAAGAAGTGTGCGCTCTTCAGAGCAGAAGTAAAGTATCTGGGGCATGTGATATCGACGGATGGCGTGAAGACGGATCCAGAGAAAATCGAAGCTGTGAGAAGTTGGCCAGTTCCCAAAGACAAACACCAGCTAAGGAGCTTTCTCGGTCTTGCTACGTACTACAGAAGGTTCGTCAAGGATTTCGCCGGCATCGCAAAGTGTCTGCACCAGCTCACTGAGAAAGGAAGACAATTCAAATGGTCAGGTGAGTGCGAAAGAAGCTTTCAACACCTGAAGCAGCGACTTTGCGAAGCACCGATACTAGCTTACCCCATTCCTGGCAAGACATTTATTGTGGACGCAGACGCTAGCAATGTGGGTGTTGGCGCAGTATTGTCGCAGTTACACGATGGGCAGGAGAAAGTCGTAGCATACTTCAGCAAAGTGCTTACCCGACCAGAGAGAAATTATTGTGTTACCAGGCGAGAACTCCTTGCTTTAATACTGGCGACGAAACATTTCCAGAAGTACCTGAGCGGCCAGAAGTTCATCTTGCGTACCGACCACGCCGCGCTCAAATGGTTACTGCAGTTTAAAAATCCTGAGGGCCAAGTCGCAAGATGGATCGAGCGATTGCAGGCTTTTGACTTCGAGATACAACATCGCAAAGGAAGACTGCACTGCAACGCGGACGCGTTATCCCGGAGACCATGTGAGCCCAATTGTAAGCATTGTGTGCGACAAGAGGAAAAGGACGAAGGTGTTTCTATCCAGAGAATAAGAGCCGAACCTGCAGAAGGCTGGAGTACTGAGGAACTTCGCAACGCACAACAAGAAGATCCTGACATTGAGCCAATCCTTTCATGGAAGGAATCTATTGAAAAACCGAGCGCAAGGGATATATCCGACAGAGGTCCCACGTTAAAGGCATATTGGGCGCAGTGGGACTCTTTCCATGTACAAGATGGCGTTCTGCAAAGAAAATGGGAAATGCCGGATGGAAAATCCTTTAAAATGCAGCTTGTGGTTCCACGGTCCAAAGTGCAGGAAATTTTGCGGGAAATGCACGATGGAGTATCTGGTGGGCACTTGGGCATCAACAAAACCCTGGAAAAGGTACGGGAACGTTTTTATTGGCTGAGTGCAAGAAGCGACGTTGAGAGCTGGTGTCGAAAGTGTATTACTTGTGCTGCTAGTAAGGGACCCAAAGTCAAAACCAGGGGTAAAATGCACCAGTACAATGTGGGTGCTCCCTTTGAAAGGATCGCCGTCGACATCGCAGGACCGTTTCCGGAAACTGAAAGCGGTAATCGTTATATCCTGGTTATTGCCGATTACTTCAGCAAGTGGCCCGAGGCATTTGCGATCCCAAATCAAGAAGCGAAAACCGTTGTCGACCAGATAGTGGACCACTGGGTGTGCAGGTTCGGAGTGCCAATGGAATTACATTCCGACCAAGGAAGAAACTTCGAGTCGAAGATATTCCAGGAAGTATGCGCGGCAATCGGACTACAGAAAACACGGACCACACCCCTTCACCCACAATCAGATGGAATGGTGGAACGCTTCAACAAGACACTAAAAGAACATTTGTCCAAAGTAGTGGACGAGAATCAACGGGATTGGGATCGGCGAATACCTTTATTCCTCATGGCCTACCGAAACGCTATTCACAGTACAACTGGGTACACTCCATCTGAAGTTTTATTTGGACGAACTGCCAGGCTACCCAGTGAGCTTAAATTCGGATTTCCCACTGAAGACCCAACATGCGAGGAGGACTACGTGGTTGACCTTAGAGAAAGGATTAATGACATTCACCAGAGAACCAGAAGCAATATAAAAGTTGCAAGCGACCGCATGAAGACGAGATACGATGCGCGAGCAACGGCACCCGAGTTCAACGAGGGAGATCTGGTATGGCTCTACAACCCACATCGTAAAAAGGGAAGATCGCTTAAGCTTCAGAAGGATTGGGAAGGTCCCTACCAAGTTGTAACGCGAATTAATGATGTCGTATTCCGAATCCAAAGAGGACCAAGAGCGAAGATGAAAGTTGTCCATGTTGATCGCCTACATCACTACCACGGAAGTAATGATGACGTACTTGTTCGGGACGAACAAAACTAAGAGGGGGGCAATGTTATGTGGCGACAAGAAATAAAACAACTCGCAGGAGTCCCTGAATGCACCCATCGATTCGCTCTACAGACGCACCCGCTCGATTCACTAAACGAACATACCCAACTGTCATTCCAGTCATCTGACAGCAGCTGTCATATTCGAAGTTCGAATTTCGATTTCCCCTCCTTGGAATTCAGCGGAGGAGTACCAGTGGAAAATTACCAAAGGGGGTATGGAACGTACTAGAAGGTGCTTAATTTTGTATAAATACACGGGTGGCAGGCTCGTACGAGACAGTTATATTTTAAACGTTGACTTGTGAAAATCGGTTATAAAGTGAAAAGTGATTGAATTGAATTAAAGTGTTGAATTCTAAGTAGTAAAGGTGAATAACAGTGTGATTTGAATTTAAATAAGTTTTGTTTGATAAATAAAGTGTTTCATTGTGAAATCATAAAAGTGAAGTTGAGTTTTATTCGACGAACCCCAGGCCGAAAATATTACATTGGTGTCAGAAATTGGGGATAAAACTCATAATTGTGCGGGTAAATTCTACAGTGGAATTTTCCGGAACAGTGTTAGTGTGTCAAACAGTATTAAGTGGAGACTTCTAGAGATATCGTGTGTGTAAACAGTGTCGGTGATTCATACAAATTTGAGGTGGAATATTCTGGATATATTGAAACTGATTGTGCGAAGTTATAGAAACGGTGTCAGTGATTTGTTTATTTCCGAGTGAATTTTCTGGAACAGATATAAAACATAAACTGATTGTGTTGTGAAAATTGTGTGAAGACAATTGAAAATGGGTCGAAAAATTGAAGAATTGACAACAGCTGAATTAAAAACAGAATTAGATAAAAGAAACCTCCAGACTTCGGGGCTTAAAAGGGAATTGTTGCTCCGACTCCAGGACGCTATTACCGAGGAAGGTGGACACCCAGACACGATGCTGTTCGAAGCTCAAGAAGAACAGCAACAAAGCACAGTAAGTACTGCCGATGAAATGCCCGCTTTCATGAAGTTGCTTCTGGACAAATTTGAGAAGCTGGAGAGCGGCCAAAAAGAACAAAAGAATGCTCTCGAAGAAAAGTTCGACAAGCTAGATACTAAGTTCGATGAGCAGAAAAAAATTCTAGAAAGCAAACTCGATTCCCAGAATTCACTTTTTGAGGAAAAGTTCCAAACGATGGATCGAAAAATTGAAAGTGTGGAGGAACAGTTCACTGAATTCAAATCGGAAGTAGAACAGCTGGCTAAGGAACTGGAGTTGGTTAAGAAACAGAAACTGCGAGAATGTTTGCCCGACAGTCCACGGCGTAAAGAAATGCAGCCTCCTGTTTTTGATGGTCAAACGTCATGGCCGATTTATAAGAGGCAATTTGAAGCTGCCGCAATGACGAACAACTGGGACAACGAAGAGAAGTCGATTGCTCTCACGCTTGCTCTCAGAGGAACAGCTGCCGAATTGCTGGAAACTATTCCTGAAGAAAAACAGAAGGATTATGATGCCATGGTAAAGGCCATCGAGATGAGGTTTGGCGACGACCACATGCAGCAAGTTTACCGGGTCCAGTTGCGCCGAAGAGTTCAGAGAAGGGGTGAGACGCTTCAGCAGTTGCAAGCCGACATCGAGCGATTAGCGAATTTGTCCTATCCCAACACCAGCAGGGAGATAATAAACGAGTTGGCAACCGATGCGTTTACTAATGCCATTGCGGATGGAAAGCTACAAATGGCTGTAAGAATGGCAGGTAAGAAGACTCTCGCTGAAGCACTAGCATTTGCCCTGACAATGGAAGCTGCAGACCAAGCTTCGCAAGGTAGCTATCGCATAAGGGAAATGGCTACGCTAGAATGCTCATGTCAGCGCGTGGAAATGGAGAGACAAAACACGAACAACAGTCGAGGACAAATAAGGTGCTGGAATTGCAACAAGTTGGGACACCTACAGCGATAGTGCAGAGCTCCACCTAGACAAGCAAGCTGCTCACATTGCGCTAGAAGAAGGCAAAATGAAGAAGCATCTGGCAGGGACAACGTTCAACATGCTGGACATGTTTCGGAGCAACAGCAGTCGGGAAACGCGTAAGAACCAACTTCGCGGGGCAGAAGTTGGTTGATGGAATCGACGCCCCCAGGACCATCATCCAAGTCTCGCAAACAAAACGCTGCAACAAGAGTCTTACCGTGAAGGCAATTATTGGCAACAGAAAATGTGTGGCCACTATCGACACAGGTGCCACGGCCTCCATCATCCGAAGAGATCTTGTTCAGACGTCCTGGCTACATAACACCAGCTGCTACAGTCTGAAGACAGCTACAGGAGAAGCGGCCAAAGTATACGGGGAGGTGCAGCTACAGATACAACTAGAGGGATTGACCTTCTCACATGCATTCTTGGTAGCCGACATATGCGACGAATGCATCATTGGAGTGGACTTTATGAAGGCACACGAGGTAATTCTTGACCTTCGAATGCAGGTGCTAAGGTATCGAACCGTCGAGATCCCTATGGTATACGGAAACGACAACGCAGTGAATCTCCGAGCAATACTGGGAAGCGATGAAGTTCTGCGGCCCTCTTCAGAGACAGTTCTTTGGACACGTTTGGAGGGTGATCCTGGGAACCACCGATTCTATCTCATCGAGCCAGATAACAAAAGTGAATTTAAAAGTTACGTCGTGGGAAAAATTCTTGCAGAGCCCAAGAACAACATGGTGCCGGTAAGACTGATGAACCCAAATAAGCGCACCGTAAAGCTCAGACAAGGAGAAGTGATCGGAAGATGTGTGCCCGTTGCAGCCATTTCGACAATAGCTGAGAGTGAGCCTGCAAGTCCTGTCTCTCCATCAAAATTGGCCGAGGTATGTAAGACTATATTCGGAGACTGTGAGCTAAATCAGGAGCAGCAAACCATAGCGGAAAATCTCATTGGCGAGTTTGCTGATATATTTGCCTCACAGGATGGAGACTATGGTCGAACACACTTAGTACAACACCGCATAGACACCGGAGATGCTAGACCAATTCGCCAACCTGCCAGACGACTTCCGTTGGCTAAACAGGATGAGGCCGCCGAGATGATATCGACCATGGAAAAAGAAGGTTTGATCGAAAGCTCAAAAAGTCCGTGGGCGTCGCCTGTTGTACTGGTGAAAAAGAAGGACGGCAGCACTCGATTCTGCGTGGATTACCGGAGGCTTAATGATGTCACAAAGAAGGACAGCTACCCTTTGCCTCGAATAGATGACACATTGGACACACTCTCTATAGCAAAATGGTTTTCCACTCTCGACCTGAAAAGTGGCTACTGGCAGGTACAGATCCATCCAGAAGACAAAGAGAAGACCGCTTTCACAACTGGCAATGGGCTTTGGCAGTTTACAGTAATGTCATTTGGTCTGTGTAACGCTCCGGCCACCTTTGAGCGTCTTATGGAACGTGTCTTACATGGTCTGACGTGGAAAACCTGCCTGGTATATTTGGATGACGTCATCGTTTTGGGAAAGACGTTTGCAGAACATCGTGACAACTTGAGGGAGGTCTTCTCACGACTTCGAGCAGCACACTTAAAGCTCAATCCAAAGAAGTGTGCGCTCTTCAGTGCAGAAGTAAAGTATCTGGGGCATGTGATATCGACGGATGGCGTGAAGACGGATCCAGAGAAAATCGAAGCTGTGAGAAGTTGGCCAGTTCCCAAAGACAAACACCAGCTAAGGAGCTTTCTCGGTCTTGCTACGTACTACAGAAGGTTCGTCAAGGATTTCGCCGGCATCGCAAAGTGTCTGCACCAGCTCACTGAGAAAGGAAGACAATTCAAATGGTCAGGTGAGTGCGAAAGAAGCTTTCAACACCTGAAGCAGCGACTTTGCGAAGCACCGATACTAGCTTACCCCATTCCTGGCAAGACATTTATTGTGGACGCAGACGCTAGCAATGTGGGTGTTGGCGCAGTATTGTCGCAGTTACACGATGGGCAGGAGAAAGTCGTAGCATACTTCAGCAAAGTGCTTACCCGACCAGAGAGAAATTATTGTGTTACCAGGCGAGAACTCCTTGCTTTAATACTGGCGACGAAACATTTCCAGAAGTACCTGAGCGGCCAGAAGTTCATCTTGCGTACCGACCACGCCGCGCTCAAATGGTTACTGCAGTTTAAAAATCCGGAGGGCCAAGTCGCAAGATGGATCGAGCGATTGCAGGCTTTTGACTTCGAGATACAACATCGCAAAGGAAGACTGCACTGCAACGCGGACGCGTTATCCCGGAGACCATGTGAGCCCAATTGTAAGCATTGTGTGCGACAAGAGGAAAAGGACGAAGGTGTTTCTATCCAGAGAATAAGAGCCGAACCTGCAGAAGGCTGGAGTACTGAGGAACTTCGCAACGCACAACAAGAAGATCCTGACATTGAGCCAATCCTTTCATGGAAGGAATCTATGGAAAAACCGAGCGCAAGGGATATATCCGACAGAGGTCCCACGTTAAAGGCATATTGGGCGCAGTGGGACTCTTTCCATGTACAAGATGGCGTTCTGCGAAGAAAATGGGAAATGCCGGATGGAAAATCCTTTAAAATGCAGCTTGTGGTTCCACGGTCCAAAGTGCAGGAAATTTTGCGGGAAATGCACGATGGAGTATCTGGTGGGCACTTGGGCATCAACAAAACCCTGGAAAAGGTACGGGAACGTTTTTATTGGCTGAGTGCAAGAAGCGACGTTGAGAGCTGGTGTCGAAAGTGTATTACTTGTGCTGCTAGTAAGGGACCCAAAGTCAAAACCAGGGGTAAAATGCACCAGTACAATGTGGGTGCTCCCTTTGAAAGGATCGCCGTCGACATCGCAGGACCGTTTCCGGAAACTGAAAGCGGTAATCGTTATATCCTGGTTATTGCCGATTACTTCAGCAAGTGGCCTACGAGGCAAGAAGCGAAAACCGTTGTCGACCAGATAGTGGACCACTGGGTGTGCAGGTTCGGAGTGCCAATGGAATTACATTCCGACCAAGGAAGAAACTTCGAGTCGAAGATATTCCAGGAAGTATGCGCGGCAATCGGACTACAGAAGACACGGACCACACCCCTTCACCCACAATCAGATGGAATGGTGGAACGCTTCAACAAGACACTAAAAGAACATTTGTCCAAAGTAGTGGACGAGAATCAACGGGATTGGGATCGGCGAATACCTTTATTCCTCATGGCCTACCGAAACGCTATTCACAGTACAACTGGGTACACTCCATCTGAAGTTTTATTTGGACGAACTGCCAGGCTACCCAGTGAGCTTAAATTCGGATTTCCCACTGAAGACCCAACATGCGAGGAGGACTACGTGGTTGACCTTAGAGAAAGGATTAATGACATTCACCAGAGAACCAGAAGCAATATAAAAGTTGCAAGCGACCGCATGAAGACGAGATACGATGCGCGATTAACGGCATGGTATGGCTCTACAACCCACATCGTAAAAAGGGAAGATCGCCAAAGCTTCAGAAGGATTGGGAAGGTCCCTACCAAGTTGTAACGCGAATTACTGATGTCGTATTCCGAATCCAAAGAGGACCAAGAGCGAAGATGAAAGTTGTCCATGTTGATCGCCTACATCGCTACCACGGAAGCAATGATGACGTACTTGTTCGGGACGAACAAAACTAAGAGGTGGGCAATGTTATGTGGCGACAAGAAATAAAACAACTCGCAGGAGTCCCTGAATGCACCCATCGATTCGCTCTACAGACGCACCCGCTCGATTCACTAAACGAACATACCCAACTGTCATTCCAGTCATCTGACAGCAGCTGTCATATTCGAAGTTCGAATTTCGATTTCCCCTCCTTGGAATTCAGCGGAGGAGTACCAGTGGAAAATTACCAAAGGGGGTATGGAACGTACTAGAAGGTGCTTAATTTTGTATAAATACACGGGTGGCAGGCTCGTACGAGACAGTTATATTTTAAACGTTGACTTGTGAAAATCGGTTATAAAGTGAAAAGTGATTGAATTGAATTAAAGTGCTGAATTCTAAGTAGTAAAGTTGAATAACAGTGTGATTTGAATTTAAATAAGTTTTGTTTGATAAATAAAGTGTTTCATTGTGAAATCATAAAAGTGAAGTTGAGTTTTATTCGACGAACCCCAGGCCGAAAATATTACAATAGGTTAGAATAGAATTATGATACATGTGTAGATTAGTGTATAGGATATGGCATAGGTTAGTGGTTAAGTATTATAGTATACCATGCGATGTCAGAGGATACTAATAGAGTAGCGAAGATGTGGTTACCTAGCAATGTATATGTAACAATATAAGTAATATAAGTATATTAGATTAGCTTAAGTGTTAGAATTAAATCACGGGGGTTTAGGTTAGAGTAACAATAGGACGTAGCGGTGATGTCTAGTTATATTTAGTTCCATAGTTGTTAGGATGGTCTTCTGAGTCTCCTTCTCGCGTATTCCACTCAGATACCTGGGTTCTTTCCATATTCCTACTGTCAAGTCTTTTCCCTCTTTCTTAAAGAAGGCACAGTTTGTTTATGGTGTCAGTGATGGCAGCGATGATTTAGCATCCAATGTTAAACCGATGGGCCTAGCCGGGTTCCATCATACTGTTTCGCCGCCAATCTAACTGCCCTCAAAATGGCCTCCCGGCCCAAATCCTGACACATAACAAAACGGAGAAAATAGCACTGCGTACTCTTACCCACTGCGCACTCTTACTCCGAATTCAAAAAAAAAAAAAAACTTAATTCAACTTGGCTATTTAGAATGCAACACTTTATTTCAATTCAATCACTTTTTACTTTACTATCGATTTTCATAAGTCAAAGTTTAAAAAATAACTCTCCCGTACGAGCCTCTCACCCATGTACTTATACAAATTAAGCACCATAGTACATACTTTCTGTAAAAATAATCAAGAAGAATAAGTTGTTAGTTCGCTTAAGCAGGGAAATAATCTCTACAATAAGTGGAAGCGTAATCGCAATACAATTAGTTGGGTAATGTACAAAGCCTCAAGTAATGCTGCTACTCAGCTGGTTCGTGCATCTAAGTGTAACTACTGCTCTTCCAAACTCAGCACATCCTTACCCCCCAAGGTACTATGGAGAAATCTCCGAGAAGTTGGCGTTGGTGGTAAAGTCCGGTTTGTTGCACGATTGACTTGGATTTGTTGAATAGCACCTTTCTATCCCATGAACAGCCGGCTGTAAAGAGTTTCGACTATGAAGCGATTTCAAACACAGCTGCTGAGCTTGACGCTGATTTCACAATAGTAGCGGAGAGTGATGTTCTTGCTATCATCACAGATTTCAAGTCAAACGCTATTAATGTAGATGGTTTATCGCTTCGTTTTCTAAAGCTAATTTTGCCGCAAACACTGAAAAACTCTACTATGAGTTATTCAAAAAGAAACATATTTAGCTACATGTTCAAAAAGAACAAATAGAACTTGGTTCAATAAAAATTGAAATCTATTTAAACTCTTAAGAACTATGACTTAAATGGAATCTTGTTTAAATCAAAATCATTCAAGTTTGGCTTGATTAAAAGAATGGCATCTAACAGAAATTATTATGCTCAAACTCGAATCGATTTAAAATTAACACAAACGAAAAAAGTTCAAAACTGGACAAATTCGAATAAAATTGAAGTAAACACGTACATGTTTGTCTTCAATTTGAACTAATTTAAAGTATTTACAAAAGAATGAAATTAAACACAAAAGTTACATTTTAACTCAAATCGATTTAAATCAAACCGTAACGAAGTTAAGTACAAAAATGTGTAACTGTGAATTTCGTGTTGGCGTCATTGTCGCGTCATCTTTGAAAAAGTTATTCTAAGTAAATCTGTTAAGCGGAGAGGTCTTGTTTACTTGCTTAAATTTGTCAAAATAGATTTTTTAAGTCAAGCTGTTGCGGTTTTGCTGTGTAAGCTCTTATTTAGAAGAAATAAAAGGTATATATGTGGGGTGCCGTGGCGTAGTGGTTAGTGTGTGTGCTTACTACGCCGGAGGTCTGGGTTCGAATCCTGTCATCGTCACCTGGAAAAAAAGACTTGTTCTTTTTCACGGTCCCCACCTCCGCGAGGGTTTGACAAGCCCTCCGAGAGTATCATTTGTCTTGAAAAACTTCTCAAAGTGCCGTTCGGATTCGGCAAAAAATTGTAGGTCCCCTTGTATGTAAAGAAATTAACACACCAGCATACATTGTTGGGAAGTTGGCCCTGGTTCACCTCGAGCTGTTGCGTCACTCTATTTTATTTTTATAAAAGGTATGTATTTATACTAATAAACATCTACATTTATAGAGAAATCGACCAATATTTCTAATGTTTTTTTGTGTTATTTCTAGTTCAATATCAATGGTTTCGTTTTATGGATGGACCAGCTGGCTTTTTACAAACAATTGTGAAGTCCTCAGTAGTAGAAAGTCTTTCCTTGTGAAAATTGTCTTACTAAAAATTTAAAGTGATATCATTTTATGGAAAAGTGATTATGTATTGTGTAATAAACGATTGCAAAAAAAATTACTAGTTCAGAATGAGTTTTATTTCGAACAGAAACGTTTTTGGGTTAAACACGAAATATTTGAAAAAAAAAAATGATCATAATTCTATTTGAAACTAAATTGAAAAGGTTTAATTAAAACAAACACAAATACGTTAATGCCAAACACAAAATGAAGTAAATTTAAACAGAATCATGTTTATATCAAGTCAACGCATAATTTAATAGGTTTCGATTAAAATTAGATAGAAACTCAATCGAAACCAAAACGGGTGTATTCGAGTTTGATTTAAACATGAATGGATTTAACATTTTTCCTCAGTGAATAATAAGTCATCTAACGCATATTTTAAACACTTGCATAATTACGTCCACCTTTCCTCAAGCTTGGAAACGTGCAAAAGTTATACCTGGTGCAAAGAAAGCTAATCCGTCTGATGCTACTGATTACAGGCCCATTAGCATATTACCCTGTCTTTCAAAGGTCTTTGAAAAATTGCTAGCATCACAAATTCAGCGTCACTTATATCAAAATTCTCTGCTGACCCCTTTTCAGTCTGGGTTCAGAAAAAATCATAGCTGCAAGTCTGCCATGGTAAAGATTCTGGACGATATCAGATGTGACGCTGCTGTGTCTCCTTGATTTTTCGAAGGCCTTTGACAGAGTTAGACATGAAATTCTATGCTTGCTGTTAGGCTTTAGGCTCATTCGAAGCTATTTATGTGAAAGATCACAAATGGTTGTTGTGGATAAAGGCACTCTGGACTTAAATCTATAATTCAAGGTATTCCTCAGGAATCAATCTTGGGACCAATTTTATTCTCTATGTACATTAATGACCTGGTAACAACTTGCAAAAATTCGAATATCCACCTATATGCGGACGATGTACAAATCTATCTATCCAAGCCAATAAAAAATATAGCTGAACTAGTTCCACTAGGCCCATCTAAACGAAGATCTAATTGCGATCAATACATGGGCTACTAAAAATTGTCTAACACTAAACCCGAAAAAATGCCAGGTTATACCCATATCGCAGAAGGTACTTCAGTTGAATATTTTTCTTGATATTTGATTATCTGGGAATAAGCTTCAGCTCGATGAAGTTGTCACAAGCTTAGGTACTACTATCAACACAAAACTCTCTGGCTATAATCATGTAAACGTCGTTAGGGGCCGAGTGTATGGATGCTTGAGGAAACTCTGGGTTTCTGCAACTTCCACTCCGCTAAACACCCGTAAAAGGCTTGTTCTTATCATGCCTATTATTTCTTATGCTGCCGTTGTCTATAGCAACTTGGACTCACTCTCATTTTACAAGCTTCAAGTAGCATGCAACGATGCTGTAAGATATGTTACGCAAAGCATGGGCTTGATAGAATCTCTGAGTTTTCTAGACGGTTTCTTGGATGCACTTTGAAACAGTATATTGATTTTAAAAATTATATATTTCTCCACTGAATCATTTACTCTAAATTACCTGCTTATCTATATTGTTAACTTGATTTTTTTAGTTCTAGTAGAACTCTTAACATTAACACTCAACGTTTTAAATACTTAAATTTATCTCGACTGTTTTTCATTCATTCTGTTAGACTTTGGAATGCTTTACCAACACGGATAAAGCGCATATCTAATGCTGCAAGCTTTAAAACTGCCCTGTCTGTGTACTATTTCTCCTCATAACTTCGTTTCGTACTTTCTTTTCTAATAATTTCTAATGCTTTTTTCTATTTTTGTTGTGTTTTTATTTTTAAATTAACTATGTATAATTTTTTGAGTAATTTGTTAATTATATTTTAAGTGTAAGTAATTATTTTCTTTTTTGAATGTTAACATAAATGAATTTAACCATTCTTAAGTACCAGAAGAGACTATGTCTTCATTGTACAAATGCAAAATTGTTAAATAAATTGAATTGAAATTAATCCCCTTTGGTAATTTTCCACTGGTACTCTTCCGCTGAATTTCATGAACGGGAAATTCTCGATATTAAAAATTCGAACTTCGAACATCAATTTCGGATATCATAGACCAGATTTTCACTTTAACAATAGTTGCAAAACGTTTTATAGACAAAAAAAGAAAGCTGTACGTTTTTTTGTTGACCTGAAAGCAGCTTTTGACACTGCCAATAGAAGACTTCTTTTTTACAAATTGTGAAATTTAGGGTTATCATCAAAATTTACCAGAATTTATGAAAAACTCTTGTCTTCTAACTCTGCTGCAGTTTGGGATGGCAATAGAAAATCCTCGAACTTCCGTACGGACTCTGGTGTTCCGCAAGGCTGTATTTTGAGCCCAATCCTTTTTGCCTTGTTCATCGATGATGTTGTAAATTTCTTACCGGGTGGCATTCACTTCGGAGATATTTTAATTAAAGTTTTGATGTATGCTGATGATCTTGTTGTCTTTTTAGATAACCCCCTTACTCTTCAGCTCATTATTAACAAGCTCAAGCAATATTGCGATCTTTGGGACCTGAAAATTAACGCCTCAAAGTCCAAAATTATGATTTTTAGGCACCATCATCAAACAAGTAGGAGCGAGAGGTGGAGATTGGAAAATGAAAGTATTGAAGTGGTCAACGAATTCAAGTATTTGGGTTTCGAATGAAATACAATCTAGATATTCGCCCTCACCTAAAATAGAGAACAATAGCTGCTAAAGTTGCTATAAATTGTATGTGGAACCAGTTCTTCACAAACAGAGATGTTGACTTGCCATCTAAATTTAAGGTCTTCTATGCAGTAATAAACAGCTGTTTTCGTTACGCCAGTGAAGTCTACGGCCTCCAAAAGATTGATGAGGTAGAAACTATACAGCGTTTCTTCTTCCAAGAAAATATGCGGCATTACATACATATTTCATTGCATGCTGCTAAAATAACCGAGGGATTCTAAAAAAAAATAGAAAAAAAAACGAATGAAATAAATCGCTGAAATAAAGGGATTGTCTAACATTGCTGTAAAGAAGTGGAGGAGCAGGTGGTAGTCCTCCTAGCGGGTCTTTACCCTCCCTTCCTCGTGCCGGTAACCGCTGTGTAAAGAGTAAACTGGCACCCGTACAAACCTTGGGCCTGCTATTACACTAAGACCGCATGACCTATACCTCTGACTTCGAAATGAAACTCACGAAATTCTTTAAGCGGACATACCAATCTTTTTTCTATTTCAGAGCAAGTTAATATTCTAAACATTCTTGTTTTGTGTTTTTTTTTTCGAATTAAAATTCTACCAAATTAGAGAACTTGTATTCTAAGCCAAAAAAAGAGCAAAGAAAAAAATTATCTATAAATAACAAAGTGCAATAGAAAGCATATTTTACCAATTAAAAAAAATAAGAAAACTTCTAGTGAAATAAAAAAACAAAAAAAAAAATTATATAATCGACAAAATGCAACTATAGATCTATAAATTCGTTCGGGGTAGAAAACAAGAAATTCACGGAACCAATTTTCAAACTAACCCTTCAATTAATATTACGCGATCGCTAAAGATTATCTCTTTATATATACAAATAATATATAGATAGGTACCCAATAAGTAATTTATTTTTTTTGGTTATTTTTTTTTATAATGAAAATTCTTTATAACAAAACCAAAAAAAAAAAAAATAGGTGGCAACCCGGTTTCATTAGCACACGAGAGTCCGTATCAATTTGATTGCAGTATTTCTTGCAAGCACTTGACTGAAATGTCAAAATTTAACCACATATGTTAGGATATTCAAATTAAAACGGTTTATAACAAAAAAAAACATAGATAATAAAGTAATCCCCATGGGCTTACCTGATATCCTCTGCAACAGGCCTGTAGAGCTGGATGGCCGGTGATGCTATATAGTATGGGGGGCACAAGAAAATTTAAAACAACCGATAGACTTGGGAGAGGATCGAATTCCTCCTACTCAGGCTACCGAAACGATTTTCCAGACCGCGAGCGATTAAATGATCGCAAAAAAAAGAAAAAAGATTAATTTTGGTTTTGCTTTCTACTTTCTGTTGTTTTCGGGTTAGGTTTTCGTTTTCTTTTCTGCTCCCTTCTCACGAGTGTATAGAACTTTTATTGTTATATATTGTTATATATAACTTTATTTAAGCAATTTACATTAAATTAGAATTTAAGACAGATAGGAATATGTGTATACATTTTAATGATATAGTTCAAGTAAGTAGGTATAATTGATTATGAGAAATTTATAAATAAGCTTAAGGAATATAATTATCGTAGAAAAAAAAACTGTTAGTGTAGGTGTCTCTCATCTGATGGGGCGGTGGGGCACGGTAAGGGTGAACTGCATGGATATCGGCTTTGGTGGGCGCACTCAAAAGGGGTACTGGCTTATCACTATGTGGTCTATGCCTGGACTCGGCAGATTGGTATGATCGGTAGCGAGTAGGCTTATATTTTTCTCTTCACAGTGCTTTGAGCACGAAAATATAACTCGCAGGACGAATATTGGTGACTCGTTTTTTTTTTAGCTTTCGTGTTCAATTATTTTTAAGTAGCACGTTTTTGAGACTTATGTCCAGTCAAGTTTTTCTCTTCTTAAATTTAGGCAGTCGACCACGCTCGCTGAAGACTATTCGGTGACTGACTAGCTTCGCTTTTCAGCTAGCTGGACAACCCAATCGGCCCATGTGTCTCTCCCGCTTTACCCAACTCTCAGGAAGCGTATTTTGTGCCTTTTTTATGTCTCGTAACTGATCGTAGCGGCAGCTCGAGAAAGGTATGTGGGTATCCTATGCCTTCTTATCTAAGCCTAACTCCCTCGCAACTCTTTGGCGTGAGAACCCCTCTTCTAAATCTGCTTGGGTACCTTTAGGTACGTAAATCAAGGAGAAGAAGAAAAATCAAGAAAATTAGCGCGAAAGAGTGCGGTTCTATCCATGCAGGTTGTACCGATGGGGAGGGTATAAGGCGGGTAAGTGCGACAAGAAACAGTTTTGCCGGTATTGTCGGTGCACAAACGTAAGTACATAGGAAAAAAAAATCTTTAAATATAAGACCAAGAGATGCGATGAAACCGCTGGGTATTGAGTCGATGATCTTGGTCCGCAGGATCGACACTTGTCAGCTGAACTGAACTGAATACCGATCGCCATTACATACCCCAGGTTTTCCTGAGGAATGCAAAATCGAACGCGGACCAAAAATCTACAACGAAAAGTTCTCTTGGTTGCTCTGCAAGCAAATACCTCACCATTCAAGGAGTGAGGTGAGCTTACTTTCAACTATGGGTGTGGATTACATCTGACAATGGAAAACTCTTATGAATGGCGTAACATGTTCTATGGCTGCCTCTCGGTTATAGATGAAAAGCTTCTTCAAGAGTCCCTCAACAGAGCTAGAGGTTCTCTTACAAGGTCGTTTTATAGTCGTCTCAATCATTCATTGAATGGGGATAACTATTTTTGTGACAGGTTTAATGTTTCCGAGATCTGCTTAATATTCAAAGCGCGCACTCAATTGCTCGAGCTAAACTATAGACGGCACCGGCATGACCTCAACCCTCTTTGTAGTCTTTGCAACCTCAATCAGAATGAAGACACCTTTCAACTCATAGCACTTTGTCCTATCCTCCAAGAGTTTCGAAGATTATTTTTTGATAAAAGCTTTCTTTCACTCGAGGAATATCTCTCTTTATTAAACGGCGGATATGGTTGGAACTTGCTTATCAGCTTTTTGAGAGAAGCAATTGGGTTTCGGAATTTGTACCAACAGCTATCTGAATAAAATCCAGATCTCCTGCGACAAGCTCAGAACTATCTATTAAATTTCTCTTTTTTTGTTTCAGCTAAACTCAAAGCCCTAAAAATATATATGATATATGTTAGAATCTAACAGTATAACTTAAGTATAACTTAATTAACTTAATCTTTTAATTGTTGAACAAAAGAAACTGTCTATGTTTTACCTTTTCTAAGACACATCCTTTTAATTTCTCTTTTTTCGTTTTAGCTAAACTAAAAGTCCTTAAATATATAAAACACTTGTTAAAAATATTGGTTAGAATCAATCAATATAACTTAAGTTTTAATAGACCACAATTACATTGTCCAAACTCTATTTGTAATTATATTTGAAATAATTATACTTTTTCTTTTGCGTTATATTTTTTTACACTTGAACAAAATGTACTAAATTTGCTTGAACTTTTTCTTTCCTATTTTAAATCGACAGACGGCGCAAAGCCATGTTGTATCATATTTACATTTCAAATAACCTTTGTACACTTTGAAAGCAAAAAAAAGAAAAATACTGAATTGAATTGATTGAATTGATTATCAATTTGCTGTCAGCTGACTAGAATGGACGGTTGGGTGTGTTCGTTTAGTGAATGGAGCGGGTGTGCTCGTAAATTGAATCTGTCCTGATCTGAATGAATTCCTGCATGTTTTTCTATTTCTTGTCACCACATTACATTGCCTCCTCTTAGCTTTGTTCGTCCCGAACAATTACGTCATCATTGCTTCCGCGATGTAGTAGCGACGTAGCCATCAACTTGGACAACTTTGATCTTCGCTCTTGGTTGGATTCGGAAGACGATAAAACTAATTCGTGTTACAACTTGATAGGGACCTTCCCAATTCTGCTGCAGCTTTGGTGATCTTTGATTTCTTTATACCTTCTATCCTATTGGATGGGAAAAAAACACTCATTGTTTCAGATTTGTTGTAGGTATTATTTCAATAGGTGATTTAGACACACTTTGTTTATACATATAACAGAGGGGTGCCATGGCGTAGTGTGTGCTTACTACGTCAGAGGTCTGAGTTCAAATCACTGGTTCGAATCCTACCATCGTCATATAAAATCGTCTTTTTCACGCAGTTTTATTATTGCTAGGGTCGGGTATTTTTCAATCCGTCACAGACGGACTGACTTCATGTAACATGATGCATTGATAAAAAAAAAACAATCGAATAAATGACATTTCACGGATGGTTCTGATGACTATCAAATGCAAGCGATTGTTTAAGCAGTGGATGTACCTAAGGAATTTTTCGGCCTAATTTGTCTTTTATTCTGGTTGCACCTCCCGAAACTTTATCAACCATAACACTTGCGCCATCATAGCATTGGCTTAGTATACGAGAGGGGTCCATGTTATTTTTCGTAAGTTAAAGTTAAAGTTAATTCCGCGAAATAGGCCGCAACAAGATCAAGGTTTTTTTACCCATAGATCAAATACACATAGTTTTAAACACAGTGAAATAATCACCGTAGACCTCAGGGGTCCTTTAGAGATCTTTTAGAGATATGATCGAGACTCAAAGTAAACAAAACATCTTTTCAAAAAACTAAGCAGCAGGCTAAGCTGCTTCTATCAGAATGTTCGATCGATCCGCAGCAAACACAAATCGGAAGATGTATTTAAAAATTCAATGGTTTTTCCTCATGACGTCATTGTTTTGACTGAAACTTGGCTCAATGCTAGTATTACTGACGCGAAACTCTTTAATAATGAGTTTCTAGTACATAGAAAAGATCGTCATAAGGACGATTTGAAAGCATTGGGTGGAGGAGTTCTCACCGCTGTTCGGAAACACATTACTTCGTCGAAAGTTCCCTTCCCCTTTTCTGTCAATATTGAAATTGTATGTGTAAAACTTGATTTCAAGCCTTATTTTGTATATGTTGTAAACACATATATCCCTCCCGATAGCTCTGCTGACTTCGATAAATTTTGGAAATTCGTCAATTCGAAGAGAAAGACGGACGGATATCCAGCGAATTTAACGAATAACAGTAACTCATCTAATGACCCTGCCGTGATTTGTAATTTCTTCGCTCACAACTTTTCTAAATCGTTCAGAGATGGTCCGTTTCCTGTCGACACGGAATACTTTGAATATCTTAAGCATTCAGCACAAGTCAGCTTTAATGGAATACCAGTTGCTTTTGAGTCTATTAAAGAGTTTATGTCTAATCTTAAAGAGGATTGTTCTGCAGGACCAGACGGGATTCCACCTATTTTGTTAAAAGAATGTAAGGATATACTTGCTTTTCCCCTCCAACATCTATTTAAGCTGTCGCTTTCTTCTGGAATTTTTCCAAACACTTGGAAGCTATCGTATATAACCCCTGTTTTAAAAAAGGGAGATAAGTGTGATGTGTCAAATTACAGACCAATTGCAAAGCTATCATTCATACCTAAACTTTTCGAGCAAGTTGTTTGTGATAGTCTTGTCTTTTTCTGTCGCAATATTTGAAGAGAACAACATGGCTTTCACAGCAAGTGTACCAACGCTCTGGAGAGTCAATTTTAAGTTGACTGTATTTACAAAGACTTTTCAAAAGCTTTTGATCTAATTTCACATGAAACTATTGTTTTTAAACTTACATCGCTAGGTTTCCCACCTAATTTCATATCTTGGATTATATCTTATCTTCACTTGAGAACTTATCAAGTAAATTTCAGAGGGACTAAATCAAATATCTTTTCCGCGGTATCAGGTGTTCGCCAAGGGAGCCATCTTGGTCCTCTTCTCTTTATATTCTCAATTAATGATTTCCCGTCAAGTGTGAAACATAGTGATATTCTTGCATATGCCGATAATATGAAAATATCAAAAACAATAAAATCAGTGTCGGACCATAGTTTTTTGCAGTCAGACATCGACAGTTTCACCATCTGGTGTGATAAAAATGGACTCACACTTAACTCAAATAAGTGTCAGGTTATGACGTTCTCAAAAAAACGTACGCCGACGGAGTTCTCATATACAATAAACAACCACATCCTTGGTCGTGTCTTTCGATTTAGTGATCTTGGTGTTTTCTTTAGCTCCGATCTTACTTTTTCCGAACACATTAATCATGTCGTTAATAAGTCTAACTGTATGCTGGGGTTTATTAAAAGATGGGCTAAGGAATTTAATAATCCTTATGCAACTCTTTCGCTGTACAATAGTTTCGTTAGGCCACACCTTGAATATGCTTCACAGGTTTGGACACCATCCCAAATTTTTTATGCTGACAGAATTGAGGCTATTCAGAGGAGATTTATCCGCTTTGGTCTAAAGGCCTTCCTTGGGAAGATCCATTTCACCTTCCACCTTATTCCCAGAGGCTAAAATTACTTAATCTGCAGAGCCTGTCTCAAAGGCGTATTAACACCGATCTCATTTTTATTCAGCAAATATTATTAGGTCACATTGACGCACCTGACCTCTTGTCCTCTTTCAAATTTAAATTTCGTGGTGGCTCTTATAACCTACGTAATATCAATCTGTTAAACGTTCCGAATCATAGATCGAATTACGGCATGCATGAGCCTATTACACGCATGAGTACCCTATACAATTTATATAGTAGTGTTCTAGATTTCAATATTGACAAAGCGACACTGAAAAAGCTGCTTAAGCAATTGTAATTTTCTTTCTTTATGTGTATCTATTTTATTAATTTTTTCCTATTTTCTTAATTGTTGTGTATGTGTTAAGTGATCGTTACATTAACCACTAACACCTGCACTAGTTGATGAGCCTGTGTAAGCAATATTTTGCTTGGCAATTTTCTGCTTGTAGTTGCTGCTTGCTTTAAGCACCCTACATCACAGATCTGATAGTGCAGACCGACAGATGAATCGATTAAGCTATGTCCGTCTATCCGTCTGTCCGTCTTTCCGTATGTGTGAAGTTTTTAGGTCTTCAAAATTATAAAATTAAGCTAGGATGCTCAAACTTGGAGTGTATCTCGATTCTTATTTTGTACAGACAAATTGTGAAAATAAGTTAAATCCGCCAACGGCCACGCTACTACTGGCTTAAATTTAAGACAACCTCTATATCGAATTTTCTTTCAAAGTGCCTTTTGGTCAAGTTAGACAAGGCGTAGGAACTCAAATTTGCAATAATGGCCCAAAACCTTTAAAAAGGCAAAAGTTGGACTACCCACAATATCGACCATGCCTACTTTTAACATGTTAGATCTTTAAAAACTCGATTTCTCATAAAGTTCACTCCAAATCGGAAAAAAATATATCAATTTTTTTTTGAGTACTAAGGTGGACGGAGGTTAAAACTCCAAAATCTTTCAAAGATACCATTTTGCCCACTATAACAGGTATATAATACCGAAGTAGACGATATTGATTATGCCCGATTTCCACATGCTAAGAAACCACCCATTTATGAGAGATACTATGAAAACTGCCAGAACGCACGTCATAGTAGTAAATTTTCGCTCTCTCATAATTCTTCTTGACTACAACTAAGTTAACTTAACAAGTAGTTTACGCTTTCGTAGTGTTAATCGCGTTGGATAGGTTGTGAATGCACCTACTAAAACCGGCGGTCCAACACTTCACACTGCGTGGGTTGGAGACACTCCTTGATTGTGGTTCAAGTTGTTTCTTAAAACACAAGTGCAGGAGATTTTTTTTAACCTACTAAAACCGTCTGTTCGTGCGGCTTCACCCTACGTCACTAGGTTGAAGGGTATTGTTCTTTGTAGTCATCGCTCGTTGTTTGTCTCATTAACAGTACGGATCATTTCATTGTTGCAATGAACATGAAGACGAGGACTTAGCTTTCGAGCAAAGTTTGTTAGGTAATTCTTCGCTCACAGTAGCTACCTAAATCTAATATACCATGGAGCATTCACAATTGCTCCAAGTGTCTTATTTTGGAAAGACTGCAACATGGACATGATGCTCGGCTTGGTACAACCCCAAAGTTGTATACCGTATGTCCAGGACGGCTTTAACACCTGCCTGTATAAGTGCAGTTTGTTACAGCATTTTCACTTTAAGTTCGTATTTTTTCAAAGTGAATTTTTTTTTTCCAACTGAATTGGTTTTTTCACTTTGAATTGTTATTTTTTCAATTTGAATTGGGTTTTTTCAAATTGAATTGGGTTTTCTTTATTTGAACTAACGTTATAGTTTTAGGCATAAAATACATTCCTCGATATTTCGCTTCACTTGCATAAGGTATCTGTGCAGAATTTGGTCGAATTTGCTTGAAACTCGAGTATTCAGTAAAACACCTAACAAGAAGAGTCTGCTTTCAAGATAGTTTTTCAATATTCTAAACATGTCCGGCAAGTTTTGCCGTAGCTTCTATTTTAAGCCTTCGTGCCATACCTTGTCCAACTTGCGATAAACCGAGGGAAGCACTTGAACATATTTTTCCCCTTCTAAGGCTTTTTCAATTTCATGCGTTATTCTGTAGACTTGATCTCTTGTGGAATGGTTAGGTCTGAGTCCGAATTGATGATCCGGGATCAAACGGCAGAAGCGATATGGGCCAATAAGATTTTTTTCATTTTCACATATTCACATTTCCCCGGTTTCGGAACCATTATGACTTCAGCAACTTTCCAATGCTTCCAATCTTCCAATTTTCCAATCTTTCAATATTTCGCCAGTGATCAGTTTGTAACCCTGAGCATTATTATTTTTAAGTTTGCTTATTGTCTGTCGGAGTTCAGCTAACGAAACTTATTTCATTCTAAAGCTATCAGGTTTCGCGTTGTTGTTTTGAACGTCAGCCAACGGCGGACCAGCAAACAAATTTGCTTTCTCTTTGTTATCGCTTGCCCATTCCCCGTTAGATTTTTTTATTGATACCGGTGGATTATAGGTTTCTTGATAGACTTAACTGCTTTTTAAAGCGAGTAGTTTGAACTCCTATCCGCCGACAAGGCTTCAAGGTATTCAGTGGTCTCACGATTTTTAAAAACTTGGAACACTTCTTTCAGTTTGTTGGAGAGGTTTGTTCTACGCGCTCTTCTATTTTCACGAATCAATTCTTCGATTTCGAGCGGATATGTTGTGCGTACATGCCCGTCGGTGCTTACTGTGTTCTTTTAAATTTGCGTTCAATGAATTTGTCAACTGCGGTTCCTAACTTAAAAGGAGTTCTCAATTGCACATTCAAGCCAGCACCCTCCTTACAGTTCTTTCTGAAGGCGTCCCATGTTTTTGCTAGCCAATCTGGGCGCTCTTTCTATTTTCGACAGTCTTCCACCCATCTTCAAGATTAATCCTGAGTGGTCTGAGCAAAGATCATAACACTCTTCGACTCGCGTAAGGTATTTGGGGTACCCTTTAGCGATGAAGAAGTCGACAAGGTCAGGCTCTTTATTTATATCGGTTGGCCAATATGTTAGCTTTCCCGTGGAGAAAAAGTCCACCCCACGTTTCATACTGTGTTTGTACAGTAATCTGCCACTTGTTGAATTGCATCTTTAACCCCAAAAAGTATGCTTCGCGTTAAAGTCGCCCCCAATGATGAAATACGACCCAATCAAGCCATACATGCAATCAATATCGTCACGTATACCAGTCTATATCCCGACGGGAAATAGCAAGATGCAATGTTTGTAAACTTCGCAGTCTATTTTAAGAGAAACTGAGCTTATCTGCATGGAGTCTAGCTCAACTTGTGCGTTCTTTGAGTGTTTAATGTAGTTTTTGATGTAGAGGGAGGATCCGTCTCCCTAATTTTCCGAAGGGTGATGTGCGTGATAGTATCAAATATTATGTAAACAAATATCAATATCGTTTTTTCGTAAAAATACTTCTAGTTCGTCTATTTTATTCTGAAGGCCGTTTGCATTCCGAGTAAGTATATTAAATAACTGTTTCATGCTTAGGTTTTCTTGTAAGTTTCTCGAGGTTTGAACTCCGAGCTTGCTCAGTTTGTCAAATATTAACCTGTTAATTTTAGTCTGATCCTCAAGTTTTTCCAAGATTTCAGTGAAGATCTGAGCCACCGCAACTGTTGTTTGCGATCTTGCCTTGTTTTCGTCGACGCAACGCGTTTTTTCCACTGCAATTGACTTGGCGGCGGTCTTTCGTGGCGGTTTTACGCTTTGCTTTCTCAATCTCGCACTTTTAATTGGCTTTGGCGTCCTTGGAGTTTCAGCAGTTTTCGCACGTTCAAGGTTAGGGTTCTGACTTCGATTGTTTTCTTTAAGGGATTCTCGTCCCTTTTGCAGCTCTATGGCTACTTTGAATCCTCGATAGTTTGCTGGATGGTTTCCTCTGCAGTTGGCGCAAACTGCATGAGCCTGTACGTCTAGTTTGCACTCTGTTAAGAGGTGTTTACCGGCACATTTCACGCAACGTGGTTCTTTTTGGCAGTAGGCACTTGTGTGCCTGAAATCTTGGCAGCGCTTACACTGTCAAATAAGTCTATTGCCCTTACGCATGGGTTCTATTTAAACCCTGATGTTAAGTGTAAATAAAGTGTGATCTGAATTGTAATTAGTTTTGTTGATAAATAAAATGTTTCATTGTGTTTATAAAAGGAACATTGAGTTTTATTCGGCGAACCCCGGGCAAAAACATTACAATACTTCACCTTCATACTCCGGAGAGAAAAACTTCGAAGTCCTGATTCCGAAAAGAAACCTGTAGTACGGTGGTAATATAACCCTTTGGTAACGCCATACACATTTACACAGACGGATCCAAAACGAAATATGGTTAAGGAAGTGGTGTACTCCCTGAGAGCCTTAATTTAAATAAATCCCTTCGACCACCAAATCAATGCAGTGACTTCCAAGCAGAAATAATGGCGATTAGCGAAGCCCTGTCCCGCCTGCGATATCTGTACTTTTACGGATATCATTTTTACCTGACATCATTCTCTATAAACTCTTAATTAGTTATCAACTGTCGCAAATCTCTTGACCAGACATCCGAACAGTTTCTTATCTCAGTTTCATTATGGTAAACTGTGAGGCTGACAAACTCGCTAAAAACGCTACTAGAATGCCAGACGATGAGATCTTTTGTAATATAATATAGTTACCTTCTCTCCTAGCAACCTGCAAATTACAGCTCAATAATTATCCTTAAAAGATACAGAATTACCACTGCAGTGGGAATTTTTACGGGTTTGGCACTGCTCATTAGGGTTAGGTAGGTCCGGTTGTACCGAACACCGCAAAAAGACTAGGTAGGTGTTTTCTCAAACGATTTCTATAGAAGTTGCCTAGACGAGGAAGAGGAGGGGTGAAAAGTGTACAACACCTTCTCTGTAGCGGCCCGGCACTTGCCTCGTGCATGAAGTCCATAATAGGCTCCTACTTCTACAACCATCTTAGTGGTTGCATAAGTATTACACAACCACGTGGCAGTATAATGGCCCTAAAAGCCACTTACCTACCTACCTACCTTATCTGGTGGTGCGCCTGGGGCACTCGTGACACTTAAAAACCTTCACAAAATAAATTACTGATTATATTTGCAGAACACATAATAATTTACTAAATTTGCTAAAAACTAAATGGCTTGGGTTCGTCTAAAAAGTTTGGCACCAATTATTTTTTTAATATGCTCGTGATCAAGGTGATATGATTTTCCTTAAAACGCGTAGCACATCGCGAGCGGAAAGAATTCGGGGACAGAAAGCAGCAGAATATGCCAGCAGAATATATCATAAAAACATCTGGCATGCATCTAATTGCTGTCCATTCTATTTGCTTGCATATTGGAAGAGAAAAAGGTGTTTTTTATTCGGCTGACCCTAACCTGGGTAACAGACGTCGACCGTCATCGCTTGTTTCTGGTTTTGGTTCGCCTGGATATTTTCCATACCGGTACCCATCATATCTGATGACCATTCCCCTATCCGCCACCTGGGCACGTGCCCAATTGAGGCATTGGGCAACCAGCAACCCCAGAAGGGAAAATGTTGAGCGGTAGCTACTGAAAAATACTTTTTTTCTAAACAAATTTTTAGAAAGTTTATATTTATTAAACGTATTCCGCGGTAATTTAAGAATAAACTTGAAACACTTTCATTATTTGTCTTAATCGCACAAATTTGTACATGTTGTACAGAAACAGAGCTTTTCACCAAAATGTCCTTTTTCGTCCCAACTTAATCTCGTTTGCGCACAGGACTACCATTTCACGGTTTTGATACCAAGGGAACGGACTTTGCCAAAGGTTAGAACGAGAGGTGCGAGCGAGATAGTTACTCGAAAAACTCTATTAAGTTTGACGTATCCCATTCCTACAAAATGCTTTTTGGTTATTTTTTATACCCTATTCTACAGGAATGGAGTATATAAAGTTTGATACAGGCGAAAATGTAACATAGAGAAATAATGACGATAGACCCCCAAGACCTTAAAGGCATATGATCGAGACCGAATTCTGAGCCGAATGAGCCATGTCCGTCCGTTAGTCCGTCCGTCTGTCTGTCCGTATGTCACCAATTTTTAGGCCTTACATTTTGAGCTAGGAAGCTGAAATTTTGTACGTAAGCTCTCTGTCATTCGAAGCAATACATGTGTTAAATTTTTGACACCCACAATCGGTCTAAATGTGCAACAACCTCCGGTGCTTACAAGACTATAAGACGTCGTGAAAAGCTGAAATTTATTATTTAGCATCTTCTTATAATAACAAGTCATAAAAAATAAAAATAAAGTCCGCAGACCACCCCTTGTGGGCGTGGCATCGTTTGAAAGTATAATCTTTCAAATGCAGTTTATTCAATGTTTTTGTTCCAAATCGAAAAAGTTTCTTTCATACAAAATTTTGGGCCACGCCCACATTTGAAGGCAGAATTTAAGAAAAACCTCTAATTTTACAGAAAACATGGATTTCGACTACTTTTTAGCCTAACTTAAGTAAGAATATGAAAAAAAAATTAGCACATTAGCTTCACCGGGTTCTGTACCAGATTTTGTTCCTTTAAAGTTTTTGGCCACGCCCATGTTTAGAGGTTGATATTACGAAATTGTTGAATTTCACCCAAAAAATTACATTTTCGGCATTGAATTAAAGAGTAATTGTTCAAATGCAATTTATTCAATATTTTTGTTCCAAATTGAAAAATTTTTTTTAATAATTTATGTAGAAAATATTAAGTTTCACATTTAGTTCATACAAAGTTTTGGGCCACACCCATATTTAGAGGCACGATTCCATAAAAACCTATAAATTTCCAGAAAAACATGGATTTCGACTGCTTTTTCGCTTTACTAAGCATGGAATAAGAAATAAAATTTATTACATGAAGAACACGGGATACTATTTCAGGTTTTGTTCATACAAAGTTTTCGGCCACGCTCACCTGTAGAGTTCAATTTCACAAAATGATTGAATTTGAACCAAAAAATTACAGTTTTGCGTACATTTTACAGTTACAATTACAGTTTTGCGAGTTTTTTTTCTATTTAAATTGATGCAGGGATGGAAAACAAGAAAATAAACTAATGGAAAGGAGAAAAGGAACGGATAGGAGAATAGGAATGAAAAGGAGAATAGGAATATAAAGGAGAATAGGAATGAAAAGGAGAATAGGAATAGGAATAGGGTACAGACAGACCAAAGCTATTATATACGCACTGGTTACTCACATGTTACTCACTGTTTTTCTTTTATACCCGACCCAGTTGGCTGGAAGTCCAGTTCTTCAGATCAAGTTTGAAATTTAGCTGAATCCGCCCACAGACACGCCCACTACAACCCTGTATGTGCGACCATCTCTAATTTCAAAAAATACTTTTTCCAAATTTTAGGTATGTTACAATAAAGCTAGCGCATTCATTTTTTGTGTGTAATATTACCTTGTGATTGTCTTTGAAGTAGCCGGAAAAGTTTGGCCTTTTCATTGACCACGCCCACTTTTTTAAGGGATTTTAGCTTAAAATGACTGTTTTTCTATAAATAACAAAAGTTGTAGACATTAGCATTTTCTAACTTTCGTGCATATGTAGTATGTGCCTCCGCTCACTTTTGTGGGCGTGGCGTCAAAAAAAGTGTTATTTTAGTAAATAAAAAGGGCTGAGTTTTAGGCCGAAATGTATGCAACCACCTTGTATAAAGCATTCAACAGTTATATTTTTATATCCTGCCCACTTTTTGGAGGCGTGGCAGGTTTTTTTTTGGTATTGTCGGGGATTTTGCAATCCGTCGTAGATGGGCTGAAGCTTTTGCATACGCATTGTTGCACTTTCCCTATTGTTTTTTTATACTTCACCCGCGTTCAAGGGGTTCTGTATGGCTACCCTTATACTGAGTTAACACAACGCGAATGGAAAGGATCAGAGGAGAAAGAGAGGAGGAACTGATGCGCTTTGGTTTTGAACTGTTGGGGACTGTAGTGACGGGGAAAAACCTCCTGTGGAAATCTGTTCCACATACGTGTTGTTCGGCTAAAAAAAGAACTCCAATACAATGCGGTTCGTCCGAAATTAGGTTCAAGGCTGTACCACTGATCAGACTATAAAGAGATAACTAACTCTGCAACCCCCTGCGCGCAAAAACCCGCAAAACACCTATAGGGAACGAAACGGAACGTAGTGGAACCTGCCATCGGGTTTGCCTTTGATTTCCTGTCTGTGTGAAACACTCGCCAGCTGAGAGTGTAGTAGTGTGCCAGGCAAAGCACAGAACACATATGCAGTCCGCAGTCAGTGGAAGCTTGGGGGCAAAAAGAGAATATATGGTCATTCAAAAGTGTCATCCACACATACCGAGGATGGAAAGCTTTTCGGTTTCACATGAACCGGATTGAGTGTTGGAAGCATTAAATTCCCTTCTGTTTAAAAGCCCCCATATTGATGTGCTGTTGAGGTTGGAATTTAATGAGTTCAACATACTTAATGAGAAACTAAGATTACTGTCATCAGCAAAATAATGAATTGGATTAGATGTGGCAGACAAGAGATAATTTAAAAAGATCAAAAAGAGTGTTGGAGATAAAACTGAGTCTTGGGGAACACCAGCATTAATATGATTAACATCAAACTTGAAACCGTCCAAAACCACTTGGATTGATCGGTTCGAAAGGAAATTTCTAATCCAATGAATAAAAGACACATCGATTCCAAATGCAGGCATTTTCGACAAGAGAGCCTGATGCCAGACTCTCTCAAATGCTTTAGAAATATTGTGATATCGCGATAAAAATGTTTTCGATTCAATTTATTATGGGACACCCGCTATAATTAAAATATCCTGAAATTTCCCCACCAGTGGAGACTTTAGTGAATACAACGAATTCCAGTCGTCAAACTCCGCCTAGCGTGATGTAACAGTTTCACGAATTCTCATAATTATTTTATAAATAGCCGATACCCGTTGCCTAGTTTTTCGGCAGCGAACGTCGAGTGTGAAAGTAATAAAAACGGTTACGGTGGACCGATTGAACTAAGTGTTTGATAAATAAAGATATTCGTTTGTGTTTATCAAAAGTGAAATTGAGTTTTATTCGACGAATCTCAGGAAAAATATTACATTGGTGTCAGATTGGAAATAAAACTCAAAACTTGAAACAGTGTTAGTGTAACACACGGTGTTTAAAACGGAAACCGCGTCGCGTGTCGGTGACTTATAGAGTTTTGACTGCGGAATTTCTCACACATATTTAAGCTAATTGTGCTATTGTGCAAACTGTTAAAACAGTGTCGGTGATAAATTCAAAAGATTGTGTCGCGAGATTTGTGCTTCGATAATTAAAAATGGGTCGCAAAATTGAACAATAGTCAACATTCGAACTAAAAGAAGAATTGCGTAAAAGAGACCTCCAGACATCGGGGCTTAAAAAGGAACTGTTGCTCCGACTTCCTGCCAGTATTACTAAGGAAGGTGGTGATCCCGACACGATGCTGTTCGATGTTCAAGAAGACCAGCAAGAAAGCACAGTAAGTACTGCCGATGAAATGCCCGCTTTCATGAAGTTGCTGTTGGAAAAATTCGAGAAGCTTGAGAGCGGCCAAAATGAACAAAAGAATGCTTTCGAGGAACAAAAAAATTCTTTCGACGAACAAAAGAATGCTCTTGAAAGTAAGTTTGAAGAGCAAAAGAATGCTTTTGACGAACTAAAGAATGCTCTTGAAAGTAAGTTTGAAGAGCAAAAGAATGCTTTCGACGAACAAAAAAACGAGCAAAGGAAAGCATTCGAAATTTTTCAGAAACAACTTAGCGAGCAAAGGGACGGTCTCGAAGACAAACTCGACGCACAGAACGTCCTCTTCGAGAAAAGACTTCAATCTGTTAATGATGTATTTGAAGCAAAACTGGAAAACTTAGAAGAAAAGTTCGGCAAGCAAGTGCAAGGCGTAGAGCAAAAGTTTGAACATCTGGCTAAAGAACCCGAATTGGTTAAGAAATAAAAAGTTCGAGAATGTTTGCCTGACGGTCCACGACGAAAAGAAATGCAGCCTCCTGTCTATGATCGTCAAACTTCATGGCCGATTTATAAAAAGCAATTCGAAGCTGCCGCCATGACGAACAATTGGGACAACGAAGAAAGGTCTATTGCACTCACGCTTGCGCTAAGAGGAACAGCCGCAGAGTTGCTGCAGACCATTTCTGAAGAAAAACAACGGGACTATGACGCCATGCCCAAGGCCATTGAAATGAGGTTTTGAGACGATCACATGCAACAAGTTTACCGTGTCCAGTTGCGTCGAAGGGTCTAGACAAGAGGCGAAACGCTACCGCAGTTGCGGACATCGAACGTTTAGCGAATTTATCTTACCCAAATGCCAACAGCGAAATAATAAACGAGCTTGCAACCTATGCCTTTACAATGCCATCGCGGACGGGAAATTACAAATGGCTGTTAGAATGGCAGGCATAGCTATATAGCTATAAATAGCTATATAGTCAACGTGTAGACATCGAAAGACAAAACACAAGCAACGTTCGAGGACAAATCAGATGTTGGAACTGCAACAAGATGGGACACCTGCAGCGACAGTGCAGAGCTCCACCAAGGCAAGCAAGCTGCCCACATTGCTCTAGGAGAAGACAAACTGACGCAGCATTTGGCAGGGCCGACATTTTACCTGCTGGACATGCTTCGGAGCAACAGCAGTCGGGAAATGCCTAAGGACCAACTTCGCGGAATCGACGCCTTCAGGACCATCATCCAAGTTTCACAAACAAAACGCCACAACAAAAGTCTGACAGTGGAGGCAGTCATTGCCTACAGAAAATGTGTGGCCACCATCGACACGGGTGCCACGGCCTCCATAATCAGAAGAGACCTTGTCCAGACTTCTTGGATGCATAACGCTGGCTGCTACAGTCTTAAGACAGCTACAGGAGAAGCAGCGAAGGTATACGGGTAGGTGCTTCTACAGATACAACTAGAGGGATTGACCTTCTCACATGCGTTCTTGGTAGCCGACATATGCGACGAATGTATCATTGGAGTGGACTTCATGAAGGCACATGAGGTGATTTTAGACCTTCGAATGCAAGTATTAAGGTATCGAACCATCGAGATCCCTATGGTATACGGAAACAACGACGCTACGAGTCTTCGGGCGACTCTGAGAAGCGATGAAGTTCTGCAGTCCTCTTCAGAGACAGCACTCTGGGCGCGTTTGGAAGGCGATCCTGGGAACCACCGATTCTAAAGGGTGATTTTTTAAGAGGCTGAGAACTTTTCAAAAAAAAAAACACAAAAAATTCGAAAAAATAAATAAAATATTTATTTGAATCGATAGTTTGAACCTTGCAATTTAATGTTTAAAGATAATTTCATGCAAATGTTGACCGCGGCTGCGTCTCAGGTAGCCCGTCCGCTGAGTCCAATTTTGGCATACTCTTTCACACATATCGGCCGGTATCTCACGAATGAATGCATGGATGTTGGCTTCCAGTGCATCAATCGAAGCGGGCTTGTCCCTATAGAAGCTTTGACATACCCCCACAAAAAATAATCTAATGGTGTCAAATCGCACGATCTAGGCGGCCAATTGAAATTTGGTCACAATCTTCCGAATAGACTGCTCAGAAGGTCGAGAATGCCGACCATAAAATGGAAGCAGCGCGCGATGAACATTTCGAACCGAGCACGAATTTTGATAGTAAAATTCAATAATTTGCAAGCGTTGTTCATTTGTAAGACGATCCATGGTTAAATTGCAAACCAAACTGAAGCTGTTTGACAGTGACACAAGGTACTAAACACACGTCAGCTGTCAAAACCAGTGTTGCCAAAACCAAAACCAGCTAAAAAATCACCCGTTATCTAGTTGAGCCAGATACTGAAAAAGAATTCCAGAAATATTTCGTGGGAAAAATTCTTACGGAACCAAACAACAACATGATACCGGTCAGGGTGTTGAACCCGAACAAACACACCGTCAAGCTTAGACATGGAGAGGTGATTGGAAGATGCGTACCCATTGCAGCAGTTTCGACTATAACTGAGAGTGAATCTGTGAGTCCAGTCTCGGCAACAAAACTGACAGAACTATGCAAGACTATTCTTGGGCACTCTGAGCTAAATCAAGAGCAGAAAACAATGGCGAAGAATTTCCTTGGTGAGTTTGCTGATGTATTTGCATCACAGGATGGAGACTTTGGTCGAACACACCTAGTACAGCACCGCATAGACACCGGAGATGCCAACCCGATCCGACAACCTGCCAGACGACTTCCTTTGGCGAAACACGCGGAGGTTGAAGAGATGATATCAACCATGGAAAAGGAAGGTTTGATCGAAAGTTCGAAAAGTCCGTGGGCATCACCTGTTGTACTGGTGAAAAAGAAAGACGGCAGTGCTAGATTCTGCGTAGACTACCGGAGGCTAAACGATGTCACGAAGAAGGACAGCTACCCTTTGCCTCGAATTGACGACACCTTAGACACACTCTCTGGAGCAAAATGGTTTTCCATCCTTGACCTGAAAAGTGGCTACTGGCAGGTACAGATCCATCCAGAAGACAGAGAGAAGACAGCTTTCACAACCGGAAACGGATTATGGCAGTTTACAGTAATGCCATTTGGTTTGTGTAACGCTCCGGTCACCTTTGAGCGTCTTATGGAACGTGTCTTACATGGTTTGACGTGGAAAACCTGTTTGGTGTACTTGGACGATGTCATCGTTGTGGGAGAGACTTTCGCTGAACATCGAGACAACTTGAGAGATGTGTTCACACGGCTTCGAGGAGCACAATTGAAACTCAATCCAAAGAAGTGTGCACTCTTCAGAGCAGAAGTAAAGTATCTGGGGCACGTGATATCGTCGGATGGAGTGAAGACGGATCCAGAGAAAATTAAAGCTGTTTGAAGTTGGCCAGTTCCAAAAGACAAACACCAGCTAAGGAGCTTTCTCGGTCTTGCCACATATTACAGAAGATTTGTGAAGTACTTCGCCGGAATCGCCAAATGTCTGCACCAGTTGACCGAAAAGGGAAGACAGTTTAAATGGTCAGGTGAGTGCGAAAAGTGCTTTCAATATTTGAAGCAGCGACTTTGTGAAGCACCGATACTAGCTTACCCCATCCCTGGCAAGACATTTATTGTGGACGCAGACGCTAGCAATGTGGGTGTTGGCGCAGTATTGTCGCAATTACACGATGGGCAGGAGAAAGTCGTGGGGGGTGCCGTGGCGTAGTGGTTAGTGTGTGTGCTTACTACGCCGGAGGCCTGGGTTCGAATCCTGCCATCGTCACCTGAAAAAAAAGGCTTGTTCTTTTTCACGGTCCCCACCTCCGTGAGGGTTTGACAAGCCCTCCGAGAGTATCATTTGTCTTGAAAAACTTCTCAAAGTGCCGTTCGGATTCGGCAAAAAATTGTAGGTCCCTGTGTATGTAAAAAGAAATTAACACACCAGCATACATTGTTGAGAAGTTGGCCCTGGTTCACCTCGAGCTGTTGCGCCACTCTATTTATTTTTTTTTAGGAGAAAGTCGTAGCATACCACCAGAGAGAAATTATTGTGTTACCAGGCGAGAACTCCTTGCTCGAACACTGGCAACGAAGCATTTCCAGAAGTACCTGAGTGGCCAGAAGTTAATCATGCGTACAGACCACGCCGCTCTAAAATGGTTCAAGTCCAAAAATTCAAGTTCAAGTTCAAAAATCCTGAGGGTCAAGTCGCAAGATGGATCGAGTGATTGCAGGCTTATGACTTCGAGGTACAACATCGCAAAGGAAGACTGCACTGCAACGCCGACGCGCTATCCCGGAGACCATGTGAGCCTAATTGTAAGCATTGCGTGCGACAAGAAGAAAAGGACGAAGGTAATTCTGTCCAGAGAATAAGAGCCGAACCTGCAGAAGGCTGGAGTACTGAGGAACTTCGCAACGCACAACAAGAAGACCCTGATATTGAGCCAATCCTTGCATGGAAGGAATCTATGGAGAAACCGAGCGCAAGGGATATATCCGCAAGAAGTCCCACATTAAAGGCATATTGGGCGCAGTGGAACTCTCTCCATGTACAAAATGGCGCTCTGCGAAGAAAATGGGAAATGCCAGATGGAAAATCTTTTAAAATGCAGCTTGTGGTTCCACGGTCGAAAGTCCAGGAGATTCTACGAGAAATGCACGATGGAGTATCTGGCGGGCACTTGGGAATCAAGAAGACACTGGAAAAGGTTCGTGAATGCTTTTATTGGCTAAGTGCAAGAAACGATGTCGAGAGCTGGTGTCGGAGGTGCACCACATGCGCTGCTAGTAAGGGACCCAAAGTCAAAACAAGAGGTAGAATGCATCAGTACAACGTGGGAACCCCATTTGAGAGAATCGCCGTCGACATCTCAGGCCCGTTTCCAGAAACTGAGAACGGCAACCGTTACATCCTTGTAATTGCCGACTACTTCAGCAAGTGGCCTGAGGCTTTCGCGATCCCAAACCAAGAAGCTAAAACCGTTGTCGACACCAGATAGTGGACCACTGGGTGTGCAGATTCGGTGTGCCGATGGAACTACATTCCGATCAAGGACGAAACTTCGAGTCAAAGATATTCCAGGAGGTATGTGCGTCAATAGAAGACACGAACCACACCCCTTCACCTGCAATCAGATGGTATGGTAGAACGCTTTAACAAGACCCTGAAGGAACATCTTTCCAAAGTCGTGGACGAAAATCAACGGAATTGGGTTCGGCGAATACCCTTGTTCCTCAAGCTACGAGAACTGAATTGGCTTATCGGACGTTATTCGAAACTAAGCGTATATAACAAACTGCTATTGTATAAGCAAGTGCCAAAACCATCTTGGACGTACGGTATACAACTTTGGGGTTGTACCAAACCAAGCAAAATATCTATTTTAGAAACTTTTCAGAATAAGACACTAAGAGCAATCGTAAATGCTCCATGGTACATAAGAAATAGAGATTTACATCGAGATCTAGGCATCGCAACCGTGACCGACGAAGTAAGAAACTTTGCTCACAAACTTCACACTCGCCTTCACGGCCATTGCAACCACGAAATAATCCGAACTCTGGATCAGACAAATCTTGCACGCCGACTACAACGAACAAGACCGTTGGATCTAGCGTCGTAAGAGGAAACCGCACATAATGACGGTATTGCAGGTGCTTTCGTTGGAAGGTAGCCTGCCAAACGCGATTACAATACAGAAGCTTGAACTACTTGTTAAGGAAACTTAGTCGTAGTCTTACAAAGATTTTGAGTTTTTTTAGTGAGTAAGAATCTCACACTACTATGAGCACGCGCGTTCGATTCTCATAGTGCCTATGAAGGTTTTTACCTACCCACGAAAAAAAAACCCTTGTTCCTAATGGCCTACCGAAATGCGATTCATAGTACAACTGGTTATACTCCATCTCATGTTCTTTTTGGACGAACTGCCAGGCTACCCAGTGAACTGAAATTCGGATTTCCTATAGAAGAACCAAAATGTGAAGAGGACTACATAGTGGATCTCAGAGAAAGGATCAACGACATACACCAGAGGACCAGAAGAAATATAAAAATTGCGAGTGATCGAATGAAGACCAGATATGACGCTAGAGCAACGGCACCGGAATTCAACGTGGGCTCTACAATCACCATCGTAGAAAGGGAAATTCGCCGAAGTTGCAGCAGAACTGGGAAGGTCCCTATCAAGTTGTTAAGCGAATTAATGATGTAGTTTTTCGAATTCAACGAGGACCAAGAGCGAAAATGAAAATTGTTCATGCAGATCGCCTACATCGTTACAATGGAAACAATGATGATGTGCTTTTTCGGGACGAAACAAACTAGGTGGGAGACAATGTGATATCGCGATAAAAATGTTTTCGATTCAATTTATTATGGGACACCCGCTATAATTAAAATATCCCGAAATTTCCCCACCAACGGAGACTTTAGTGTATACAACGAATTCCAGTCGTCAAACTCCGCCTAGCGTGATGTAGAAGATTCACGAATTGTCATAATTATTGTATAAATAGCCGATACCCGTTGCCTAGTTTTTCAGTTTTGAATACGGAATACTTGAAAAGCGAACGTCGAGTGTGAAAGTAATAAAAACGGTTACGGTGGACTAGATTGAACTAAGTGTTTGATAAATAAAGATATTCGTTTGTGTTTATCAAAAGTGAAATTGAGGTTTATTTGACGAACCCAAGGAAAAATATTACAATATCGAGCACAACAACCTTGCTTTCACCATGAAGGTGCAAGGAGCGGTTCCACTTTTCGGTGAGATAAGCCATCAGATCACCAGTGGACCTTGTGCCACGAAAGCCGTATTGACGGTCATTGAGAAGCCTCCGAGACTCTAGATATTTTATAAGCTGACTATTCATCAGCGTTTCCATGACCTTGGAAAGAATGGATGTTAGTGCAATTGGTCGGTAACTTATCGGAGAAGTTTAATCGCCTTTTTTAGGGACGGGCTGAACGAATGCATTTTTCCATCTACTAGGAAAGAGACCAGAAGAGTAGGACAGATAGGAAAGCCTATGCAGTGGTTTTGCCACCGTGGAAGAACACCTCTTCAGAACTATGGGGGAAATACCATCTGGACCAGCGGATTTGTGTATGTTGAGATTTTTAAGGACTCCTGCTACTGTACGAGTTCGGAAATGAATTTGTCCCATGGAATGTTCTACGCTCTCGAGTACAGGTGGAGACATGGTACAATCAGGGAGCGAGGAGCTGGCAGCAAAATGAGCTGCAAGTAGATTGGCCTTGTCTAAGGAGCTGACAGCGGGATGTCATTTAAACGAGTGTCGGGGTGAAGGATGAGGCACAATTCTTAATGTTTTTGACGAATGACCAGAAACTTTTGCTGCTTTTGGGACACTGAAGTAAATTTTGCCTCAATTTCTGATCATGAGAGAATTTAGCACGACGGATATGAGTATTGCAGACGTTTCTGGCTTGTTTAAACTTTTTCCGGTTTTCCTCGGTTGGGTTGGCTTTATATGACCGAAAACTAACTTCCTTCAACTTAATGGCCTCTTTACAGTTCGAGTCGCACCATGAATTCTCCTTTGGTTTGATATCCTTAGTCCTGTTTGGAATAAAGGATTTCATGCCAATGAGAACTATTTCGGTGAGCATATCGCCGGTGGCTTCAACGTCACTATCGAGGAAACAAAGTGACCAATTGAAAGACTTAAACAAAGTATTTTAGCCGTACCAGTTGGTTTTCTCGTATTGGCAAAATGTTCTTTATTGTATATACATATGACACAATAGAGTTGATAGAACGCTGACTGAGTACTTGTCAGGATGGGAGGTAAGGAACAAGTCCAGAGTGTTGGCAGCATGACTGTCTATGTCAGGGATCCGCCTAGGTTCGCTTACAAGCTGGGTTGGATGGTTGCCCGCAGCAAAAATCTCAACATACCTGCCTTCGGGTGTTGTCTGTCCAGAATCTCGAAGCCACTGAGAATTATGTGTATTAAAATCGCTGTGTATATTAAAATTTTCACTCAGGTTATAAAAATGTGCGCTACAAATAAATTATTTTAGCAAATGCATTATCTGTATAGACGTTTTGTAACGGCTGTCAATATCTGACGTCTTTCACATTTTCTGACTTAGTGATGCCCAGCAAATCGCGTATTTATATGAAAAAAATCAAGTGTCCGTAAAAGTGCGAATTATTAATAAACTGCTCAAACTCGAGTGTGCCGATAAGGAAAGAAGTTATTGTGCTTATTTTGTTTTTTGAATTGACTTTAAAATTATTTTAATAAAATAAGTGGAAGGTATCGAAAAAGTGTTCCAAAGTTGTGATATCCTTGTAATCGTGCACCCTTATGTGGTCGTATGCACTGTTTTTGCAACACAAACCACATTTTTCTACGCCTTTCCATCTTTTTAATTTAAATGTTTTTAGCCTTACTCAGAAACTCTATTCAAGTCTACAAATTTCTCGTTAATCGAAAAACAGGACTGCATTTTTTAAATAATTATTTGTGTTTATATGTAATTTGTGTTAATTTTCCATATAAAGAGGAGCTATGATTGGCATCCTATTCAAAAAATATCAGTTGACGTCAAACTGTTAAAGCTTATAGAGCCCTATGCCTATGTTTGCCCTTGCTTTTTCTTTTGTTCAAATAATTTTTACTGCAGTACGGATCTTGCGCAGTTTCTGCAATACTTTCTCGTAGCTTACAAAATCAATTTATGATTTCAAATCAGATTTAAATCATTCTAAATAGTAATCCATAATACTTAGAAATACAGCAGTGGTGGATGAAAGTTTAATCTTTTGTACTTCCCTCGCAAATAAACAAATATTTCATGGAATCAAAAAACAATTTAATTCGTAACTTTGTTAAAAAAAATCAAATGGTTTTTGTTTTTAAATATCAAATTCGAATGTTTTATACCCTAGATAGATTCAGAGTAAAAAATCCCAAATCTTATTGAAATCTATTAGATTTCCCATACATTTGTAAAATTCAGAATCTAGATCAAAATCTAGATTCCCACAAAATCGAGTACAAATGTAGCTAATACGGTTTTCACACCGAGCCAGAATCTAGATTCAGAGTAAAAAAGTCTCAAATCTTATTAAAATCTATTAGATTTCCCATACATTTGTAGAATTCAGAATCTAGATTCTGAATTTAACAAATGTAATCATAGAAAAATAAAAGCAAACACACTTCTTTAAATCAATCAAAAGAAGTCATGACAGCCGATGAAGTTTGTTTTTAAAATAAAGAGGAGAAAAATTTTCATTTTTTTATACTTTTAAATTGTGCGGTGATTTTTATGTATTTTTCAGTGCTTCTTTAGCTATCTACAAATGTTTTTTACTTATTTGAAGCTGTTTAACTTGTGACAACTGTGAAAAATTGGTAAGTTGGTATTCAACAGATCGAAAAGTCAATAATATCTAGATTATTTTCGCAGTGTGAAAAAGTCAATTTGATTTTGAAATCGAATTGCTCAAAATCTAGATTCTGGCTTCGGTGTGAAAACGGTATTAAAAAGTATATTCGCCACTTTTTTGCCTTTATAAAACAGAAAAGTAACTCGACTACGCAAAATTAAAACATAGCACCTGAACGCAGATATTTTCCAGTTTGTGACAGCGCCAGCTGACATTGACAGTTCGTTTTTCCTTTTGTGCTTACACCATATGGATCAAGGTTTGAAGTGGGTATTCCTAAATTGTTTTCCTGCCAAATTAATAAATAACAAGTTGAATTTTTAGGCGCTTGTTCCTTCGGTTGTGCGTATTAACGTGAATATTATTTCCAAAAAGTTGCCTCCTTTTAGAAACAACACCAGCAGCACTTCCCCCGAACCATAACCATGAACAGCTTGGGTTCAGATTGCAATGAACTCAAGAAGCAATATGATGCGTGTTTCAATGCCTGGTTCTCTGGGCGATTCCTGCGTGGAGACACTGATGATTCCGTGTGCTCCCAGATGTTTAAAGTATACCAAGAGTGTGTAAAGGTATCCCCGAAATAATCGAACTGTAACAATTCTTACTTACCCAATTTCATATTCCAGAAAGCAATGGAGGAGCACAAAATAGAATTCCGTGAAATCGAAAGTGATTATTCCACTGGCGACTTTAAGTCATCGGACAAAACAACTAGCTGACCTGAGATCTCAAAAGAATTGAAGGAACCAACTCAAACCAGGCGAAGAGTCACTAGCATTTAAGTTCAAATAAGCTTGTCATTGCTTTGTTACGGCACAGTTAAAGTTTCCTTATGAGCATCGTTTATCTAGTTTTGTTCGCGGAAGGTTTTCAAAAAACAAGCGACTAAATGTATATATGTATTTACTGACTATTTGGTGTCTTAAACTTTAAAGTACAAGTTCCCATGAACGAGCTCTCCTGGATATACTTTCGACGCAACGGGCAAGTCTTTTCGTTGTGTTTGGCACGTTTGCCACAGATAAGACAGGCGAGTCGGGATTTTGCTGGCTTCTTGAAACATGGAGCCGGACAGTTGACTTCGTTGTGACCAACTTGACGGCAAATCCAGCAGCGAATCTTGAGCTGATAGTCTTCGCAGCTGTGCTCTCGATTTTGTGTACATCGTCGGCAGGAAGAACAGTGCGAGTAGTTTGGTTTAACGCAAGTGCGGCACTGTAAACAGTGGCGGTAGGTATCCCCGTTTTTTGATGGACACACTTTGCAGATGGAGCAATGTTGATTTTCTTTGGCTGTCCAACGACAACAAGGTTCACAGAATTTATATGCTTGCGATGGCGGCACTAATAGTTCCTGTGGTATATTTGTGAACAGTCTCACAGGGCTGCCTAGCTTTCGCCCTTTGACGCCGTTGCTGTAGGTCTTGTGGTTCGTGTAGTTGACCTTGTAGTCACTCATTTCCAGCTCTGGCATTACCTGGCGCACATAGGCTTCACAAAAGTACGGGTAAGCCCACAGGACGCAGGGTATCTCTAGTTGAGCAGTAATTGAACGGTAGAGATTGGTGAGTTGCTTTATACTGTTGGCAACGACTTCAGTTCTACACCCAAATGGAGGATCAACGAAGAAAGCCAATTTGCCATCGTTTGCTTTGAGAAAACTTTCGAAGGCAAGCCTTTGCTTGTTATTAAAGAAGTGGTTATTGCACATGTTGTACCACGCAAACTGGTCATCGTCGTAAAAATAAAAGTATCTGTGATCGAAATCAAGGAGAAATGATTGAGCTGGTGAGTTTTTAGCCGCCCTCAAATACGCGTGCAGTCGCGGGGCACCAATGCAAACTACTTTGCTGAAACAAAATGACGTTTGTAACAATTAAGCATTGAATGACGAAAGCTTACTTGATCTGACACCGCTCAACGATCGATGCAAAGAATTTCAAAGATTCTTGGTCAAAGAAATACTGTGCTTCAACTTTATCATTATCTAGAGGTCTTAGGAAGCTCGTGGGGTTTGAAAACATCTCCTCAGTGATATGTCTCACTGTGGTATGACTAGAATGTAAATCCACCTCTTGAAGGGTAAACGGCCGGTTGCAATCGTGACAAAAATTGTTGTAGACCCCTGCAGCGGATTTGATCTAAAACAAAGATCAGACACCTGAGCACTAGGGAAATTTACACTTTGAGCGGAAAACACACCTTTTGTCGGAGTTTTTGGAAATCACTGATTTCTACAGGGTAACGCCTTGATTTTACCGATTCACATAAGCCTCTTATATTGACGGCATGACCACAAAGGTTCTTGTTCCGAACCGCTGAACACGCGAAGTAACCATCTTCTGGGCAAGAAGATCTGTAAAACAACAGCATTGGCCCATGTGGGCAGTGGGGATGTGTATCTGGCTCTTCTTCGCATTTCACCATCAATTTTTCAAAATTATTCATTACTTAAAAGAAGTTGAAAGATAGCTTTAATTAAAAATACAAAACATTACACCGTGGACCGCGCAGCGCCATTTGTTTTGTTGACAGTTTCTGTTCACAGTTATCCAAAAGTCCAAGCACACATGCTTGCCGTGGTGCCCAGCTAACAGCTATCCGCGTTCAGTTTCGGCATGTTTCGGTTGCCTTCTTGTGACCAGTGTGACCAGAATGGAATGTAACATTCCACTTGTGGAGTATAAGCATAAATTACTGAATAACTAGATATTCAACTTTGGACATGTAAAAGTTTTGCCCACAAGCTGAAATTGATAAATTTACCAATTCTCGTATTAACCGACACGGAAATTTAAAGCTTTAAAAAGCTTAAAAGGCTTTATAAAAAACGTAAACAAATGTGTTTAGGGTAAAAGGGACGTTGGAGGGTAAGAGGGACGCAAGTTGAATATCTAGTTATTCAGTAATTTGTGGTATAAGTATTGTTATTTTTTTGCCTGGGGTTCGTCGAATAAAACTCAATTTCACTTTTATAATTACACAATGAAACACTTTATTTATCAAACAAAACTTATTTAAATTCAAATCACACTGTTATTCAACTTTACTACTTAGAATTAAACACTTTCATTTCATTTTCATTTCAATTCAATCACTTTTCACTTTATAACCGATTTTCACAAGTCAACGTTTAAAATATAACTGTCTGTACGAGCCTGTCACCCGTGTATTTATACATAACTAAGCACCTTCTAGTACGTTCCACACTTCCCCTTTGGCAACTTTCCACTGGTACTCCTCCGCTGAATTCCAAGGAGGGGAAATCGAAATTCGAACTTCGAATATGACAGTTGCTGTCAGATGACTGGAATGACATTTGGGTATGTTCGTTTAATGAATCGAGCGGGTGCGTTTGTAGAGTGAATCGATGGGTGCATTTAACGACTCCTGAGTGTTGTTTTATTTCTTGTCGCCACATCACATTGTCCCCCTCTTAGTTTTGTTCGTCCAGAACAAGTACGTCATCATTGCTTCCGTGGTAGCGATGTAGGCGATCAACATGGACAACTTTCATCTTCGCTCTTGGTCCTCTTTGTATTCGGAATACGACATCATTAATTCGCGTTACAACTTGGTAGGGACCTTCCCAGTCCTTCTGAAGCTTTGGCGATCTTCCCTTTTTACGATGTGGGTTGTAGAGCCATACCAGATCTCCCTCGTTGAACTCGGGTGCCGTTGCTCGCGCATCGTATCTCGTCTTCATGCGGTCGCTTGCAACTTTTATATTGCTTCTTGTTCTCTGGCGGATGTCATTAATCCTTTCCCTAAGGTCAACCACGTAGTCCTCCCCGCATGTTGGGTCTTCCTTGGGAAATCCGAATTTAAGCTCACTGGGTATCCTGGCAGTTCGTCTAAATGAAACTTCAGATGGAGTATATCCAGTTGTACTGTGAATAGCATTTCGGTAGGCCATTAGGAATAAAGGTATTCGCCGATCCCAATCCCGTTGATTCTCGTCCACGACTATAGAGAGATGTTCCTTCAGTGTCTTGTTGAAGCGTTTCACCATTCCATCTGATTGTGGCTGTAGTGATGTGGTCCGTGTCTTCTGTAGTCCGATTGCTGCGCATACTTCCTGGAATATATTCGACTCGAAGTTTCTTCCCTTGTCGGAATGTATTTCCATTGGCACTCCAAACCTGCACACCCAGTGGTCCACTATTTGGTCGACAACGGTTTTCGCTTCTTGATTTGAGATCGCAAATGCCTTGGGCCACTTGCTGAAGCAATCGGCAATAACCAGGATGTAACGATTACCGCTTTCAGTTTCCGGAAACAGTCCTGCGATGTTGACGGCCATCCTTTCAAAGGGAGCACATTGTACTTGTGTATTTTACCCCTGCTTTTGACTTTGGGTAAAATGCACAACCTTACTACAACCTTTGACCCCTTACTAGCAGCACAAGTAGTACACTTCCGACACCAGCTCTCAACGTCGCTTCTTGCACTCAGCCAATAAAAACGTTCCCGTACTTTTTCCAGGGTTTTGTTGACGCCCAAGTGCCCACCAGACACTCCATCGTGCATTTCCCGTAGAATCTCCTGGACTTTCGACGTGGAACCACAAGCTGCATTTTAAAAGATTTTCCATCTGGCATTTCCCATTTTCTTCGCAGAGCGCCATTTTGTACATGGAGAGAGTTCCACTGCCCCCAATATGCCTTTAATGTGGGACTTCTTGCGGATATATCCCTTGCGCTCGGTTTCTCCATAGATTCCTTCCATGCAAGGATTGGCTCAATATCAGGGTCTTCTTGTTGTGCGTTGCGAAGTTCCTCAGTACTCCAGCCTTCTGCAGGTTCGGCTCTTACTCTCTGGACAATACAGACGTCCTTTTCCTCCTGTCGCACGCAATGCTTACAATTGGGCTCACATGGTCTCCGGGATAATGCGTCCGCGTTGCAGTGCAGTCTTCTTTTGCGATGTTGTATCTCGAAGTCATAAGCCTGCAATCGCTCGATCCATCTTGCGACTTACCCTCAGGATTTTTGAACTGCAGTAACCATTTACTGAAGTATGCTACGATTTTCTCCTGCCCATCGTGTAACTACGACAATACTGCGCCAACATTGCTAGCGTCTGTGTGCACAATAAATGTCGTGCCGGGGATGGGGTAAGCCAGAACCGGTCCTTCGCAAAGTCGCTGCTTCAGATGCTGAGAGCTTCTTTTGCACTCACCTGACCATTTAAATTGACTTCCTTTCTCGGTGAGCTGGTGCAGACACTTTGCAATCCCGGCGAAATCTTTGACGAACCTCCTGTAGTAAGTAGCAAGACCGAGAAAGCTCCTTAGCTGGTGTTTGTCCTTGGGAACTGGCCAACTTTTCACAGCTGAAGTTGTCGCGATGTTCAGCGAATGTCTTTCCCAAAACGATGACGTCATCCAAATATACCAGGCAGGTTTTCCACGTCAGACCATGTAGGACACGTTCCAAAGGTGGCCGGAGCGTTACACAGACCAAATGGCATTACTGTAAACTGCCATAGTCCATTGCCAGTTGTGAAAGCGGTCTTCTCTTTGTCTTCTGGATGGATCTGTACCTGCCAGTAGCCACTTTTCAGGTCAAGGGTGGAAAACCATTTAGCTTCAGAGAGTGTATCCAGTGTGTTTCATCGATTCGAGGTAAAGGGTAGCTGTCCTTCTTTCTGACATCGTTAAGCCTCCGGTAATCCACGCAGAATCGAGTACTGCCGTCCTTCTTTTTCACCAGTACAAAAGGCGACGCCCACGGACTTTTCGAGCTTTCGATCAAACCTTCTTTTCCATGGTCGATATCATCTCTTCAACCTCCGCGTGTTTCGCCAAAGGAAGTCGTCTGGCAGGTTGTCGGATCGGGTTGGCATCTCCGGTGTCTATGCGGTTCTGTACTAAGTGTGTTCGACCATAGTCTCCATCCTGTGAGGCAAATATATTAGCAAACTCGCCAATGAGATTTTCCGCTATGGTTTGCTGCTCCTGATTTAGCTCACAGTCTCCGAGTATAGTCTTACATACCTCGGCCAATTTTGATGGAGAGACAGGACTCGCAGGCTCCCTCTCAGCTATTGTCGAAATGGCTGCAACGGGCACACATCTTCCGATCACCTCTCCTTGTCTGAGCTTAACGGTGCGCTTATTTGGGCTCATCAGTCTTACCAGAACCAGGTTGTTCTTAGGTTCTGCAAGGATGCTTCCCACGACGTAACTTTTGAATGAGATAGAATAGAATCGGTGGTTCCCAGGATCACCCTCCATACGTGTCCAAAGAACTGTCTCCGAAGAGGGCCGCAGAAGTTCGTCGCTTCCCATTATCACTCGAAGATTCACAGCGTTGTCCTTTCCGTATACCATAGGGCTCTCGGCGGTTCGATACCTTAGCACCTGTATTCGAAGGTCTGGAATTACCTCGTGTGCCTTCATGAAGTCCACTCCAATGATGCATTCGTCGCATATGTCGGCTACCAAGAATGCATGTGAGAAGGTCAATCCCTCTAGTTGTTTCTGTAGCTGCACCTCCCCGTATACTTTGGCCGCTTCTCCTGTAGCTGTGTTCAGACTGACGCAGCTGGTGTTATGTAGCCAGGACGTCTGAACAAGGTCTCTTCGGATGATGGAGGCCGTGGCACCTGTGTCAATAGTGGCCACACATTTTCTGTTGGCGATGATTGCCTCTACTGTAGACTCTTGTTGCAGCGTTTTGTTCATTGATCAGGTATAATGAGATAGTCATCTTCGCTGGGGTGCCTCTTTTTGCCCCCAAGCTCGATTTTCGGCTCTCTAGGGAAAATGCTGCCAGCTATCATGATTGTGTTAGTGGGTTGCAATGCTGCTTTAAGGGGTGCAAAAAAAAATTCACTAATACAGTCAACCAAGCTGGGAGCAAGATTTGTGCGTCCAAGGCCAAAATAAGTGCGCTTGGCCACAAATTACTTAATAACTAGATATTCAACTAAAGCGTCCCTTTCCCCCCAAAACCCATTTGTTTATTTGTTGTTGTTGTTTTGAGTTCCGTGTCGGTGAATACGTGTGAGAAAAGTAAACAAAAATTTGAGAGCCCGCCAAAATAGCGAGGTGAATTTCACACTGACATTTGAAAAATTTAAATACATATCTTAAAAAAGTCATAAAAGATAACACACAAGTCATTAAAGTCAAAATGACAATTCTGTTTTAATTTTGCCCACACTTGGGGTGAGCCTACATTGAGACTACAAAATCGTAAAATTTAGTTCATTTGAATGTACCTGGAAATTCTGGAATGTTTATGACGTAATTGGATATTTTTACGAATTTGGTCTTTTTTTCAATATAGTTCGGGTCACAAATTACTTAATAACTAAATATTCAACTTGTGCGTCCCCTTTCCCCCAAAACCTATTTGTTTATTTGTTGTTTATGCTTTTCGGTTTTGCGACGGTGAATGCGTGTGAGACGCTTATTATTATTATTACGAAGTTGGGCTTTTCTTTTCTCCAGAATCGTTCATGTGTTATTGATGTTCAGTTTTTAATTATGTAGGAATGCAGAAAATATTAGTTATTCAGCAAAACAAGAGCAACAGTTAGGAAACAATCGAGAAAACTTCCATCTTAGGAAAAGGCTTTCGACTTTTATTTATTTATTTAAGTTATTTTGTCCGAAAACGGTTCTGATCTTTTTCTCGTATCAATGTGTTTGTAAGAATTTTCTTAAGAAAGTGCTTAAACAACAATTGGCCATATGATTTTTTTTTGTTTTTATAACCCATCCCATAGGATAGGAGGTATATTAAGTTTGATTCATAGTTTGTAACATAGAAAAATAATCACCGTAGACCCCCAAGACCTTAAGGGCATATGATTGAGACCGAATTGTAAGTCGAATGAGCCATGTCCGTCCGTCCGTCCGTCTGTCGGTAGTTTTAGGCCTTAAATTTTGAGCTAAGAACGTGAGACTTGATATCTGTTCTTTTTAGGTCCCGAAGCAGTACAAGTGTAAAATTTTTTGACTTCCGCCCACTTTACTTAATAGCATGAAAAATCAAAATTGTTGCAGCAAGCTGAAATTTGGTATGCAATATCCTCACTTAAGTGTATTGTGATTGGCATTTAAAAAAAAAGCGAAAACCGCCCTCTTGTAAGCGTGGTCATATTTAATGTGCATTCTAATAATCGGCTTTTATTTGATATATTTGCTTAAAATCCAAAAAACTTGCACTATAAAATATTCAGGTATGTGCGTTAGCTATCAACTCAAATAAATAAATTTTTGCCACGCCCACTTTTGGGGGCGTTTTTAAGTAAACATCAAATTTTGAATATAAAACTGCAATCAATACGTGTATACTGCATCTGATAAAAAATATGATAAAAAAGTTTATGTTATTGAAAAGGGGTTGACTCCACGTCCCTTTTAAAAAAAAGAAGATTCTTCACTGACAAATTAGTAACACAATTAAAGTTGATAGAAACTGAAATTTAACAACCAAGATTTTTGACGCATTTTGGAGCTTGACAGTGGTCAATTGGGATGGGGTATCCAATGATTTGCCTAGGCGGATTGTAATCCTCCCTCTAGTTTTTTTTTTTTTTAAACTGGAGAGAAACGGAGAGAAAGACCAAAAAACTGCAGCAGTATTTTAATTTTTCATAAAATTCTTTTATCATTGTCTTTCTTGTTTCTTGAGTTTGCAGTCGGTAGCTTGCAGTATTGGTAATCACACGCTTGTGTATTTTGAAACAGGTTTTTTGCGTTTATTTATTTCTGGAAGATTTTTTTTGCCTTCAAAGTTGTGATAACTTATAACTTAAACTTGGCGTAAGAATTCTCCGGTAGACGGAGCAAAAAGCTGATTCCGCCATGATTTCGTGGTGAATCACTTGAACTTCGTGGTGAATCTCTTCAAGTATGGAATACATTGAGAAAATGTGAGAGTATGCATGGATTTCCAGGCATTACCAAGGCAACAGCTTGTAGGCCCCCCGGCTTTCCAGTCTAGTTGAATATCTAATTCATTAAGTATTTGGGGCTTGGTGCAGGTCATTTTGGGTTTTGAGTGCGTTTCAGGCTACACATTTTAGATATCGACTGCGTTTCAGGTCAGGTTTGCATGAGGTGAATTCGTGGCAATCGTTCGGAGTTTTGATTCAGATTTCCTTGCAGACAAGTTGACTTTTCCGAATCCCGTGCAAGAAAGTTTGACTTTTCATTTCAAATAAGAATTTATTTATTACATTTTTAATGCTGCATTGTTCGCTTTCATGTAAAAGAAAGAAACGAATCAATTGATTGCGAAAAACGATGAAATCTTTGTTTGTGCAAGCAATATTAAATATTAGAATGATACACAAATCACGCTCGTTCAGCATTTAAAACAGAAATGCTACCTTTATTATTTGCCTAAGATAAATTGGTATGTATTTGCCTAAGATAATTGCTATGGTAAATTGATAAATAGTTTGCACAAGATAAATTGGCCTTTATTAAATCTACAACTAACTGTATATGCTAACAGCATTTGTACATTCTTTCAAACGAAATGAAATACTTCGCCGGGTTCGTCCAATGACTCTTGTTTAAACTCTTGTTTAAAAGATCACCTTTTCTGGTGGTAAGACCTGTTTCACTCTGTATTGCTCTAAAATTCTAGTGACTTTGTCAGTGACGCCTAAATATACTGGTAAAAAATGTACAGTCTTTTAAATTCGTGTAAAAGATATTGTTATGTGGCGACAAGAAATAAAACAACTCGCAGGAGTCCCTGAATGCACCCATCGATTCACTCTACAAACGCACCCGCTCGATTCACATACCCAACTGTCATTACAGTCATCTGACAGCAGCTGTCATATTCGAAGTTCAAATTTCTTGGAATTCAGCGGAGGAGTACCAATGAAAAATTACCAAAGGGGGTATGGAACGTACTAGAAGGTGTTTAATTTTGTATAAATACACGGGTGACAGGCTCGTACGGACAGTTGTATTTTAAACGTGGACTTGTGAAAATCGGTAATAAAGTAAAAAGTGATTGAGTTGAAATAAAGTGTTGAATTCTAAATAGTAAAGTTGAATAACAGTGTGATTTGAATTTAAATAAGTTTTGTTTGATAAATAAAGTGTTTCATTGTGAAATCATAAAAGTGAAGTTGAGTTTTATTCGACGAACCCCAGGCCGAAAATATTACATTGGTGTCAGAAGTGGGATAAATTCTTGCAGAGCCCAAGAACAACATGGTGCCGGTAAGACTGATGAACCCAAATAAGCGCACCGTTAAGCTCAGACAAGGAGAGGTGATCGGAAGATGTGTGCCCGTTGCAGCCATTTCGACAATAGCTGAGAGTGAGCCTGCAAGTCCTGTCTCTCCATTAAAATTGGCCGAGGTATGTAAGACTATACTCGGAGACTATGAGCTAAATCAGGAGCAGCAAGCCATAGCGAAAAATCTCATTGGCGAGTTTGCTGATATATTTGCCTCACAGGATGGAGACTATGGTCGAACACACTTAGTACAACACCGCATAGACACCGGAGATGCTAGACCAATTCGCCAACCTGCCAGACGACTTCCGTTGGCTAAACAGGATGAGGCCGCCGAGATGATATCGACCATGGAAAAAGAAGGTTTGATCGAAAGCTCAAAAAGTCCGTGGGCGTCGCCTGTTGTACTGGTGAAAAAGAAGGACGGCAGCACTCGATTCTGCGTGGATTACCGGAGGCTTAATGATGTCACAAAGAAGGACAGCTACCCTTTGCCTCGAATAGATGACACATTGGACACACTCTCTGGAGCAAAATGGTTTTCCACTCTCGACCTGAAAAGTGGCTACTGGCAGGTACAGATCCATCCAGAAGACAAAGAGAAGACCGCTTTGACAACTGGCAATGGGCTTTGGCAGTTTACAGTAATGCCATTTGGTCTGTGTAACGCTCCGGCCACCTTTGAGCGTCTTGTGGAACGTGTCTTACATGGTCTGACGTGGAAAACCTGCCTGGTATATTTGGATGACGTCATCGTTTTGGGAAAGACGTTTGCAGAACATCGCGACAACTTGAGGGAGGTCTTCTCACGACTTCGAGCAGCACACTTAGAGCTCAATCCAAAGAAGTGTGCGCTCTTCAGTGCAGAAGTAAAGTATCTGGGGCATGTGATATCGACGGATGGCGTGAAGACGGATCCAGAGAAAATCGAAGCTGTGAGAAGTTGGCCAGTTCCCAAAGACAAACACCAGCTAAGGAGCTTTCTCGGTCTTGCTACGTACTACAGAAGGTTCGTCAAGGATTTCGCCGGCATCGTAAAGTGTCTGCACCAGCTCACTGAGAAAGGAAGACAATTCAAATGGTCAGGTGAGTGCGAAAGAAGCTTTCAACACCTGAAGCAGCGACTTTGCGAAGCACCGATACTAGCTTACCCCATTCCTGGCAAGACATTTATTGTGGACGCAGACGCTAGCAATGTGGGTGTTGATGCAGTATTGTCGCAATTGCGCGATGGGCATGAGAAAGTGGTTGCATACTTCAGCAAAGTTTTAACCCGACCAGAAAGAAATTACTGCGTTACCAGGCGAGAACTCCTTGCTCTAATATTGGCAACGAAACATTTCCAGAAATACCTGAGTGGCCAAAAGTTCATCTTGCGTACAGACCACGCCGCTCTCAAATGGTTACTTCAGTTCAAAAATCCTGAGGGACAAGTCGCAAGATGGATCGAGCGATTGCAGGCTTTTGACTTCGAGATACAACATCGCAAAGGAAGACTGCACTGCAACGCGGACGCGTTATCCCGGAGACCATGTGAGCCCAATTGTAAGCATTGTGTGCGACAAGAGGAAAAGGACGAAGGTGTTTCTATTCAGAGAATAAGAGCCGAACCTGCAGAAGTTTGGAGTACTGAGGAACTTCGCAACGCACAACAAGAAGACCCTGACATTGAGCCAATCCTTGCATGGAAGGAATCTATGAAAAAAACCGAGCCCGAGGGATATATCCGACAGAAGTCCCACGTTAAAGGCATATTGGGCGCAGTGGGACTCTTTCCATGTACAAGATGGCGTTCTGCGAAGAAAATGGAAAATGCCGGATGGAAAATCCTTTAAAATGCAGCTTGTGGTTCCACGGTCCAAAGTGCAGGAAATTTTGCGGGAAATGCACGATGGAGTATCCGGTGGGCACTTGGGCATCAACAAAAGCCTGAAAAAGGTACGGGAACGTTTTTATTGGCTGAGTGCAAGAAGCGACGTTGAGAGCTGGTGTCGAAAGTGTATTACTTGTGCTGCTAGTAAGGGACCCAAAGTCAAAACCAGGGGTAAAATGCACCAGTACAATGTGGGTGCTCCCTTTGAAAGGATCGCCGTCGACATCGCAGGACCGTTTCCGGAAACTGAAAGCGGTAATCGTTATATCCTGGTTATTGCCGATTACTTCAGCAAGTGGCCCGAGGCATTTGCGATCCCAAATCAAGAAGCGGAAACCGTTGTCGACCAGATAGTGGACCACTGGGTGTGCAGGTTCGGAGTGCCAATGGAATTACATTCCAACCAAGGAAGAAACTTCGAGTCGAAGATATTCCAAGAAGTATGCGTGGCAATCGGACTACAGAAGACATGGACCACACCCCTTCATCCACAATCAGATGGAATGGTGGAACGCTTCAACGAGACACTAAAAGAACATCTGTCCAAAGTAGTGGACGAGAATCAACGGGATTGGGATCGGCGAATACCTTTATTCCTCATGGCCTACCGAAACGCTATTCATTAACGTGGGTACACTCCATCTGAAGTTTTATTTGGACGAACTGCCAGGCTACCCAGTGAGTTTAAATTCGGATTTCCCACTGAAGACCCAACATGCGAGGAGGACTACGTGGTTGACCTTAGAGAAAGGATTAATGACATCCACCAGAGAACCAGAAGCAATATAAAAGTTGCAAGCGACCGCATGAAGACGAGATACGATGCGTGAGCAACGGCACCCGAGTTCAACGAGGGAGATCTGGTATGGCTCTACAACCCACATCGTAAAAAGGGAAGATCGCCAAAGCTTCAGAAGGACTGGGAAGGTCCCTACCAAGTTGTAACGCGAATTAATGATGTCGTATTTCGAATCCAAAGAGGACCAAGAGCGAAGATGAAAGTTGTCCATGTTGATCGCCTACATCGCTACCACGGAAGCAATGATGACGTACTTGTTCGGGACGAACAAAACTAAGAGGGGGGCAATGTTATGTGGCGACAAGAAATAAAAAAACTCGCAGGAGTCCCTGAATGCACCCATCGATTCACTCTACAAACGCACCCGCTCGATTCACTAAACGAACACACCCAACTGTCATTCCAGTCATCTGACAGCAGCTGTCATATTCGAAGTTCGAATTTCGATTTCCCCTCCTTGGAATTCAGCGGAGGTGTACAAATGGAAAATTACCAAGGGGGGTATGGAACGTACTAGAAGGTGTTTAATTTTATATAAATTCACGGGTGACAGGCTCGTACGGACAGTTGTATTTTAAACGTGGACTTGTGAAAATCGGTAATAAAGTAAAAAGTGATTGAGTTGAAATAAAGTGTTGAATTCTAAATAGTAAAGTTGAATAACAGTGTGATTTGAATTTAAATAAGTTTTGTTTGATAAATAAAGTGTTTCATTGTGAAATCATAAAAGTGAAGTTGAGTTTTATTCGACGAACCCCAGGCCGAAAATATTACAATATATTTAAATAAAGACCTAGGACCATCTGAGAGAAATACAGAAGAACGGATAGCTCGTCTGTTGATAAGCTTGAATACACTTTGAACCAATGAGATAAAATTAAACGCTTCGTAAATCCGTGTTGTCACAAGGAATAGAACGGGGAAAAAACAGATTTTCAGATGATGTCAAAGAAATCAAATATAATGGATTAGATGTCAAAATTTCAAACTATTGGAAGAGTTTATAATATACAAAATTTCTTGCTTTAAAATTTTTTTTAAAATCTTTTGTAAGGTTCAAGAATTTTTTTAAATTTGTACCTCCCGAAGTTTTTTGAATTTCCATAATGAAATAAAAATACATTTTCAAATAAATCATTTGACTTGATTTCAATCATGCCATCAATTTTATTTGCAATAATTCGCAAATAGCTGAATAAATTTTTTATGTGAATAACATTTTATTAACAAACAATTCCTGCTATTCAAATAAAAATAATTCACGTGTGATTGAAATTTTTTTTAAAAATCAAACTGAAATACATTTTTCTCAATTTTGTGTGCAATCGCGAAAAATTTCTTTTTGGTGATGGGATCTGTAATATGTTACATGTGAGTAAAAGCGTTATCCGTGTCTAGACCCTCCTTTTTTTCCTTTTATTTCTTGTCGACTTGAGTCGTCAATTTATCCATTTGGATTACTGTTTATAATTGGATAAATGAACTAGTAATAATTAAAACGAACTATTGAAACTATTCATGAAATCATTCGAAAACAAATAAAGAATTGAGGGAAAAAACTCCTTATTCTAAACATTGATCTAAAATTTAACATAGTATTGTTTCAATGTGCCTATTCATTTATAAAAAAAAACTGTTTTCAAAATGTGTTTCGGTGGTTTCGGACTACTGGAAAATTTATCAAATTCTTTTTGCAACTAATTTTTATAAGAAGTTTAGACCAGAAAGTCTCACGTAATTATTTTTATAAAAAAACGCATTAATTAATAAAAATTATGCACACAATCAAATAGCTTGATTGTTTATTTTAAAGAAAAAATTAACAAAAAGGAAAAAAACTCCCAATAGCAAAGATTTCCACCTCAATTGTGCTGAACTCTACCTATGGACTGAATTTAGCAAACCAGAATCAGTTGTCTTTTGACATTTGTGTAGTGTAATCAAAACAAATTCGATTTTCAGTTGACGCGTTGTGCATGGCAAAAATTTATTCCTAATGGGCACTCGCTTGGGCGGCAGATTTTTCCTTTTCTAAGAAGATAATAATTATTTATAAAACTAAATAAACCAAAAAAGAATGGAGGCTGTTTACTTTGTTTATATTTTTTGAATGACTGAGACGGCAAATTATCTTAGCTTCCGCCATTTTTAAATGGATTCACTGAACACTTCCATTGCTCACTTCACATGCATTCAAAGACAGGGTCAAGAGAGAGATCCCGTTACTTTTTTTTGCGGGTGTTTCAGGCAAGGGGATTGCAAGTCGCCTATCTCATTATATCTGATCAGTGGTTTTGTTTGCGAGACTTGGATGATGGTCCTGGGGGCGTCGATTCCATCAACCAACTTCTGCCCCGACATCCTGCCAGATGCTTCTTCATTCTGTCTCCTTCTAGCGCAATGTGGGCAGCCCGCTTGTCTAGCTGAGGCTCGGCACTGTCGCTGTAGATGTCCCAGTTTGTTACAATTCCAGCATCTCATTTGTCCCCGAGTGGCGTTGACATGAGCACTCTAGAGCAGCCATTTCCCTTATGCGATGGCAACCTTGCGAAGCTTGGTCGGCTGCTTCTATTGTCAGGGCAAATGCTAGTGCTTCGGCGAGTGTCTTCTTACCTGCAGTGCCGGCTTAAGCTAGTGCGGGGCCTGTAGCAAATTCTATTAAGGGGCCCTTGGATTGCTTTAGGTTATCAAGTTAGTGGTATTTAGTAAAAGAAAACTATTAGATAAAAAAACAAACTTTTCTGCATTTAGTTTGAGCAAATTTATAAATATTTCTATTCAAATCGACTTCTTCCCATTCAGAATATTTCATACCTTTCCCTAAATACTACACCTTAATGCTACGTCTTAAAGCACTCTTCTATTGAGTTAAGAGATTAGTAAATAAATACTGAAGTCAGTTGCAGTATTTATTTATCACCGAACAAAGACGACGAAAAATGTTCACTTCTCTGTCATAAGACAAATTAATAAGTTATATTCACTCGCGTATTTAAGTTTTCACATCCTATTTATGTATGTAAGCAGCCAGATATTTATTAACCGCATTCCTAAATGGACAAGAACATGTAAATATTTTCCAACCAGTGACTTTGGTATTTTTATACCCGAACGAGGGTGTTTTAATTTTAATGCATAGTTTGTAACACAGTGAAATAATCACCGTAGACCCTTAAAACCTTCAACCTAGAGAGCTTAAACTTGATACACGGCTTGGTTCTTCTGTTGCACAGACAAAGTGTGAAAATTGGCTTAGTCCGTCAACGGCCACGCCCACTATTGGCTTCAATATGAGACAACCTCTATTACACATTTTCTTTCAAAATGCCTTTTGGTCAAATTAGACTAGTCATAGGAACTTACATTTTGGTACTGAGCAATATTAGCCCAAGACCTTTGACAAGGCGGAAATTGAATCGCCCACAATATCGACCAAATCCACTTTTAACATGTTAGATCTTTAAAAACCCGATTTCTCGGAAAGTTAATTCCAAATCGAAAAAAAATATATAACAACAAGTGGGAAACTGCAACTTTGTGCAACAAGTGCATTTGAGAATGCAAAAGCTTCAGTCCATCTACGACGGATTGCAAAATACCCGACAATATAAAAAAAAACTGCCACACCTCCAAAAAGTGGGCGGGATATAAAATATAACTCTTGAATGCTTTGGTGGTTGCATACATTTCGGCCTAAAACTCCGCCTTTTTAACTAAAAATCACTTTTTTAACGCCAAGCCCAAAAGTGGGCGGAGGCACATGCTCATATACATGAAAGTTAGAAAATGGTAATATATACAACTTTTGTCGTACAATTTTTAGTTAAATTTAATATATATTTATTGAAAAACTGTAATTTTAAGCTAAGATCCCTTAAAAATGTGGGCGTGATCAATGAAAAGGCCAAACTTTTTTGGCTACTTCAAAGACAATCACAAGGCAATGTTACATAACAAAAATTAATGCGCTAGCTCCGTTGTAACATACCTTAAATTTGGAAGAAGTATTTTTTGAAATTAGAGATAATCGCACATACCGGCCTGTAGTGGGCGTGTCTGTGGGCGGATTCAGCTAATTTTCAAACCTGATCTGAAAGACTGTGTTTCCAGTCAAACCACAAAATTTCAGCTCTCTACCTTAAAATTTAAGGCCTAAAAGTTGTTTACATACGGACGGACGGACATGGCTTAACCGCGTTAATAGCTATACAGCAAACTTAAAATACCCTGGGTCGGGTAAAAATATTAAAGATATTACTATTAGTAAGGTTTGGTCCATACAAATTTTGAGCTCCGCCCACTTTAAGGGGGCGTTTTAAAAAAAAAACTGTTTTTTTCCGATATAATTTACGGTTTTAACGCATTTTGTTATGAATCTAACGAAATAAAAATTAATTGATTTTAATTTTTAGCCCTAAGACTTGGTGTTGCTCGGTATATCCTAAAAATATCCTAAGACTTGGTGTTACTCGGTATATAGGGTCGAGTATACAGAAGTTTTTCACAGACGAACTCTTGCACTAACTCCTTATACTTGTTAAGAGAAGAAATAAGACAACGACAAATATATTTTTTCGTGAATATAATAAGCTGGTTGCCTGCAATAGCTATAATTGAATTCCCCCATTAGTTTCGCAGTAGTGTCTACGCATTTTGCGTGTAGCGCGGAGCAAAACATTACTTGTGATGTGACCAGCGCTAATTTTTAGAAATGTACTAAAAAGTTTAAACTATAGTTGAACATTTTGATGAAAAAAATTAACGCCTCGATCTAAATACATACATATATACTTTTAACGGTCAGAAAGCGTTTGTGCGCGGGGCCCCCAAATGCGTGGGGCCCGTAGGATTTGCTACTCTTGCTACGTGGGTAATCCGCCAATGCTTACAGCCATTTGTAGATTTTCATCCGCAATGGCATTAGTAAACGCATCGGTTGCCAACTCGTTTATAATTTCCTTGCTGGCGTTGGGAAAGGACAAATTCGCCAATTGCTCGATGTCGGCTTCGGCGCAACTGGACCCGGTAAACCTAATCTCGATGGCCTTCACCATGGCATCAAAATCCTTCTGTTTTTCTTCCGGAATGGTTTGTAGCAATTCGGCAGCTGTTCCTCTGAGAGCAAGCGTGAGAGCAATCGACTTCTATCGTTGTCCCAATTGTTCGTCATCGCGGCAGCTTCAAATTGCCTCTTATAAATCGGCCATGACGTTTGACCATCGAAGACAGGAGGCTGCATTTTTTTTACGCCGTGGACCTTCAGGCAAACATTCTCGAGCTTTCTGTTTCTTAGCCAACTCCAGTTCCTTAGCCAGCTGTTCTACTTCCGATTTGACTTCAGTGAACTGTTCCTCCACGCTTTCAATTTTTCGATCCATCGTTTGGAACCTTTCCTCAAAAATTGCATTCTGGGAATCGAGTTTGCTTTCTAGAACTTTTTTCTGCTCATCGAACCTAGTATCTAGCTTGTCGAACTTTTCTTCGAGAGCATTCTTTTGTTCTTTCTGGCCGCTCTCTAGTATTTCTAATTTGCTTTCGAGAGCATTCTTTTGTTCTTTCTGGCCGCTCTCCACCTTCTCGAATTTCTCCAGAAGCAACTCTATGAAAGCGGGCATTTCATCGGCTGTACTTACTGTGCTTTGTTGCAGTCCTTCTTGAACTGCGAACAGCATCGTGTCTGGGTCTCCACCTTCCTCGGTAATAGCGTCCTGGAGTCGGAGCAACAATTCCCTTTTGAGCCCCGAAGTCTGGAGGTTTCTTTTACCCAATTCTGCTTTTAACTCAGCTGGTGTCAATTGTTCAATTTTTCGACCCATTTTGAATTGTCTTCACACAATTTTCCCAACACAATCAGTTAATGTCTTATATCTGTTCCAGAAAATTTACTCATGTGAATAAGTAAATTTTATAAACAAATCACTGACACCGTTTTTATAACTTAGTTAATTATAGCTTTATCGCACAATCAGTTTCAATATATCGGGTATATTCCACAATCAAATTTGTATGAGTCACTGACACTTTTTACACACACGATATCTCTGAAAATTCCACTGCAAAAATAAATCGTTTTAGTCACCGACGCTATTTACGCGCACTTTCTCTAGAAATCTCCACTTAAAACTGTTTGACACACTAACACTGTTCCGGAAAATTCCACTGTAGAATTTACCCGCACAATTTTTGAGTTTTATCCCACTTCTGACACCAATGCTATGTTTTTGCCTGGGGTTCGTCGAATATTTCACTTTTATAATTACACAATGAAACACTTTATTTATCAAACAAAACTTATTTAGATTCAAATCACACTGTTATTCAACTTTACTACGCAGAATTCAACACTTTATTTCAATTCAATCACTTTTCACTTTATAACCGATTTTCACAAGTCAACGCTTAAAATATAACTGTCTGTACGAGCCTGTCACCCGTGTATTTATACAAAACTAAGCACCTTCTAGTGCGTTCTATACTTCCTCTTTGGCACCTATACACTGGTACTCCTCCGCTGAATTCCAAGGAGGGGAAATCGAAATTCGAACTTCGAATATGACAGCTGCTGTCAGATGACTGGAATGACAGTTGGGTATGTTCGTTTAGTGAATCGAGCGGGTGCGTTTGTAGAGTGAATCGATGGGTGCATGCAGCGACTCCTGGGTGTTGTTTTATTTCTTGTCGCCACATAACATTGCCCCCCGCTTAGTTTTGTTCGTCCCGAACAAGTACGTCATCATTGCTTCCGTGGAAGCGATGTAGGCGATCAACATAGACTACTTTCATCTTCGCTTTTGGTCCTCTTTGGATTCGGAATACGACATCATTGATTCGCGTTACAACTTGGTAGAACCTTCCCAGTCCTTCTGAAGCTTTAGCGATCTTCCCTTTTTACCATGTGAGTTATAGAGCCATACCAGATCTCACTCATTGAACTCAGGTGCCGTTGTTCACGCATCGTATCTCGTCTTCATGCGGTAGCTTGCAACTTTTATATTGGTTCTGGTTCTCTGGTGGATGTCATTAATCCTTTCTCTAAGGTCAACCACGCAGTCCTCCTCGCATGTTGGGTCTTCAGTGGGAAAGCCGAATTTGAGCTCACTGGGTAGCCTGGCAGTTCGTCCAAATAAAACTTCAGATGGAGTATATCCAGTTGTACTGTGAAAAGCATTTCGGTAGGACATGAGGAATAAAGGTATTCGCCGATCCCAATCCCGTTGATTCTCGTCCACTACTTAAGAGAGATGTTCCTTTTGACGCGTTGCACCATTCCATCTGATTGTGGGTGAAGAGGTGTGGTTCGTGTCTTCTGTAGTCCGATTGCTGCGCATACTTGCTGGAATATCTTCGACTCGAAGTTTCTTCCCTTGTCGGAATGTAATTCCATTGGCACTCTAAACCTGCACACCCAGTGGTCCACTATTTGGTCGACAACGGTTTTCGCTTCTTGATTTGAGATCGCAAATGCCTCGGGCCACTTGCTGAAGTAATCGGCAATAACCAGGATGTAACGATTACCGCTTTCAGTTTCCGGAAACGTTCCTGCGATGTCGACGGCCATCCTTTCAAAGGGAGCACCCACATTGTACTGGTGCATTTTACCCCTGGTTACGACTTTGGGTCCCTTACTAGCAGCACAAGTAGTACACTTCCGACACCAGCTCTCAACGTCGCTTCTTGCACTCAGCCAATAAAAACTTTCCCGTACTTTTTCCAGGGTTTTGTTTACGCCCAAGTGCCCACCAGACACTTCATCGTGCATTTCCCGTAGAATCTCCTGGACTTTCGACCGTGGAACCACAAGCTGCATTTTAAAAGATTTTCCATCTGGCATTCCCCATTTTCTTCGCAGAGCGCCATCTTGTACATGGGGAGAGTCCCACTGCGCCCAATATGCCTTTAATGTGGGACTTCTTGCGGATATATCCCTTGCGCTCGGTTTCTCCATAGATTCCTTCCATGCAAGGATTGGCTCAATGTCAGGATCTTCTTGTTGTGCGTTGCGAAGTTCCTCAGTACTCCAGCCTTCTGCAGGTTCGGCTCTTACTCTCTGGATAATACATTTGTCCTTTTCCTCCGGTCGCCCGCAATGCTTACAATTGGGCTCACATGGTCTCCGGGATAATGCGTCCGCGTTGCAGTGCAGTCTTCCTTTGCGATGTTGTATCTTGAAGTCATAAGCCTGCAATCGCTCGATTCATCTTGCGACTAACCCTCAGGATTTTTGAACTGCAGTAACCATTTGAGCGCGGCGTGGTCGGTACGCAAGATGAACTTCTGGCCGCTCAGGTACTTCTATTGTGTTCTCGCCTGGTAACACAATAATTTCTCTCTGGTAGGGTAAGAACTTTACTGAAGTATGCTATGACTTTCTCCCACCCATCGAGTAACTTCAACAATACTGCGCCATCACCCACATTGCTAGCGTCTAAAATAAATAAATAGAGTGGCGCAACAGCTCGAGGTGAACCAGGGCCAACTTCTCAACAATGTATGCTGTGTGCGTTGATTTCTTCACATACAAGGGGACCTTCAGTTTTTTGCCGGATCCGAACGGCACTTTGAGAAGTTTTTCAAGACAAATGATACTCTCCGAGGGCTTGTCAGACCCTCGCGGAGGTGGGGACCGTGAAAAAGAACGAGTCTTTTTTTTCAGGTGATGATGGTAGGATTTCTAGCGTCTGCGTCCACAATTAATGCCGGGGATGGGGTAAGCTTGTACCGGTGCTTCGCAAAGTCGCTGCTTCAGATGCTGAAAGCTTCTTTCGCACTCACCTGACCATTTAAACTGTCTTCCCTTCTCAGTCAGCTGCAATCCCGGCGAAATCTTTTACGAACCTCCTGTAGTACGTAGCAAGACCGCAGCTTCGATTTTCTCTGAATCCGTCTTCACTCCATCCGTCGATATCACATGTCCCAGATACTTTACTTCTGCTCTGAAGAGCGCACACTTCTTCAGATTGAGCTTCAAGCGAAGTTCAGCGAACGTCTTTCCCAAAACGATAACGTCATCCAAATATACCAGGGAGGTTTTCCACGTCAGACCATGTAAGACACGTTCCATAAGACTCTCAAAGTTGGAGCGTTACACAGACCAAATGGCATTACTGTAAACTGCCATAGTCCATTGCCAGTTGTGAAAGCGGTCTTCTCTTTGTCTTCTGGATGGATCTGTACCTGCCAGCAGCCACTTTTTAGGTCGAGAGTGGAAAACCATTTAGCTTCAGAGAGTGTGTCCAGTGTGTCATCGATTCGAGGTAAAGGGTAGCTGTCCTTCTTTCTGACATCGTTAAGCCTCCCGTAATCCACGCAGAATCGAGTATTGCCGTCCTTCTTTTTCACCAGTACAACAGGCGACGCCCACGGACTTTTCGAGCTTTCGATCAAACCTTCTTTTTCCATGGTCGATATAATCTCGGCGGCCTCGTCCTGCTTAGCCAACGGAAGTCGTCTGGCAGATTGGCGGATTGGTCTAGCATCTCCAGTGTCGATGCGGTGTTGTACTAAGTGTGTTCGACCATAGTCTCCATCCTGTGAGGCAAATATATCAGCAAACTCAGCAATGAGATTTTCCGCTATGGTTTGCTGCTCCTGATTAAGCTCACAGTCTCCGAGTATAGTCTTACATACCTCGGCCAATTTTGATGGAGAGACGGGACTCGCAGGCTCACTCTCAGCTATTGTCGAAATGGCTGCAACGGGCACACATCTTCCGATTACCTCTCCTTGTCTGAGCTTAAATAAGCGCACTATTTGGGTTCATCAGTCTTACCGGCACCATGTTGTTCTTGGGCTCTGCCAGAATTTTTCCCACGACGTAACTTTTAAATTCACTTTTGTTATCTGGCTCGATGAGATAGAATCGGTGGTTCCCCGGATCACTCTCCAAACGTGTCCAAAGAACTGTCTCTGAAGAGGGCCGCAGAACTTCATCGCTTCCCAGTATTGCTCAAAGATTCACAGCGTTGTTGTTTCCGTATACCTTAGGGATCTCGACGGTTCGATACTTAGCACCTGCAGTTATGTCACTGCACCGTGTCCCCCCCCCCCCACCCTTATCCGGGGTGCGGGGTGTTGTTTGGACAAATCATATGAAAAAAATTAAACGTATCAAAACTTTAATCAACACGTTCCCGCGACAAAAATTCCGATCAAAAAATCAAAAAACACGTTTCCGCGAAAGTCTGCTCCACCAAACAACCCTTGCGCATGATAGGACAAACCATGACCGTTTAGATCCAGAGGACCCTTTTCGGCGATAAGCCCCATGCCTTGCCAAAAGCGCCTCTGCACTGCCAGAAAATGGACAATGCTTTTTTGGTTTTGGACTCAGCATGGTTGCACCATAGAAGTTTTCTATATAGGATTACTCCCAAGTATTTGACTTCATCGGATATCGGGATAGTGACACCGTTAAGCACTCGTTGAGTCAGACCAGTGACCTTCCTCCTTCTCGTAAAGAGAACAACCGAAGTTTTAGGAGGATTCACTGAAAGCCCATTCCTAGTACAAGTACACCAATCATCGATCAAGTCCAGGGATCTCTGAGAGCATACAGTCAATAGGTTTAAGCCGACAGAAAGAACGGCGAGATTATCCGCGTAGGCTTGTGTGTTGGCTCCAGGAATGTTGAGAGCCGATAGTAGAAAGTCAACAACCATGCACCATAAAAGGGGAGACAGAAAATCACCTTGCGGGCAGCCCTTGTTTACCCCAGTTATGGCGCACTTGCCACAATCTGCTTCGGTCATCAGCGTCATGGTGATGGCAGCATTGCAAAATGCTACTGCACAAACCGTTTATACCGTTCATACCGTTACCCACCATATCTGGTGAGCATTCCCCTATTCACCACCTGGGGAGGCGCCCAATTGGGGAGCAGCAACCCCAGAAGGGGCCAAGATAGTTGCGCTATTGGAAAAAAATTCTAACGGGAACTGGAAAAAAATTCAAAATAGTTGTTTTAAGGATTAAAAAATGTTTGCGCCTTAGTTTTCAGAGAGCTACCAGCGACCGGAGTTCATATATTTGGAAAAACGTCGAATGGGAAGTGAAAAAAAATCAAAATAGATGTTTTATGGATTAAATATTTAAAAAATTATAAAAAAGGCCAAAAGAACGTCTGTCTTCCCCTCTATCATCACAACGGTACCTATAAATAATAATTTTTAAATAAATGACCAAAATAGTCCATTTTCTGAAACTTTATACAAAACTAAAGGGTGATTTTTTAGCTGGTTTGGTTTTGGCAACACTGGTTTTGACAGCTGACGTGTGTTTAGTACCTTGTGTCACTGTCAAACAGCTTCAGTTTGGCTTGCAATTTAACTATGGATCGTCTTACAAATGAACAACGCTTGCAAATTATTGAATTTTACTATCAAAATTCGTGCTCGGTTCGAAATGTTCATCGCGCGCTGCTTCCATTTTATGGTCGGCATTCTCGACCTTCTGAGCAATTGACGTTTCGGGCCGGTCAATTGGCCGCTTAGATCGTGCGATTTGACACCATTAGATTATTTTTTGTGGGGGTATGTCAAGGCTAATGTCTATAGGGACAAGCCCGCTTCGATTGACGCACTGGAAGCCAACATCCATGCATTCATTCGTGAGATACCGGCCGATATGTGTGAAAGAGTATGCCAAAATTGGACTCAGCGGATGGGCTACCTGAGACGCAGCCGCGGTCAACATTTGCAAGAAATTATCTTTAAACATTAAATTGCAAGGTTCAAACTATCGATTCAAATAAATATTTCATTAATTTTTCGAATTTTTTGTGTTTTTTTAAAAAAAAAGTTTTCAACCTCTTAAAAAATCACCCGTTATAAGAAACTGCCAATATTCACTAGCGAAGATTTGAAGAGTGGACTCAAATACGTAAAAGAATTTTAAAGGTATCTAGTCCCTTAACTGCTATGACTATCTTGTCTAAAATATGATACGTTTTAAAGGCAAGATAACTGCATTAAAGACGTTTCAAAATAGCCATTTCCAGCTTAAGTTTTTAAGCCCATTCCAAAAAAAATAAAAAGTAGCACGTTTTACTCTTTTCTCAGAAATCCATGTCCACAGAATTTAAGAAATGGCCAATACTAGCACAGTTGGTTGTAAAATTGAACAAAAAAAAACTAACGGTATAGTTGAAGAAGATATTTTTGAAAAATCGACTCCTATAAGGGACGTGGCTAAAATCTTTGTATGAACGAAATCTGGAATAAAGTCTCGCTAACCTTACCTGCTAATTATACGCGACCGAGGGTATATTAATTTTAATGCATAGTTTGTAACATAGTGAAATAATCATCTTAGACCCCTAAAACCTTTTAGAGATATGATCGAGACCGTAAGGGGAATCGATTAAGCCATGCCCGTCCGTCCGTCTGTATGTGTGAAGTTTTTTGGTCACCAAAAACAAGCTGGAGATTTGGCTTAACCCGTCAACGGCCACGCCCACGCCCACTACTGGCTTCAATGTGAGACAACCTCGATTTCCCAATTTCTTTCAAAATGCCTTTTGGTAAAGTAAGACAGGGCATATGAACTTACATTTTGGTACTGAGCAGTATTGGCCCAAGACCTTTAACAAGGCAAATATTGAACTGCCCACAATATCGACCATGCCCACTTTTGTTAGATCTTTAAAAACCCGATTTCTCAGACAGTTCACTCCAAATCCAAAAAAGAATTATATGTTATAGTATGACAAATATTAAAGATATTATTGTTTGCTAAGTTTGCTTACCGACCCCTTCGGGTAGGGGCTAGAATATACCCGAGGTAAGGCATGCCTGTCGTAAGAGGCGACTAAAATCCACCCTCCGTATGCCGAGCGCGTAGCGCATACAAACTATGCAATGGACAAAACAAAAGATATTATTACCCCAGGTGGCAATCCAGTTTCACTGGCAAATCCACCCTCTTCGGAGGTAGGCTCTACGGATTCTGGGGAGAGCCATTTATTGCTTATAAATCCCTTTTTGAAAAAATCAAGGGTGCCTCGATCTCCACCAGCTGGATCGAAGGTCTCCGGGAAAGGAAGTCCGCCGGTTAATCAGGACTCAGCGAAAATTAAATGCTTTGAAGCGGAAAACAACGAACTCCGTGCTAAGCTTAATGAAATGGAACGTCTCTACCATGAGCTTAAAAGCGAAGTAGACTCCTTACGTAAAGAAAATGAAGCCTTAAGGAACCCCCGTGGTACTATAGTATGCGAGGAAACGCCGAAACGTCAATGTGAATACCAGACGGACGAGGAAGAGCTTGCACGCGAAACGAATCCGGTCTTTAGGAAAAGGCTTACCAAGAAACGAAAGGCCGGTTCTTCACCCGAAGTAGAAACCGTGCAGCAAAAAGAAGAAACACCAGTCGTATCAAACAAAGCGACAGGAATACCCCAAGAAAAAAACCGCCGACCACCTGCAATAAATGTCGTTGGGATCGCGGACTACGGAAAGTTGCGAAACATCCTTAAAAATACTCTTGGGACGAAATATAACTTAACATCACTTCGAAACAACGTATGGAAAGTTAACGTCGATGAATCTGATGCCTATCGGTCACTGTCACAAAAGTTGAATTTAGAGAAAATCCAATGGTTTACTTATGAAAATCACCTCGAAAAGCCGCTGCGGGTTATAGCGAGGGGACTTCACCCATCCTGTACCAAGGACGAAATAATGCAAGACGTTCAAGCCCAAGGCTTTAAAATTCTTGACGCCGTGAACATAATAAAGAAAGAGAAGCAACGTACGGACGAAGGCAAAGATTCCGCTGTTGTCCGACGCGGCCTGCAAATTTTTATGCTTTCTTTTGATAGAACTGAAAATATTAACGAAATCTACAAAATTAAATCAATCCTTAACATCAAGGTAAAAATCGAGCCCAAGCGGAAGGGCAACAGGCTAGTTCCCCAATGTAAGCGATGCCAGGGTTTCCGACATACGCAAGCGTACTGCCAGAAAAAGCCGAGATGCGTAAAATGCGCCGGCGAACATCTTTCGACGGATTGCAATGTCAGCAGTCAGGCCCCCGCGGTTTGTGCCAATTGCAGGGGAAGTCACCCAGCGAGCTACCGAGGTTGCGAAATTGCCATTGAGTTGCAAAAACGACATGAAGCTCCGAAGAAAAATACTGAAAATAAGGGCCCAAGCCTAAAACCTCCTAAAGTAGATAAGCCAAAAACCCCTAAGTCGACTAGGGATAAGGGTTTGATTAAAGGCAAAATTCAAATAGCGCAAGAAAACGTCGCTGGTCCTAGTTCCCACCGGAGTCAAAAGGGAGAATCCACACTTGTTGGTCCAAGATCGTACGCTCAAGTCGCATCACGTGAAAGTAAGCCACAATCGGCCGCATCAGATTCGGTCTCTCAAATTCTAGGCATGATTTTAGAAAAGTTTGAGCAACAGGCGAAACTTAATCAAGTTATATTCAACAAATTGAGCGAGCTCGAGTTTAAACCTCGAAAAACATTTAATAAAAAATCATGAATATGGGAAAGTCAATCAAAATAATTACATGGAATGCAAACGGCCTTTTGCAAAAAATTGACGAACTAGAAGTATTCCTACGGAAGAATAATGTAGACATATGCCTGATTTCGGAAACCCACTTTAAAAAGGGTTCAGAACGCAAAATAAAAGGTTACATTGACTATCACGCGCATCATCCTTCAGAAAATTCGAGAGGTGGATCCTCTCTCTACATTAAAGACTGCATAAAGCACTCCAAAAACGAAGAAATAGAACTTGACTCTATGCAAATAACCTCAGTCTCAGTAAAATTAAGTCACATAAATTACAACATCGCGACGAGCTATTTTCCTCCGCAGTATCGGCTGGCAGATGAAAATCTTGCTCTGCTCTTTGATTCACTTGGGTCAAACTTTATCATCGGCGGGGACTTTAACGCGAAAAATACTTTTTGGGGCTCACGGTGCAATTCAACAAGAGGCAGAGCCCTCTTTAAAGCAAGTACAAAACGCGGCGTGATCTTCTTATCGACGGGAAAGCCAACATATTGGCCAACCGACAGAAATAAAATACCTGATCTCGTCGACTTCTTTATCGCCAAGGGGGTACCTCGTTACCTTACGAACGTAGAAGAACGCTTTGATCTCTGTTCAGATCACTCGGCAGTTCTTTTGAAAATCGGCGGAAGCCTAGCGAAAAAGAATAGAGCGCCTAGATTAACTAACAACAACACCGACTGGGACGGCTTTAGAAAATACTGCAAAGAAAACATAGCCTTAAATGTACCGCTCAAAACGCCACTTGAAATAGAAGAAGAATTAGATAAACTCGTGAGAGTTATTCAGAGCGCTGCGTGGAATAACACTTCTTTTCGGAGGTCCGAATTATCGAACAGCGGAACAATATATCCGCGAGAAATAGAAGAGCTAATATGCGAAAAGAGGAGAGCGCGCAAGAGATGGCAACGTTCGCGAGCACCCCCGGATAAGACAATCTTGAACCACCTTTCTAACAAACTAAAGCACGAACTTCAAGATTTTAAAAGTCGCGAGACTACTGCTTACCTCGAAAGTTTGACTGCCAATAAAGGTTCGAACTACTCTCTTTGGAAAGCAGTTAAGTCCGTTAAGAAGCCTATAGCACACTCTGCGCCATTAAGAAAAGCCAACGGCCAATGGGCAAGAGAAGACAAAGAAAAAGCGGATTTATTTGCAGATTACCTAGAAGAAACATTTAAACCGTTTGACGGGGAACCGTTGGTCGAGGAGCTCAATCCTTATGCGGTACAAGATAATTATAGAATAAAAACCGTGTCATTGGCTGAGCTTCGTCAAACGATAAATAATCTGAAAAACAACAAAGCCCCTGGCTACGACTTAATTACTAGCGAAATTCTAAAGGAACTACCGAAAAAAGCTTTGGTCAAGCTACTCTATATCATTAACGCTTCCATGAGAGTTTTATACGTTCCAAGGCAATGGAAAGTGGCCGAGGTCATAATGGTTCCGAAACCAGGAAAATGTCCGAACGACAAAAAGTCTTACAGACCTATTTCGCTACTGCCGATAATAGCTAAGGTGTTCGAGAAACTATTGCTTAAAAGGTTGCAACCAATCATTGAAGAAAGACGATTGATTCCGGATCACCAATTCGGATTTAGAAAAAAACATTCAACAATCGACCAGGTCTATCGTATAACAAACGAAATCGAAAAAGCTCTGGAAGCGAAAAAGATATGTACTAGCGCTTTTCTCGACGTATCGCAAGCCTTCGACAAGGTATGGCACGAAGGCCTGAAGTACAAATTAAGGCTTTGCTTACCAGAAAAACTCTATAGAATCTTAGAGTCTTACCTTAAAGACAGAATCTTTCGCGTAAGGTACGAAAATGAGTACTCGGAATTCAAAGAGATAAATGCCGGTGTCCCGCAAGGAAGCGTTCTCGGCCCAATATTATTTTTGCTCTATACAAGAGACATACCCCACGATGAGGGAACAATTTTAGCTACGTTCGCAGACGACACTGCTATTCTCGCTATTGATACGACAGTTGAATTATCAACAGGGAAACTCCAGCGCGCTTTAGACAAAATATGCGACTGGACGAAGAGCTGGCGAGTTGTCCTTAACGAGACTAAGTCAACGCATGTTAACTTTACTTATAAAAAGATAAACAACAAACCTTTATTCATTAACTCGGTACAAATCCCGTACTCAAATGAAGCGAAATATCTAGGAATGACTCTAGACGCAAAACTTAAATGGAAGCCGCACGTTAAAAAGAAACGCGACGAGCTCGAAATCAAGTTAAGAGAAATGAATTGGCTTATCGGAAGATTTTCGAAACTAAGCATATATAACAAACTGCTTTTGTATAAGCAAGTGCTAAAACCATCTTGGACGTACGGTATACAACTCTGGGGTTGTACTAAACCAAGCAATATATCTATTTTAGAAACTTTTCAAAATAAGACACTCAGAGCAATCGTTAATGCTCCATGGTATATAAGAAATAGCGATCTACACCGAGATCTAGGAATCGCAACCGTGTCTGACGAGGTAACAAACTTTGCTCGCAAACTTAGTACTCGTCTTCGCGGACACTGCAACAATGAAATTATCCGAACTTTGGATCAGACAAATCTTACGCGCCGACTACAACGAATGAGACCGTTAGATCTAGCAGCATAAGATGAGACCGCATAAATTGACGGTATTGTAGGTGCCTTCGTTGGAAGGCAGCCTGTCACACGCGATTACTACAGAAGCTTGAACTACTTGTTAAGGAAACTTAGTCGTAGTCTGACGGAAAATGGGAGGTTTTTTAGTGAGTAAGAATCTCACACTACTATGAGCACGCGCGGCCGGTCCTCGTAGTGCCTATGAAGGTTTTTCCTACCCACGAAAAAAAAAAAAAAAAAAAAAAAAAAAAAAAAAAAAAAAAAGTTTGCTTAGCAGATAAAGACTGTACTGTTTGCTTCATACAAAGTTTTGAGCTCTTCCCACTTTAGAGGCGCGTTCTTCGGAAAGAACGGTTTTATTCTGAAATAATATTCGCTTTTACCGTATTTTCTCATGATTTTAACAAAATTACAATTAAGTGATTTTAATTTTAAACCCATGCCCACTTTTGGGGGCGTGGCCTTTACAATTTATGTATGAATACGGGCCAGGAAACTTTAAGTTTCGGTATTTCATGGTATATAGGTTACTCACTTGTTTTTTTATTATTATTTTTTAAATTAGGCTTGAGGGCAATCGAAATTACATTTTTCTGGAAAATTTTAGGTTGTTCTTCATATACGACTCCAAATGTGGGCGTGGCCTAAAGTATTGTAAAAATGTAGAACTACACTACTAAAATTTTTTCAATTTGGAATAAAAATATTGAATAAAATGCATTTGATAATTTGCCCTATAAATCGATGCCACGCCCACTAGGAGAGTTAAAGCTTTTCAAATTTGATTGTGAGTTTCGCACAGTACAATAAATAACAGAAGACAATAAATACCAAGTTTCAGGCTTAAAAGGCGTCTCACAGCTTTGAAAGCTCTGAAGGTAGTTGCACAACTGCACTGATTGTGGACGTTCCTGTGGGCGGATTTAAATTTTTTTACACTTGTACTGCTTCGGATAACGCTGTACTTATGCACCGAATTTCAGCCATCTTTAAGAATTAAAAAAAAAACTGAAATATTTTTGAAATGGTAAATGGTTTTCTAAATGTGCTTGGAAACACTTTAGTTGACTAACTGAAACTATGCTGCTAGCAATTATGCATATCTTTCGTTACTTCTGGGCCACTTTTTTTACATCAATCAAATTTGACGCAAGCACAACAGCATAAACGTTAACCAACACAAGAGCTTTGAAAAAAAAACAATAATCTCATGACTGTTATGGAAATTTGGTATGCTTTTAAAGTCCGGGAATAGTCAGAGAAGGCATACCAGGTAAAAATTTTTGTGCACAAATTAATAACGGTTTAATTACAGTTTAAAATTTCATACGAAAATAGACTAGCAAGTAGGAACTAGAAAATAGAAAATAAAGTCATGTAAATATTGAGCTTAATAAAAAAAAATATTTTTTCGAAAATATTTATAAGTTTTTTCGAAATGAAGAGTTAAAAAAGGATGTCATTTTCCAAAGTGTTTGAGGCCATAACTTTGAACCACTCAGTCCACAAAGTCGACACCAAACACGCGTATAAAGCAACTCAAAATTAACCAAAAGCTTAAGTCATATTTTTTTTTTAAGAGTTTTAATACTGGTCTCGCAAAAATTCATGGAAAAACTTGTCCCCGCTCTCATCTCCAGTGATATTTGGAGAAATTATATGAAAAATATCGCACGTATCAAAAATCTTAAGGAAAAATATAGCGAATTTTGAAGTTTCAAAAACCTCTGAGATTTAAGTCGAAAACATAAAAATATTTTAAAAAATAATTTTTTAAAATCTTCTAGTATCTTTATGCTACCTATAATCTTGTTCAGATTAAGTATGAGGGCATAGCGTACAAAAAATAAGCTATCTGCGTTAAAAAAAATTCGCCGTTTTTATCCTAAGTTTTTCTCAGCGCATTTAGAAATAAAGAGCTTGTTTTAGCGTTTATGAAATAATCGGTGCCCATAGAATTAAAAAAAAAAACAGTCAATGCTAGCTTAGGTTTGTGGCCTATTGGAAAAAGGTCGAACGGCAATTGAAAAAAAATCAAAATATATTTGTTTTATGATTTTGAAATTTAAAAAATGCTAAAACAGGTTAGAAGAACGTATTTCCCCCTCTATCGCGCAAACAGTTTAAAGTAGGTATAATCTTGAAATAAATAACAGCCAAAGTCTATTTTCTCACTTTTTCTCATTGTACACAAAACTAAAGCAAACTTTGAATATTTAAAAACTTTTAGTCTAAGAGCTGATGAACATTTTTTTACTGATTTTAATAACTTTCACAAAAAAGTAAGAAAGTTAACCATACAAGTGGTTAAAGTTAAGGCATAAGTTGTTGAAAGTTAAGGCATACAAACAAAATCATATTAGTTGACCTCTCGTGGTGGGCGTGGCATAGATTTAAAAAAAAAAATTTTCAAATGCATTTTATTCAATATTTTTGTTCAAAATCAAAAAAATGTTACTAAATATTTTATGTAGAAAACACCTAGCTCTACAGTTTCATGTACAAGGTCTTAGGCCATGCCCACATTAATTAAATTTTATGTAAAATCGTGCCCTACAAAAAGGCGTGGACAAAAACTTTGTATGGACGAAATGAAGATCGGAGCCTGCTTCAAATTTTATTTCTTATCCTTTTCTAAAAAAGGGTATAAATTAATAGTTTTTATAAAAAAATTAAGATTTTCTTGAAACTCTGCCTCCAAATGTGGGCATGGCCTAAAACGTTGTATAAGAAACTGTAGGACTAGGTGTTTTCTACATAATATATAAAATAATATTTTTTTTGATTTTTAACAAAAATATTATTCAAATTTTTGTATTAAATATTAAATACGACCATTTGAATTTTTTTTTAAATCTATGCCATGCCCACGATGAGAGGTCTACCAATATGATTTTTTTTTATTCGTTGCAAATGCTATGAGATGCTAAATACGAAATTTCGAAAATGTGATTTTTGAGATTTTATGACTCAGGACAACAAACTTCTGAAGGTGAGAAAGTTGTTGAAATCAGTAAAAACTAGTGGGAGGGTTACAATCCGCCTAGGCGAAGCTCCAAAATGCATCAAACATCTTGGTTGTTAAATATCAGTTTCTACTAACTTTAATTGTGTTAAAAATTTGTCAGTTAATAATCTTCTTTTTTAAAAAAGTGGCGTGGCATCAACCCTGTATTTCAATTCAATTTTGTATTTTTATACTCCATCCCATAGGATAGGAGGTATATTAAGTTTGATTCATAGTTTGTAACATAGAGAAATAAGCACAGTAGATACCCAAGAACTTAGGGGCATATGATCGAGACCGAATTGTTAATCGAATGAGCCACGTCCGTCCGTCCGTCCGTGTGTCGTTTGTTTTTAGGCCTTAAATTTTGAGCTAGGAACTTGAAACTTAATATCTTTTCTTTCTATTTCTTTCTAGGTCCCGAAGCAGTACAAGTGTCCAAATTTTTAAAATCCTGCCACTGACACGCCCACTTTACTTATTAGCATGAAAATTCAAAATCGTCGTAGGAAGCTGAAATTTGGTACGCGTTTTTGTCGCTTAAGTGAATTGTGATTGACGTTTCAAAAAAGGGCAAAAACCGCCCTCTTTTGGGCGTGGTCATTTTTCATTTGCATTTTATTAAGCATTTTTAATATGATATATTTTCTTTGAATCCAAAAAATTTGCGCTATTAAATGTTCAGATATGTGTGAAAGCCTGAGATGATCATCAACTGATATGAATTAATTTTTGCCACGCCCACTTTTAGGGGCGTTTTTAAGCATAAACCAAATTTTTAATGTGAAAATGCAATCAACTCGTGTATATCACTTCTGATAAATTATATAAACAAAAAAACGATGTAATTGAAAAGGGGTGGATGCCACGCCCCTTTTTAAGGGAGAAGATTCTTTAACTGAGAAATTCTAAATACAGTTGAAGTTAATAAAAACTGAAATTTAACAACCAAGATTTATGAAACAATTCGGAGCTTGAAAGTGGTCAATTGGGATGGAATATCCAACGATTCGCCTAAGTGGATTGTAACCCTCCCACTAGTTGGAATCTCTTTTTATAAGTTTGTCACATAGTTTGTAACACGGTGAAATAATAATGGTAGACCCTCAAGACCTTAAGTGCATCTGATCGGGACCGAATTCTGAATCGAATAAGCCATGTCCGAAGGGTGCTGAAATTTCGTACGTAAGGTCCACGTCATGTGAAGCAGTACAAGTGTAAAAATTTTTGAAATTCACCGAAATGACCGTGAGCCTAATTTAGGAAAGCATGAAATAAAAAAGTAGCAGGTTAGGTAAACGAGACTTTAGTCCAGATTTCGTTTTTATAAAGCTTATAAAGCGATTTTTCAAAAATATTGAATTTGAACCAAAAAATTGCATTTTTACGTACATTCAAGCGTAACTTGGTAACATCTGAAGAAATATCTTATAATTGATAGTTTGTAATTAGGGGCGGTCGGACCACGCCCCTTTTCGAAGTTTGCATTACTTATTAAATGTCAAAAAATAACAATGCCAACAGCATTTTACAATGTGGGATAAGGTGGGGTATTCAACAGTCCGTTTTACGGACTGTAACTTCTGCGTACACACTGTAGCACTTAATCACTGGTTTCATGTTAAATACACTTGAAGTTTTTATATGCTACGCTATTGAGAGTTTTAAATATGTTGTTATTATACTTTCTAAGAAGATTTAATAACCTGAAGGAGCTGTTTCTAGCTGCCAGACTTTTGTTTCGGGATTTTATCTTTTCTTGAAGGTAGGCTCGGTACTGCCTTTTTAATCGCTCTTGCAAGGGCATCAACATCCGGCAGAATATCCATTGTGCACAATACATATTTATTTCACGTTCTGTTATTCCATACTAGCTTTGGTAAAAGTCCTAGTTGCCTTATACACCCCTCGTTCGTAGTTCTAGATACCATACAATTACCTTCAAGTGGCATGTGGTCCGAGAAAGTCTCCATACCTATCCGAAAGTCATTACTCTCCACAAGAATCGCCTTCACAACTTCCATTTAAGTCGTATGCATCCGCAATATCAAGAATCTTTCTACTCTTATGAACGCAAGTTTCATCTTTCGAAGGGCGATTTATGTGCATTGTTGGTGTTTTGTCACTCAAAATATTATTTTGAGAAAATCCTATCCGCCCATTAAAATCACCAATGAGCATCAAATTTATTTCACTTAGGTTTAGTAGCGCCTCCTTAAGATTTTCATAATCGCGTTGCCAGTGACTAGCGTTCAAAAAAATGGGGATTATAAAAAGCGCGGTGTCATTCATTGTTTCATCAAGGACGTACGATTCTTCTAAAGATCCCCTGCAAGGTCGGGGTTAGAATAGCCTTGAGGTAAGGTATGCCTGTCGTAGGAGCCGACTAAAATCCACCGGAAGAAATATTCTTTAATGTTTCAACGGATGCTGTCGATGCTGCTCCATTTGGGGTAACTTTTGGCAGTAAGGTTTTAACTTATAGATGAATCTGAAGGTTAAATTAAAATCCAGAAGCGTCTGTCACACATTGTGCGGCTCACTGGTCGGCGTCTGTCTCCAAAGGAGCGGCTGTATTTAAAAATGAAAATAGAATTGACTTACCTATTTCTCATAAAAACGACAAGTTAAAAAAAATGGCAATGAACAAAACGACGATTTGATTACCCCAGGTGGCAGCCCAGCTATGCTGGAAAATCCACCCTCTTCGGAGGCAGGCTCTACGGATTCTGGGGAGAGCCTTTTATTGCTTATAAATCCTTTTGAGAAAAGGACAAAACTAAATCGATCACCACCACCTAGATCGAACATATCCGGAAAAAGCAGTCCACCGGTAAACCAGGACTCTGTGAAAATTAAGAGCTTAGAAAAGGAGAATAATGAACTCCGAGCTAAGCTTACTGAAATGGAGCGACTCTTCCACGATCTAAAAATGGAAGTTGACTCTCTGCGAAAAGAAAACGAGGATATGAAAAATACTCGTTTAACGAAAGACTGTGAGGAAACGAAAGAGTGTGTAACACCGAACCGACCAGCAGTCGAATGCTTCACGGACGAGGACGAACTTGCACTTGAGGCCGATTCAGTCTTAAGGAAAAGGTCTAGCAAGAAGCGAAAGGCGAATTCCTCTCCCGAAGTAATACAAAAAGAAGATAAGCCCTCTGGCTCAAACAAGGCTAAACCAGAAGCGAAAATTCGTCCACCTCCCGCAATAAACATCGTCGGGATAGCAGACTTTGGGAGATTGCGCAACCTTCTTGCAAACACGGTGAGAACAGAAAACTATAAGCTTACCTCGCACCGAAATAACGTGTGGAAAGTCAATGTTGACAACGCCGATTCCTATCGCGCACTGTCTCTTAAACTGAATGCAGAAAGAATCGAGTGGTATACTTATCAAAATAAGTACGAAAAACCACTGCGAGTCATTGTAAGGGGGCTCTACCCATCATGCACAAAAGAAGACGTTGTAAATGACCTAAAAACTAAAGGCCTTAAAATTATTGATGCCGTCAATATCATTAAAAAGGAAAAGCAACGCACGGAAGGAGAAAGAGACACTGTGATCAGACGCGGCCTTCCAATTTTTATGCTCTCTTTTGAAAGAACTGAGAGCATAAACGATATTTATAAAATAAAAATGATACTTAACATCAGGGTTAAAATCGAACCCATGCGAAAGGGCAATAGACTGATACCACAGTGTAAGCGATGCCAAGAATTCAGGCACACAAGTGCCTACTGCCAAAAAGAACCACGTTGCGTGAAATGTGCCGGAAAACACCTGTCAACAGGGTGCAAAGTTGACATAAAGGCTCCAGCAGTTTGCGCCAATTGCCACGGAAACCACCCCGCGAACTATCGAGGATGCGAAGTAGCCATAGAGCTGCAAAAGGGACGAGAACCTCTTAAGGAAAATACTAGAGGTTGGAATCAAAGCCTAGGACGCCCAAAACCTGCTGAAACTCCTAAGCCAAAGACTCCAAAGCCGATCAAAAGTGGAAGATTGGCAAAGGAGGCGTCGACAAAAGGCGTAAAAGCTCCACAAAAGAGCGGCGCCAGTTCAAGTGCAGCGGAGAAACCACCACTGGTCGGACCGAAATCATACGCACAGGTTGCGGCAAACGAAAACAAGGCAAGATCGCCCACAACAGATGCAGTGTCTCAGATCCTCGCTGTAATCTTGGAGAAACTTGAGGATCAGACTAAAATCAACAAAGTTATATTTGACAAACTGAGCAAGCTCGAGTTTAAGCCTCGAAAAAATTACAGGAGAACATGAATATGAAGCAGTTATTTAAAATACTAACATGGAATGCAAACGGCGTTCTGAATAAAATAGACGAACTAGAAGTATTTCTACGGAAAAACAATATTGATATTTGCATGATTACGGAAACTCACCTTAAAAACGGGTCTACACCCAAACTTAAAGGTTACAATGACTATCACGCACATCACCCTTCGCGAAATTCGAGAGGAGGATCCTACTGACATTAAGAACTGCACATTAAGAACTGGACATTAAGAACTGCATAAAGCACTTCAAGAACACAGAAGTTGAGCTAGACTCTATGCAGATCAGTTCAGTTTCTGTAAAAATTGACTGCTTAGATTATAACATTGTATCTTGTTATTTCCCGCCAGGATATAGACTGGTGGAAGACGATCTTGATCGTATGTATGACTTCATTGGGTCCAATTTTATCATTGGGGGTGACTTTAACGCGAAGCAAACTTTTTGGGGCTCACGATGCAATTCAACAAGAGGCAGATTACTGTACAAAAATAGTATGAAGCGTGGGGTGGACTTTTTCTCCACGGGTAAGCCAACATATTGGCCAACCGATAGGAATAAAAAGCCTGACCTTGTCGATTTTTTCATCGCTAAAGGGTACCCCAAATACCTTACGCGAATTGAAGAGTGTTATGATCTTTGCTCAGACCACTCAGGAGTTATCTTGAAGATGGGTGGAAGACTGGCGAAAATAGAAAGAGCTCCTAGATTAGCTAGCAAAAACATGAACTGGGACGCTTTCAGAAAGGACTGTAAGGAGGGTGTTGGCTTGAATGTGCCATTGAAAACTCCTTTCGAGTTAGAAGCCGCAGTTGACAAATTCATTGAAGCAATTCAGAGCGCTGCTCGGAACAACAATTCGTCCCAAAAGAACGCAGTTAGCACCGACGGACATGTACGTAAAACATATCCGCTCGAAATCGAAGAATTGATTCGTGAAAAGAGGAGAGCGCGTAGAAGATGGCAAGGCACGAGGGCTCCCCCAGACAAAACCCTATTGAACCACCTCTCTAACAAACTGAAAGGAATGTTGCAAGATCTTAAAAATCGTGAGACCACTGAATACCTTGAAGGCTTGTCGGCGGATAGGAGCTCAAACTACTCGCTGTGGAAAGCAGTTAAGTCTATCAAGAAACCTATAATCCACTCGGCACCAATAAAAAAAGCTAACGGCGAATGGGCAAGAGAAGACAAAGAGAAAGCGAATTTGTTTGCTGAACATTTAGAAGAAACATTCAAGCCTTTCGACGGTCCGCCGTTGGCTGACGTTCTAAACAACAACGCGGAACCTGATAGCTTTAGAATGAAAAAAGTTTCGCTAATTGAACTCCGACAGACAATTAGCAAACTTAAAAATAACAAGGCCCCGGGTTACGACCTGATCACTGGCGAAATATTGAAAGAGTTACCAAAAAAGGCATTAGTCAAGCTACTTTATATGATAAACGCTTCTCTTAGACTTCTATACGTTCCAAGACAATGGAAATTGCTGAAGTCATTATGGTTCCAAAACCGGGGAAATGTGCAAATGATAAAAAATCTTATAGGCCCATATCGCTTCTGCCGATAATATCGAAAGTATTCGAGAAACTTCTGCTGAAGCGATTACAACCAATAATTGCAGAAAGGCGCTTGATCCCGGATCATCAATTCGGTTTCAGACCTAACCATTCCACAATAGATCAAGTCTACAGAATAACGCATGAAATTGAATTCAAGTGCTTTCCTCGACGTATCGCAAGCCTTCGACAAGGTATGGCACGAAGGCTTGAAATTAAGCTACGGCAAAACTTGCCGGAAGACATGTTTAAAATATTGGAAAATTATCTTGAAAGCAGACTCTTTCGTGTTAGGTGTAGTAGTGAATACTCGAGTTTCAAGCAAATTCGGGCTGGCGTACCCCAGGGAAGCGTCCTCGGTCCGACCCTGTACTTGCTCTACACAAGAGACATACCTCTAGATGACGATACTGTCGTGGCCACGTTTGCGGACGATACGGCCATCCTGGCATCAGATGAATCAGTCGAGTCATAAACGAGAAGCCTCCAACGAGCATTGGACAGAATTTGTGTCTGGACGAAGACTTGGCGAATTGCTCTTAACGAGAACAAGTCTACGCATGTGAATTTTACTTACAGAAGGGTTAACAATTTACCTCTGTTCATAAATTCTGCACAAATACCTTATGCAAATGAAGCGAAGTATCTAGGGATGACACTGGACGCTAAACTTAGGTGGAAACCACACGTAAAGAAGAAGCGTGACGAGCTCGAGATTAGGCTCAGGGAAAGGTAAAAAGAACAGATATTAAGTTTCAAGCTCGTAGCTCAAAATTTAAGGCCTCAAAACTACCGACACGCGGACGGACGGACATGGCTCATTCGACTAACAATTCGGTCTCGATCATATGCCCTTAAGGTCTTGGGGGTCTACGGTGATTATTTCTCTATGTTACAAACTATGAATCAAACTTAATACACCTCCTATCCTATGGGATGGGGCATAAAAATGTTCATCAGCTCACCGACTATTTGAGGATTAGACTTTTGTCATCTCTCTATGTAAAATTTCATATATGTACCTATGTTTATAGAAAAACAGTAATTTTAAGTTAAAATCCCTTAAAAAGGGCGTTGTTCAATGAAAAGGCAACATTTTTTTTGCACTCCCTTAAAGACAATTACAAGGCTATGTTACATACCAAAAATGAGTGCGCTAGTACCATAGGTAATATTTATATTTATATTTAACATAGTTAATATTTGAAAAAAGTATTTTTTTAATATTAGAGATGGTCGCACATACAGGCCTATATTGCGCGTGTCAGCGAGCGGATTCAGCCCACTTCAAACTTGACCTGAATGACTGGACTTCCAGCCAACTCACCAAATTTCAGCTCTCTAGCTTAAAATTTGAGGCCTAAAAGTTGTTTACATGCTGACGGACGGACGGAAATGGCTTAATCGATTCTCCTGTCTGTCCTATTTATGTCTTTAAAAGGTCTTAGGGCTCTACCGCTATTATTTCACTGCGTTAAAAACTATACAACAAACTTAATACACCCTGGGTAGGGTATAAAAATCACCTTTACTTCGCTCTAAGCTGAAGAAATATATCCTATTCTTAGACTGTGTCTGAGAAATCCCGTAATCTTTTGGATTGACAACTCCGGTGCTCTTTGCAGCATGATCGGAAGAATGCCATCCGATCCCGGAGATTTGTACGGCTTGAAGGATTGAATTGCCCACCGTAGTTTTTTCCTGTCAATAAGAGAGACAGAGATGCTCAGATTGTCGAAGCATACCATCCGTTAGAGTGGAACCAGAAAAGTGAGTTTCCACCAAAGCTTCCAGAACCTCCTGGCTACCCTCAGCCCAGGTTCCATAACTTTTCCTAAGGTATCTGGGAGCTCATGTTTCTTTTGAAAGCATCTTGCGTAGCCTCGAGGCTTCATCTGTTATTGCGGTGGATTCGCATTATCCTTGCCATGAAGCCCTTTTTTTATTTCTTAACTAAATACTTAAATTGTTTTTTAAAATCGCTATACTAATTCCATGTAATGGCAGTTTTAAGAAGCTTACCTATATTGTAGAGTTTTCTAACCCCCTTCCTTTATAAACCTGTGTCCCTATTCCACCGCTTGTTTGGGCTCTTTTATGACTTCGATCGATCGAACACGCCTTCTTGAAAGCCAAAGTTAGTACCCTACTTTTTTTCTTCTTATAATTTACTCGCGATCAAGTGGTTATGACTACCCTTAAGTTAAGTAGCACAGTGCGAACGGAAAGAATTTGAGGATAGAAGGGATAGAGCAAAGTAGTTCTCCATCCAACACGCAAATTGTTATGAGCCAGTACGGAACATGAACATGAAAACTCTGTACAGAAACACCAAAGCTTGCCCCTGCAAGCGTTATGCCTCTACGGAGAAAATCAATAAAATAACAAGCAGACTATTTCGTAAATGCATCTGGCATGCATCTAATTGCTGTCCATTCTATTTGCATATTCGAGAGAAAGAAGTGGTTAATATTCGGCCAACCCTAACCTGGATAACAGACGCCGACCAGAAAGCTGGTCATTTTGAGATAGACGCTCCTAGATTCTTCGTTTGTTGTAGGTTTTGATCCGCCCGGATATTTTCCATACCGGTACCCACCATATGTGGTGTGCATTCTTCTATCCACCCAATTGGAGACCAGCAACCCCAGAATGTGGTTGAGGTAGTGAGATTTTCTAACGCCCTATCAGAGCCAAGGAAGATTGTCGCTTGGGTCGCTATTGGCCCCAATTTGCCTTTCTGGGATTCCTTTGAAAACAACGGAAGCATGAATGTCGGAAGCGGATCCGACATTCATGCTTCATCAACTACTCTCCAATCCCTAATTTCTAAACCTTTCATATTTGAGGAAAGGGTTAGTATCAATCACCTCTTGCCTATTTCTTTCTTTCTATAATAAAACCAGTGAGTAAGTGCAACAGTGCGTATGTAAAAGCTTCGGTCCGTCTGTAACGGACCGCGGTATACCCTATTCCTATTCTCCTTTCCATTCCTATTCTCCTTTCCATTCCTATTCTCCTTTCCATTCCTATTCTCCTTTCCATTCCTATTCTCCTTTCCATTCCTATTCTCCTATCCATTCCTGTTCTCCTTTCCTTTCCGATCTTGCTTGCATTCGTATATTTTCTTGTTTTCCATCCCCGTCCCATTACCATTCATGCATTATTTTAAATAGAAAACAAAATTATTCCTTATAAGTTTTTGTTTAATTTTTTTTAAAGGGGCGTGGCATGTGCTACTCCTGTAATCAAAAACCAATATTAGCATAGTTCGCGGCTAAAATGTACACAACAATGTAAGTTGAAAAGTGAAAAATTACAGCAATTTACAATTCTGCAAACATTAACGATACGTTCGGTTAGCTTTTTAAAAAATATAAGTTTTTGGTTCAAATTCAATAATTTTGTAAAATTGACCTCTAAAGATGGGCGTGGCCAAAAGATTTGTATGAACGAAATCTAAAATAGTATCTGAATAGTACTTAATGTGCTAAATTTTCTTTCTTATTCTTTCCTTAGTAAAGCTAAGAACCGGTCGAAATCCATGTTTTTCTGGAAATTGATAATTTTTTCTTGGATTCTGCCTCCAAATGAAGAACCAAGTATTGCATAATTGCATAATATATTAAGTAAAAATATTGAATAAATTGTATTTGAAGGTTTACTCTTTAAATCGATGCCACGCCCACTAGGGGAGGCCTGCCGATTTCGTTTTTACTTTTTATATCTTATAATCATTAGGAGATGCTAAATGTCAAAGTTCAGATTTTCACCACGTCTTACAGTTTTGAAAGCACTGGGGGTAGTTGCACATTTAGACCGATTGTGGGCGTATCTGTGGGCGGATTCAAAGATTTAACATTGTGTTGCTTCGGATGACAGAGAGCCTACGTATGAAATTTCAGTTTGCTAGCTCAAAATTTAAGGCCTAAAAATTGGTGACATACGGACGGACGGACGGTAATGGCTTATTCAGCTCAGAATTCGGTCTCGATCATAAGCCCTTAAGGTCTTGGGGGTCTATCGTTTATATTTCTCTATGTTACATTTTCGCCTGTATCAAGCATAATATACTCCATTCCTGTGGAATAGGGTATAATCATTTAAACACTCACCTATTGCATTAATGTTACTGCTGCTGAAATGATGGGCATTAGCATCGCAGCTCAACACTAGCATCCTGTGCTTTTACGTTGCCAGTTCTGCTGGATGCCTACCTTGGAGTCGAAGGGGAGATAGGATCACGTGAATCAGATCACGTGAGTTGTAATTTTCTAAAAGAAAAGCCTGTAATTTTTCTTTGATTAGGATGCAAGTCCTGATCTTACCAACTGCATTCCACTTTCTCTTTCACCGAAGCAAGCTCCGATGCTTATCACTTCCCGCCCTCTCCGTCTATGCAGACAGGATAGAAAATCACCGAAAGGACTGTCCTCCCGAGGCGCCTTCTTCAGTCTTACACAGTCCTAAAATTCGTCTTTATCGTCGAAAAATACCCAATAATTTCGCTGTATTCGTGTTAAGTATTCAAAAAACAAAATCTAACGCGCTTAATTTCTAGATTATTTATCGAAATTCTGATGATACATTTCTAAGTCAACAGAAACCCAATATTGAGCTAAGTATGCAATTTGTCGCCATCGTCGCCAAGCGTTATTGGTCTCCTTACCCCAAGCAAACAAACAGGGATTACGGACCACACAAACGTCTCTGGAATATTACTGCCGATATTACACCGCTGTATCCTTTGTTCTCAGCAAATTTCTGTTCAAAACATTAACACAAACAAATACGCACGTAGGCTCACATGTGACCATAACTCGCTTTATTGACCTAATTTCATAAGCAATCACCACCCTCTCGCAAATACATGTCATCGATGCTGATATCTACAATATATCTAGCCAACATCATCTTCTCCGAGTTATGGGTAGACTTCACTTGCCCACCCATCGTAAAGGATTTCTTGAACTGCGTTGTCATCACGCAAGCGAATTTCGTTATTTATTGCGTAAAGGATATGTTTCTACTTTAAGGAGCTCCTTACACGAGTGACAAAACTGTGGTTGTTGAAAACTCAGAAAAACTTGAATAAAATTTAGTCCTATGGCAGCGATATACACAGACAATTTTTTCTCGTTTAAGGACTATAAGACTCGATATGCCCAGATTGGACGACCAAACTGTTTAGTGGCTAGGGTGTAAGCCCATCTTTAAAAAACAATCAATTGAAAGGGTATGATACCAAAATTTCTGAATTCAGTCAGGCTTATGCGCGATTTCAGACTATTGGACGCTGACAATTCTGATCTGTACAAGAAGTTCTTTCAAACAAAGTTCCCCAATTTAATCGCTCATTTATGTATTTTTTTTAGTAGAAAAACCATCTTGAACGAGGTTAATGAGTCATTAGGTTTTCTGTCGGAACATAAAAAACCATGGCAAAGAATGGGTTCCTTGTTTAAAAAAAAAGCATTCCCAATCCGATTAAGATTCCGATACAAGGAGCGAAGAAAGTAAAAGAAGAAAAATAAACGACGGCGAACAAGTAAATCCTTAGGAAGCGCAATTTTTCTTCATTAAGATGGGTGAACATTAAGAAAATGTAATTCTATCCGAGGAAGAGGCGATTAAAAATGTAATATCACCCTAGGGAATGGTTTTCCATGTTCCACTCAATCAGCTGTGTATGTTTGTATGTATAGGCTATTATGCAATCGCAGAATATTCTGTCTGAAAGTAGTATCTACTGCAATGAAAGAAATAGTTTATCTACTAGATTTGGTATAAACTGAATGCGATCCAATCATATGTTTTGCTAGGAGCCTTTGAAATCGAGTGACTTAATCCTTTCTGATTTTAAGTTAATGTCAATAAAAATCACAATGGCTAAAATTTTTTAATAAATTCTGAAATTTTGCTGACTTGCAACTTGGGGAAACATTTTCTATGACTTTAATTTAAATTATTTGTACCCTACCAAAGGAGGCAACATTTTCGGCTATAGTTTGCAACATATGTACATGTAGTTATAAATAATTATAGCGGACATTTGTCGATCGGTGTGTGTGAAGCTTTTAAGTCTTAAGCTAGAAACAGATTACACCAACAACATCGACATCAACATCAACGTTGACAGCAACATTTTTATGCTCGGTGTATATACTGCCGTATCAATAGATAACCACAGCAACTTCAACGTCAACATCGACCTTAGACCTAATCCTAAAATTCGATGTTGCTGTACAAGTGCTACCAAATTCACAATACAGCTCTCGTAAGAAATATAGGTACACGCAAAAAGTTGCGATGTTCTCAATCTGTTTTACAAAACTTTCGGTGGTTGTCAAAGTCGCTGTTGATGTCGAAGTGGTTAATCTGTTTCTCGCATTAGATATAGAGCTGGAGATCTTAAATTTGTAATGTCATAGGGTTTCTAATTTTGTACGACATGACAGAGTATGAATATTGGTCTGGTGGAAGGCTACAGAACGAAAATGTCATATCCCAAACCTCACCAAAGTTAAAAGGTCGGAATGCATGGGAATACAAGGGTTACTAAGGACCACATCCACCGCAGCATTGGATAGGTACTACTTAACCTTATCCCCTTGGACACATACTGCAGTGGCAAGGCACCTAAATCAGCTGTCCGTCTAAGAGAATCCGGGCTGTGGTCCTGTAAATTTTATCGTAAGCCTTAATGGGTCGCCTCCATAGATACCCCAGCTAAGGACTACATACCTATGATATTCGCTTTTAACAGGAGATTCGCTACCAGAATACCTGATAGATGCGAACGGGAGGAGATTATCACAGAAGAGACTGGAAGTTGATGAAATCGCCGACTGCTATACTGACGGCTCTAAGATGAACGTCGGAACAGGTGCAGGCATCTTCTGTGAGGCTTTGGGATTAAGTAAATCGTTCCGTGTTAACGACGACTGCAGTAGTTTTTAGGCGAATCTGGTAGCCATAATCCAAGCTGCCACTGAACTAAAGAAACACGCGATCGGAAACAAGACCATTACCATCTACTCTGACAGCCAAGCAGCCATTAACGCCATGGAGTCATATGTTTTTTTTTTTTTTTTTATAATTCTTTTTTCTCAAAAATTCATTTTATAAATAAATTATATATATTGTAACAATGTGGTCAAGAGCTGTGAAACTATGCAGGAAAATTTCAAACGAGATATCACTTGGCAATACAGTAGCTCTGTGTTGGGTGCTAGGTCACACCGATATACCAGAAAACGAAGAACCAGGCAAGCTTGGTCAGCGATATCTGGGTCAAGGATGAACACATCTCACTCTAGACCTCAAATCTATAAGCTGAGCTAGAAATCAATCTATCACGCTGAGCTCGATAGCACGCAAGATAGGTCCTTGGGTAGAACTAACCTACGTTAGACGGAACATGACATGTGCAGACACAAAGAAGCTATGGCCGGCGGGAAACAAAAAAATATCACTATTTATGATTGGACTAGCCCGACGGGATTAATATCGAACTGCACGGGATTACAGCGACATCGACCTAGCCAGAAGAGTTAAAATGCAGCGGCTACGAAGGCTGGGTCACCTAGGCGGATGGACACCAACGCCCCGGCCCGGAAAATCTTCAAATCCACCTTGCTGGGATAGCGCAGTAGAGGAGCACCGAGACACACGTGGCGCACGCAAGTGGTAGGAAACGGCTGGCTGGCGAAGCATATTGGCTGAGGCCCAGATCTACCCTGGACTGTAGCGCCCGCACTACTCACTATCCTTACGGGCTATTATTACTTCAGAAGCTGCATGGAAGTCGAAGAAATTGAATTAGTTCGTCACCTGCTATAGGAATGCCCTGCCCATTCCTAAACAACATCAAGCGTAGCACCCTCGGCAGTTACTTTTTCAACGAACTCGAAGATCTAAGAAACGCGGATCCGAAGGACCTCTTAAGATTTGTACACAAATCCGGATGGGTTCAAGAGAGCCGCACTCTGAGCTTCTAACAGCGGTTTACTTCTGTTTTTGTTGCAAGTGTTAAGTAGGTTCCCAAATGGACACAATGGACTCAACTGTTGGTCTAAGTGAGCCGTGACTATCGTCACAAGGGTATCCTTCAACCTAACCTGACCTATCAATATTGCTGAACAAGAAATATAAATTTTATACAAAATTTTACTCCGGGATCAACAATTCCTGGTTTAGTCCTGGTTTAAAGACAAAAATTGAACTGACGAAATTATTGACCATTACTATAACTTTACCATGCTGGAATACAAAAAGCTTGGTTTCCCTGAAAAAGTGCTCTTAGTAAAAGAAAGACAGTCAAGTATGATATCACACACGAAGAGGTCCGTCGCCTTCTTTGAAGGCTCAGCGTAAAATAATAAGTACTTAATTTGTATAAAATTGTATTTAGTACATTTGCGACGGTATGTTATTTTTCTTTTCCTTTACTGACATATTTTCAGCTTTCATGGCATATTTTCAAACGTATCTCGTTAGCTCAAAAATTTTGCTTAACTTTATTAATATTTAATTGTAATTTCGTTAGAATCATGAGAAAATACCGTTTTTTTCCCTAAAACGCCCCTTAAAATGGGCGGAGCTCAAACTTTGTTTGAAAGCAAACTTTGCAAAAAACATATTTACATTTTCGCATATGCATATACATATTTGTCTTACAATTTTTTTTTGGATTTGGAGTGAAGTTTCTGCAAAATCGGGTTTTGTAAGATCTAACACGTTAAAAGTAAGCACGGTAGATATTGTGGGCGGTCCAATTTTTGCCTTGAAAAAGTCTTTGGGCCAATATTGCTCAGGACCAAAAGGCATTTTGAAAGAAAATGTGAAATAGAAGTTATTTCACACTGGAGGCAGTAGGGAGCATGGCCGTTGACGGATTGAGCCAATTTTCAAACTTTGTCTGTGCAACAGAAGAACCAAGTCATGTTTCAGCATTCTAGCTTGATTTTGAAGATCTAAAACTTTTACACATACAGACGGATGGACGGACGGGCAGACATGGCTTAATCGATTCACCTGTCGGTCTCGATCATATCTCTAAAAGATTATCTCTCTTGTAAAGTATTTCATTGTTTTACAAACTATGCATTAAAATTAATATACACTTGTTTGGGTATAAAAACATAAGAATGCAAAAGAAATATAACCAAGCCGACATGGGGCCGCTTTTCGCTTCTTTTACTATGCCAATGACAAAACGAGGATATCGCATACCAAGTTTCAGCTTCCTACGACAACTTTGATTTTTCGTGCTACCATCGTCACCTGAAAAAGAACACTCATTCTTTTTCTTGTCTTCACCTCCGCGAGGGTCTGACAAGCCCTACAAATGCATCATTTGTATCATTCGTATTCCGCAAAAAATTGTAGGTTCCCTTGTATGTAAAGAAATTAACACCCACACACAGCAAACATTGTTGAGAAGTTGGCCCTGGTTCACCTCGAGCTGCTCTTTTTTTTTAAGTAAAGTGGGCGTGTCAGTGGGCGGATTTAAAAAAATTTACGCTTGTACTGGCTCCTAGCTCAAAATTTAAGGGCTAAAAACTACCGGCTCACGGACGGATTGACATGGCTCATTCGATTAACGATTCGGTCTCGATCATATGCCGTTTATCTCTTGGCAGTCTACGGTGATTATTTCTGTATTTTTCAAACTATAAATCAAACTTAATATACCTCCTATCCTATGGGATGGGGTTTGTTTAAAACCTAAAATGGTCAATGTTTGAGATTTTTTCAGAAAGGTATAAATTACCTGAGATAGATGGGGCTTTAGACTTCCAATCTATAAAAGGTCTATAAGAAATCTATTGTCTAACACCTTTATATTATTCTCTGATCCATATAGGTGCTTTTCGGTAACGATGTTTTTTTTCTAGTTCTTTGAGCTAAGAATTGAATGCGTTTTTTTTAATTTGCTTACCATTTCAGAAAAATTTAAGTTGAGATTTCTGAAAAGGCATTTCTCAAAAGTCTTAAAAAAATTTAAATTCTTTTCACACTTTTTTATAATTAAGCCCAATTTCATAAAATACAATTGGTATTACGGTTAAGTTACCAGAACATTTTGAAAAATAATTTTTGAAATTTTTATCAAACAGCTTCATGGTTTTCTATAGTTTTTCCGAAAATTCTAGTATTCCCTGATGTGTGATTTTTTTTTCAAATCATTTGGCCTTATTGCATCACCGATATTGTTGGGGGCAATCATTTTTGCACTATTTTATGCTTTTTTTCGAAAATACGGCAAAACAGGACTTTTATTTTTGTTCTTTATATCGGCTTTTTATATCTTTTAAACACGTTGAAAACGTTTTCTTTTTCAGAAAGAGTTTGCATCCAAGAGTTTGTTCAGAATACTTCAGTGAGTTTTAATCTACACCGTTAACGCAGTATAAGGTCCAGGTGTTCGGTCGTTCTGTACCCCGAGGAGGGTCATTTATAAAATATCTTCTAAGCCAAACAAGATAATCATGTTTACCAGCGATTTAGCCTAAATATAACGAACACCTATACGAGATCATCACCCACTGGCTCTCTACGATTAGCACGTAGGTAGGTATACATCACATTGGATATTACACAAGTTGTACAACCCACCTACCTACATGTAAACACTCAGCTTTGTCTACCATTCTCCTGCTATCATTCTCAAGCAGCCATAAAGCATTCCCTAAGTACATGTTTCCCAATTTATGTGGGCAGGTTCATAAAAACCTTCTTAGCTTTCGTAAATATTTTAATACACATAAACGAGTCCATTCTTGAAACTAAAATCTGCTAAACATACGCTACGTGGCGTCAAGAGAGTAGTTCCCGCAAAACTATATCCCATGTTTCCCTTTTTTCCCCTATTGTATGGTCGATGGGGAGGGCTTTTGTAACTTCTTAGGTACTAAAAGTCATCACAGGACCCACACAAACATAGGACCGGCCTTTTCCTGGTTATAGAGAGCTGACCCGTTGAGGTATAAATAAACTGTGTCAGATGCAAAAGGGATAACACTTGGCTCAGCTAAAACAAATGAAAAATGCAGGCCAGTGAGGAGGAAGGAAACGATGCCCAAATTCTGCTTTCGATGATGGTGATGTAGGCTTTTGGATTACACTGGGATTATGGCAAGATTTTACGAGTCATTTATCATCGTTAGGAAACCGATGGCAATAGACGGACGCCAATGGTTTCGCAGTTTATTAATTTTGCAAATCAAGTTTGAAGTTTGGTGTGCGGTGCGGATGATGGAAAATCCCTTTGGAGACATTTGGCTTTCTTAACACTGATAAATAGGACTTTGGTCACCAAAAGTCAGTGGTTCGTGGTTGTTCAAGGGGTGACAAGAGAGGACCTGTTCCAGTGGTTGAGGGATAAGTAATTGAAAAGCAAAAATTTGCCTTGAAACTCTGCTACCATTTATTTGCCTTGATGTTTGCTGCGAGACTAATGTAGGTTATACGGCTTGCATTTGTTGCGAGCTTTGCAAGTTGATAAATGGAATCTTTGTCTCCGTGATTGAATTTAACTTAAGAAATCTATTTGAACATGTAGAAAAGAATAAATAACAACACGTTTTATTAATTCGTTCAAGTTATAGCTTGTAACGCAGTGAAACAATCAACATAAACAACTTATCTAGTACCTATTATAGAATTTTTGTTTGGAATTCGTCGAATTGGATTCAACTTCACATTTTACGCAACGAAAAATAAGTACTTTATTGATCAAGCACAACTTTTTTATGCTCCAATTTCCATAATTAAACTTCGTCATTCAGAAGTCAACACTTTATTTCAATTCAACTACTTTTTACTTTCGCTTTCGACGTTCACAATTCAAAGACTCAAAAATAAACGGAAAATTGAGAATGTATTGATCCTGATTTCGATCTTAAAAAGCCAATAAAATAAAAAACAAATAGGATATCGACGAATAAGCTGCTTTTCTCCCTTGTGAGAGTAATAAGTGGGAATACATTACATGGTTTCAATATTATGCAAAAACAAGTAAGTAAGTGCAAGAGTTCGTCTGTAACAAACTTCTATCTACCCGAGCCTATACATATACCGTGCAACACCAAAGCTTTGAGCTTTTTGCCCCGAATTCATATATTCTTTATATTGGCCACGCCTCTAAATATGGGCGGGAGCTAAAAATTGAAATCAATTAGTTGTTATTTAAAAAAACAGTTTTTTTCCTAAAAACGCCTTAAGACGTGGGCGGAGCTCAAAACTTGCAACAAACTTAGCAAAGAGTAATATTTTTATAATTTGTCATATAATTTTTTCGATTTGGAGTGAATTTTCCGAGAAATCGGGTTTAAAAAAGCTTACATGTTAAAAGTGGGCATGGTCGATATTGTGGGCGGTCCAATTTTTGCCTTCTCAAAGGTTTTGGACCATTATTGCTCTACATTAAAATTTGAGTTCCTACGCCTTGTCCAACTTCACCCAAATGCATTTTAAAAGAAAATTTTAAATAGGGGTTGTCTTACCGTGAAGCCAGTAGTGGGCATGGCCATTGGCGGATTTTACTTATTTCCACACATTGTCTATACAAAATAAGAGCAATAAGATACAATCCATGTTTGAGCATCCTAGCTCATTTTTAAAAACAGTGCTAATACGTGTGATTTTTTTCATATGATTTGTCCACGGGATCATGATGTTATCTCGAACGACAAAAATCTCGAATGGTACAAAATCTCGAAAGACGAAATCTCGAAAAAAATCTCGAATGAAAAAAAAAAGTTTTTCGCGTTTTTTTTTAAGTTTAAAGTTAGTGAATCCTAAGGGGTGGTAAAAAAAGTCAGTCATCTGAGGGGTTGCAGGGGTGAAGCATGACGCCCCCCCCCCCCCCCCCCCTACATATTACACTGATTGGCAATATATCGTGGAAATTCGCCGCCAATTTTCAAAATTTTCTCAAACATTTGTGTGTAAATGTAGGTAACTTAATTCGAGATTTTTGTTTTCGAAGTTTTTGTAATTCTAGGTTTTTTTCTTCGAGATTTAATTAACGATTAATGTTTTATTACCGTTTTTTAAGTAATTTTTGCGTTTTAAAACGGCAGGATCTATTCAAACTTTTTCTGAAAAATATTTCTTAAGAATTTGGTTTACTTTATGTTGCTTTTACGTGTGTTTATTGGCTTTGAAAAACATATAAAATCCATTTTTCAATTTGATATCAAACTGTAGCTAAACCGTTATTTCTGCTTAAAAAATTTGCCATTGTTTGATTCTCTGACTATTTCCGCAGTTCAAAAGCACCAGCACTTATAACACGATTGGACGGACGGACGGACAATGTAGTATACCATTAGAGGTCCTTTTTCCATTTTTGGACGGACCGCTAAAAAGTTTATTGTGGGCCATATTTGCGACACTTACTCTATGTATTTATAATATTTTCGCCCTATGTAAAAAGAAAAAATCGCTTATTAAGTACCTACTCTATAATATTTCCTTTTCCATTATATACAAAGTAAAATAGTGTAGGTAATGTTAACTATTCCGCATTGCGGAAAGTTACCTCTACAAAGAGGAAAAACAGTTCTTTAACAATGTGCCGATCCTTTTTAGTCAAAGAATTTATCATTCGATGGACTTTTTTCTCGACCGCACATGAAATAAAACACAAAATGGTCGGAAGTAACGTTTTCTGAGAGTAAGCCTCTATAAAGCGATCAAAGAAATCTAAAGCATTTTCAACTTTTTTAACGGAAAACAAAAAGCAAACCGAATAGTACTGAGTTTTGTATTCATTTTTAATTTCCTTAGCGTCAGCCATTTAGAGCGTAATGATTGCAAAAGTGCGCCTTTATAAGTATTATTCCTTTGATATCGTTATCCTTTTGAGTTTTTGTTTGATACATTTTTATGCTTGTGTGTTGGTTCTGCTGCTTGGGGCGATTAATTTTCCATGCAAGAAATTAAAACTTAAATTTCGAATTGTGCTGCATTATGCCTTGATTCAATGAAAATATAGAGGACGAGATGACAAAGGATTGGAACATTGAAGCCCATTGATAAATTTATTGTACGTATATTATGAACTTGTGGAACTAATTATAGGTAGGTGCCTACAATTTTGAAATAAACACGCTTAACTGCTCTGCGATCCTTTTTACTGCTTATGAATAAAGCAAATTTGGCAACCCCCTACGGGTTGGCTTGGCAGTTCTGCTTCTTCAAACAACCCACAAAGTGCAAAGGAATCAGAATGTCAGAATTTGGTGTATAAATTATACACCAAAGTTTTTAGATATAATGTATAGGTATAAAGGGTACGTTCAAACACTCAAGAGCCAACTTCTACACCTTGTCTCTTGTTGCGTTGCCAAAATTAATATTTAATTTAATTTGAACCTAATTTATTAAAAGGGAGCAGACAGCAAACAAATATTCTGGTACTGAAACAGGAGGATATCCTGCCAAGAACAACATTGAACCGTCTACATTGAACCGCGAGTTAACTAGTGTTTGCATTTCAAAGAGAATTTAAAGTATGTCACTCAAGTAAATCGAAAATTGGATCAAATGATATGTTAAATTAATAAAATGAAATTGAATACCTTTCAAGCAGTCACTCTCACTAGCACAGCCTCTGTGTAAGGCTTTTAATTTTTTATCCTACCCAGAGTATATAAAATTTAATGCACAGTTTGTTACGCAGAGAAACAATAGGCAAAAAGGCAGAGAAACAAAGAGATATGATCGAGACCGAGAATTGATTAAGCCATGTCCGTCCTTCCGACCGTCCGTGTGTAAATAATTTTAAGGCATTATATTTTAAACTAGAGATAATAATCATTAGATCTAAATAATCACCGTAGACCTCCAGGACCTTAAGGGCATATGATCGAGACCGAATTATAAGTCGAATGAGACATGTCCGTCCGTCCGTTCGTGCGTCGATCTTTCTGTAGGTTTAAAGACAGACACTTTTAGCTAGGGTTTTGAAACATTGCATATCTGGGCCTTCTAGGTCCCTAAGCAGTAAAAGTGTAAAAACTTTCTAAATCCGCCCACTGACACACCCACTTTACTTAATAGCATGAAAAATTAAAATTGTCGTAGGACGCTCAAATTTGATATGAAATATTCTTGCTTATGTGTATTGACATTGACATTGCAAAAAAATGAAAAACGCACCCATGTGGGCGTGGTCGCGTTTCATTTCCAGTTTAACAAACGATATTTATAAAGGGTGATTTTTTAGCTGGTTTGGTTTTGGCAACACTGGTTTTGACAGCTGACGTGTGTTTAGTACCCTGTGTCACTGTCAAACAGCTTCAGTTTGGTTTGCAGTTTAACCATGGATTGTCTTACAAATGAACAACGCTTGCAAATTATTGAATTTTACTATCAAAATTCGTGCTCGGTTCGAAATGTTCATCGCGCGCTGCTTCCATTTTATGGTCGGCATTCTCGACCTTCTGAGCATTTCACGTTTCGGTCAATTGGCCGCCTAGATCGTGCTGACATCGATCGATTTGACACCATTAGATTATTTTTTGTGGGGGTATGTCAAGGCTAATGTCTATAGGGACAAGCCCGCTTCGATTGACGCACTGGAAGCCAACATCCATGCATTCATTCGTGAGATACCGGCCGAGTATAGTACCGACCGAAAGAGTATGCCGGTCTCATTCCTACGTCATTTATAAACAGGGTAGGGCAGAAAGGTTCAGGTCACTTAAATGTTATTTCTGAGCCTTTTCTGGAATGTTTGTCGGCCTTCTCATTTCCCTTTGAAGAAAGGCGATGGATTCCAATTCGTATTTAGAAAAAAGCATTTAACAATCGACCAGGTCTATTGAATAATGAACGAAATCGAAAAAGCTCTGAAAGCAAAAGAGATGTCGCTAGCCTTCGACAAGGTATGGCACGAAAAAGCAGCAACATTAGAGTCTTGTACCTTGAAGACGGAATCTTTCGTGTAAGGTACGAAAATGAGAACAGGAATTCAAAGAGATAAATGCCGATGTCCCGCAAGGAAGCGTTCTCGGCCCAATCTTATTTTTGCTTTAATATTATTATTGTTATTAATATTTATTAAAGAGTAATAAAATTACAAATTAATCTTAGCAAAAAAAACTAAAGCACTAGCTACCAGGGCTTTCGGCTAAATTTTTGCTTTATAAATACTAGGGCATACCCAACAACGAGGAAACAATTCTAGCTCCGTTCGCTGACGACACTGCTATTCTCGCTATTGATACGATAGTTGAATTATCAACAAGCGCGCTTTAGACAAAATATGTAACTGGACTTAAAGCTGGCGAGTAGTCCATAATGAGACTTAGTCAACGCATGTAAATATTCCTTATAAAAAGACAAATAACAAACCTTTATTCCTTAACTCGGTACAAATCCCGTACTCAAATGAAGCGAAATATCTTTAAATTACTCTGGACGTAAAACTTAAATAGAAGTCGCACGTTAAAAACAAATGCGACGAACTTGAAATCAGGGTAAGAGAAATAAATTGGCTTATCGGAAGATTTTCGAAACTGAGCATATATAACAAACTGCGTATAAGCAAGTATAAGCTTGTATAAGCAAGTGCTAAAGCCGTCTTGGACGTCCGGTTACAGCCCTGGGGTTATACTAAAGCAAGCAATATATCTATATTAGAAACTTTTTAAAATTAGACACCCAGAGCAATCGTTAATTGTACATTAGAAATAGCGATCTACATCGAGATCTAGGAACCGCAACCGTGACTGACGAGGTAGCAAATTTTGCTAGGAAATTAAGTACTCATGAAATAATACAACTGTTAAATAGTCCGAACTTTGAATCAGACAAATTTTACGTGCCGATACCGACTAGAACGAAGGAAACCGTTGCATTGGATCTAGCATCTTACGACGAAACCGCATACATTTTGGGATTTTTGGATTACAGCCTGCCACACTCGATAACTCGCAAAGCTTGAACTACTTGTTGATAACTTAGTCGTAGTCTGATGGAAAATGGAAGTTCCATCTCCTCTCAATCCCAGAAAAGGTTTCCAAGAGATCACCACACCACAGTTTCGCTAGTTACCTGTTTTAGTTGTTTCGTGTTAAAAAGACCAAAGGCCCACAATTTTATGATCATTATGGGCTTAAGCCCTAATGATATACCCAGGAGCTTGTAAACAGTCTTTGGCGGCATAGTTGTTTTAGGAATGCTAGGCTGACGATGTTGCAGAATTCAGCCCCTATAGTGCTTGATATGAGAGACCTGGTATCATTTTGAACGATTAAAAATTCTTCTCTAAGTAAAGAAGGCTTTTAACTTCCAGGAATATGGTCTTGTCTGCCTAAATGCAATTTCATTTCTCTTTCCGTTTTTTTTTTTCAAACTGCACGGCGTAGGTATACTGTTTATGTTGAAGTTTTCTATTGTTTTAGAAACGGAATTTCTTCGATTCGAGTCTTTTGAGACTCTTTTAGGACTCGAAAAAGATTAACAATTGTTTGCGTCTCTCATTTTAATTTCAATTTAGTCCTTAGAGGGCGCAAAATGTGTTGTTGGCTAATAACTATTTCAATGATTTTTTCGAATTTTTTGTGTTTTTTTTTTTAAAAAGTTCTCAACCTCTTAAAAAATCACCCGTTACAACAGTTTTTTTTATATATATAACTAGATCTAATTCTACCCGGGATACAGGCACGAGGCGTTACATTTCGGGAAGCGGAAGCACTCAGTTGTAAAACAAAAAAATAAAAGCCAAATATATAATATATATTTGGCTTTTATAATATTTAGCTTTTTTTTTATTAAAATTAAAATGACTCCAGTAGACCCCAACGCACTGTCTTTTTAACCATCAAAGCCATAATTACACACACACGAGAAGATCACAGTTATCTTTTCATTTTACCCTTTCGTTTAGAGAAATTGGACTCTTTGGCCTTTTGGCAGATACAGACAGCTGACAATAACTCAAATAGTGTACCTGCAAATTTCAATAATGAACCCACTCAACTCATTCCTCACTAATGGGTCGAATGGGAAAATATTGAATGGATTCTAATTTGACTTTATGAGTTAATTTCTGTAAGAATGCGAATTTGGAAAATGCATGGATGGCGTTCATTCCAGAAGGCAATGCTTTATGTATAAGCAAATAATGGAGTGATGTTGTGGGCATTCTCTGGTGGGTTAGTGTAGTAGTGGGAGAGTGGGCCGTCGTAGAGAGATATTCAGTGTTATCCGTCCCTGCCGGGATATAAGCTGGAGTCAAACAGTCAGATTGCGATATAAAGTGATCCTACATTTTTTTGAGTAAATTTTACCCATCTTTATAGCTTCAACGTATGGAGCGGCATATTTTCTAGCTGCATGGGCATTTTTAAACTACTTGTAGTAGGTAAGCAAACTTACTACATTCTCACAATATTCAACAGACAGGATGACGGACTTCTTAAAGTAGCCTAAATGCTTGTACTTTCTGGGTGTGAGGTGAGACCTCCATCCTTCAGAATGCGAATTATAATTCATTATACTTATCGCCAGCACTTCTGGGCCTATGGTGTTAAAGGTCGGTAACCGCTTAGCCCTAGAAGGGTCGCAGAGCGAGATCGGCTAAATGGTTCATCATTCCCGATCCTCCACCACGAACTCAAGAGACACAGGCGCTGATCCCACCGCCTGTTTCTTGGCCTACCAGGGGGGAGACGCGCTCGGATCTCAGCTAACATGACCTGGCTAAGAAGTATGTCGGGGGACATGCGAACAACGTTTCTAAGCCATCGAAGTATTTATCGTTATTTTCCGTGAAAAATGACATCTGAAAATGACTCGAATTACTTTTTCTGTGTTTGTCTATGTGAAGTGATAGCTGGGAGAATCTATAATCTCGAGAGTCGAAGATTTCGACAACTTTATTGACGTAATTAACTCTGCACTGAAAAAATGTTCGCTAAGTATACTCTAGATTCGTTTTGTTCTGGGATTAACAGATCTTGGTTTAAGCTGGGCTTAACTTAGCACTGAAAAACCGGCCCTAAAACTAACACCCCAGCAACTCACCTCAGAAATCTCATTTCGGCAGCTTGTAACCGCGATTTTATTTTTTCGGTCATTACCCAAATTTCATGCCAATAGCCAAATTTCATGAACATAGCATAATTTCAGGGTAAGTAACGTGCCTTTAATTTAACCAATTTTAGCTGCCAATTTTTACTTAACAGGTCTATGAGTATACATAAAAAGCTTTTATAAGGCTCATAAACAGCTACTTGGTATTTTTTATTTAAAACCATAAAAAAAGAGGCCTTGAGTCAGTAACAGTATCGATAACAGCCTCATTTACAACGAATCTATTTCATAAAAAGATTTTAACTCATATTGACAATTAAAGATTTATATTTGTCTACTTGCGGGATGAATTCTTGTGAATTAATACATTTTACTAAAAAATTAATTCTTTTCTGTCACACTGTATTGTATAACCTCCACACATACGAAATAGTTAATAAGCATCCCCTGCGCACACAAAGGCCTGGCACTACCAGCAGCGGCTTTCTCTTCATTGAGCATGATCCCAAAGGTATATAGCTATTCCTTTGCAGCTCTAATGCCTAAAAAGCCACCAGCCCAAGAGTTTCAAACAATATGGCTTGAGGTCATTTAATGTGCTTCCTTGCTTTTAAAAAGTCCCTTTTAGCCTCTCGATAGAATGAGAACGGACATTTCGCCTTAAGGATTAATCTGCATAAAAAAGGAATTCCCAAATATTTCCAACCCTAACCTTACAGCTATGGGAGCTCGTGGTGCACACCACCCAGAGGAAGGAGCAGTGTTAGTTTCCTAGCCCGGACCGGGACCATTAACATTTTATACGATTTTAATAAAGCAAAAGATGATTCCACTAAGGCGTTGTTTGAGGGTGTAGATGCATGTTAGTGTACCTATATAAATGTAAAAGTATGTTTGCAGGGTTATACTCATGGGAATGCTCTTTGCCTATGGAGTTATGGTGATGATGACGCCGGCAACAACTTTCGCGAACGCTTCCTTTAAATATGCATTAATTGAAATTATTATCAAAGGTATGCAGAAAGGTTTTTGCAATATTTAAATCACATATGTATGCTATATTCAAAGTACACCATCCCGGCGATGAGGTGTGGCGTGTGGGCCAAATCTTTTCACCTTAAAATGAGGCGAACCCTTCGGAGAACGTCGTGAAAGGTTAAGTGCTTTTCAGGTTCAGAAGGCACGTGAACGGTGATAAGTTAGTCATGTATCCATTCATGTAGGTAAACTCGCGCCAACGAGAAATCTTAAAAGGGTGCTCTGCTAAAATGAAGTACCATTGAGCAGCCAGCCTTAGAAACAAAGGATCACTTGTCTACCAGGGACCTAAAGAGTGAACTCCGACAGATTATCTTACTTTCTAGGATGAAACATAATTATCGTACATAGTTTTGAGTAAATGTCGAAAGATTCTGTTTGAATGAAATGCAACTTCAAAGTGCAAAGCGCAGACGGAAATGTTATACTTATATCTATAGGTTGGGAGTGTGAAAAATTTAATTTTGTTGTCAACTTGAAGGATTTGATTTAATGAATATTCTGTATGTTGCAAAAAAAAGATGTAACGATGTAGAATTAGTTCCGTATATCTATTTTAAAGTCCTACACAAGAAGGTAAACGCTATATTATTCCGGGATTTTGTTTTTTCCCCAATTAGGGTATGTTCAGAAACTAGATTTTGACGCCTAAAATATTTGAAGTTATTTTTAAGTACATATACAAATAAATGTGGGCTTACTTGTAAACTTTCAGCTGATAGTTAAAAAATTTTACACTTTCAAGTACCTGCGGCCGAGTTTTCTTTTTAATATTTTATTAAATCTAAATACTTAATCATTTACATTGTTATAAATTACGCACAAAACCCAAAAACATGTTATTACATTGAAATGATTACGTGGTTACACGTAGTCAGGCAGCAATTCGCGAAATTCACTCACACAAGTCGTCTATGCGCCAATTCTACTCAGCTACAAAGATAAGCAATGAATACACCATACTTAAGGCAAAAACTATAGTGAGGTCTAATATGGCCAACGAATCAATCGTAGTTCAATTGGTAGACCATAACCCGCGACAGGTAAAGGTTGTAGTGATCATACCCTGCCGGTGACTTCCACACGGTTTTTTCTTTCGACATTTTGTCCGCTAGTCTTTCAGCTCAACACCGACGTCTTGGACAAAACATCACCATCGACAGCTATAACTTTGAGGTAGTTAGGGACTTTGTCTACCTGGGTTCCGCTATCAATTCAGACAATGACACCAGCGCTGAAATCAAACGAAGGATGACTCTTGCCAATCGCTGTTTCTTTGGGCTAAGAAGGCAATTGAGTAGCAAAGCCCTCTCTCGAGCAACTAAAGTGTCCATGTATAAGACCCTCATCATCCCAGTCCTGCTTTACGGTGCAGAAGCATGGACCCTGTCAAAGGCGGATGAAAACACTTTAGGCTGCTTCGAGAGGAAAATTCTTCGGACGATTTACGGTCCCGTCTGCATAGACGGAGAGTGGAGGAGGAGATATAACATCGGCTGTACAGCGATACCGACCTAGCCAAAAGAGTCAAAACACAACGTCTACGATGGCTGGGTCATCTAGAGCGGATGGACGCCAACGCCCCGGCCCGGAAAATCTTCGAATCCACACCGCAGGGACGGCGCGGTAGAGGAGCACCGAGACTCAGGTGGCGCACGCAGGTGGAAGGGGACCTCAGCCAACTTCGCGTGCGAAACTGGAGACGGCTAGCTAGAGACAGAGCTGGCTGGCGAAGCTTGTTGGCTGAGGCCCAGGTCCACCCCGGACTGTAGCGGCACCTTAAGTAAGTAAGTAAGTAAGTCTTTCAGCTCTACTTTACGATGAAATAATTGCCTTAATTATGTATCAAGTGCTGTCTTCCAAAAAACGAAACCGTCAACTGTAAAATCATTCACGTAGAGGTTCGTACGCTTTTCCAAAAGAAATGATTTTTAGTTTAATATGATGCCTTATACTTGAACGAAGATTGCATAAGAGTGTACCCCGATATCTCGAAAACCATAATATCGAAAGCAAAAATCTCGAAAACAAAACTCGCGAAAACCAAAATCGCGAAAAATGAAATCGCGAACAAAAAAATCTAGAATTACGAAAATCTCGAATTAATCTAACTACATTTACACACACATGTTTGAGAAAACTTTGAAAATTCGCTGCGAATTTCCACCCACGATATATGGCCGTGGAAGCAATGAAATCTGAATGGAGGGGAGGGCATGCTATCCCTCTGCAAGTAGGTTTCACTTACGTTAAACTTAAAAAAAAATCTCGAAAAACTTTTTTGCTTTCGAGATTACTTCGAGATTTCGTTTTTCGAGATTTTTGTTTATTCAAGATTTTGTACCATTCGAGATACAATCATCCCGTTTAACTACCAGTTTAATTGAAACGCTTTAACCATAGTCTGATAACCGTTTCCTATATTTCATAAACACAAATTTCCAAAAGAAAACATCAGAAATTATTTTAAAAAAGATAATTTCGGTCTGAAGACTGAAGCCCCATTCCAGTTATTTGATCAATGCGTGTTTCTTTCTGCCATCAAGGCCTGCTGAAACTTTTCGTTGGGTTTTGCAATGATCGGGACAATTTAAGGGTTTAAAAAACGATCTATTTCTGGGTTTGTAGCTGGTAAATCAACCACTGATTCAATTCAAAGTGTAAGGATCATAATGGAAAAACATCGTGATGCACTTAAAGACCTATAGATATATGGTGCTGGCTGATTTCGAAAGAGCTTTCGTTAGACAATCACGAGGGTCTGATATGGGTGGCGCTAAGAAAACGATTAGTTTCAGAAGCCTACGTGCGGATGATCATGGACAAGTATGATGGAGTAAAGACAAGAGTAAAATGTCCTTTTGGAGTGACTGATGAGTTCCCAATTAAAGTCGGTGTACACCCGGGAAACTGACGATTAGGCCATCATAAGTGCAGATCATGCATCCCTACAGAGAGCACTCGATATATGGGTGGATGTTTTAGACGGGAATGGGTATCGTATTAGCCAAAAGAAGACAAAGTACCTGTGCTGCCCATTCTCTGACCCACCCGAACCGATTCCAGGCTTTAAATTGAATGGATATGCACTTCCCAAGTGTGAAAAGTTTAAGTTCCCGGGATCTATGATCAATAGCAAAGCAAACTGTGATGACGACATCAATCAAGCGTAGGGCAAAAAATCTCGGCCATCTTCTGTGACCAGAAAATGCCCCCTAAGCTGAAAGGAAGGTCCTTCACCGCAGCTGTGCTTCCGACTCACAAATGGTTAAGAAATATGACAGCAAATTAACGTCAGCTGAGATGAAAATGCTTCGCATAATAGCAGGAGTAACAAAGCGAGATAGAATAAGAAGTATGAAGATCCGAGGAAGCCTCCATGTAAAAGAAGCTATCTCCAGGCAAATGGAGCACGACCGGCTCGTTGGTATTGTCACGTTCAAAGGAGGGATCCTACGTACCCCGTCAAAAAGGCAGTGTCAATCAACATTCCAGCCTAGGAAGGCCTAAACATTCACACAAATCCAACGACAACAGCAGTCGGCCTCAGTTCTGAAGAGATAAAAAAACGGGTGGCCTGCCGGTACAAGCGGACCATTTAGAATGCGGTAGAGTGGGAGGGTTTATGATCCATAACTTCAGATCATAACCTCGCGCCTAAAAAAAAGAAGAAAGAAGAAGAACATACAACATGTAAAACTAGTTTTCCAGTGGTAAAATGCGTAGTATGGTGGCACAATAGTTTTCTTTGCGTTTTCTTTTGCTGAGAGAGAGATATTCTTTAACCCCGGTCCACGTACATTTTCTGGAATTCTAGTGGTTTCTATTTGTATAACCGTACCTACGATCAAGTTGGTGTACCGTACCTTCGATCAAGTTGGTGTATTCGAGTTCGAGTACTTTTCTCCCTAACACTCTTTTATTTGCTTTGCGCTTTCGATATTTGGTGCGCTTCTGCAGTCCTATTCAGTGTTGCCAACTACTTTTGACCAAAAAATGCCTAACTTAAAAATAAAAAAATGCCTTTTCAATAAAATAATGCCTAAAATATTTTTTAGTGGAACAATATTTTTTTTTTTTTTTTTGAATACTAGGATGGACGAAGGCTAAAACTCCAAAATCTTTCAAAGATACCAATACGCCCTCTATAGCAGGTACATAATACCGAAGTAGCCGATATTGGTTATGCCCGATTTCCACGTGCTAAAAAACCACCCATTTATGAGAGACTACAATAAATCAAAAATTTGACACAAATATAATAAAATGAACAAAAAAAATTTTATTTGCAAAAAAAACTGCAAAAAATAATCTGTTTAACTTTAACATAAATCTAAATTTCAAGACGAAATTGAGTTTAGAATTTACCTTTAAACAAACACTTTCTTGATTACAAAAAACGGACCCTAAGCAAAGTAGAAAAAACAGCATTCAAACTTGTTTTTTTTCCAATTTCATTACACTTAGGTAATAGATTTTTTTCAAAGAAAGGCAAATAAAGTGTTCGAAATCTTGTTTCGAAGAGAGTTCGAAGAGAACGTTAGCTTTCCCAAAAAATAAAAAAGCTATCATTTCAAAAAACAAAGTCAAAACTGAGTTAGAATTTTGTAACCATACTAGCACCAAAAAACGGTGTCAAAATTAAATCAAATAACCTAATGAAACCATCGAAAAATTTCAGAATGGAGTCAGATTTTTGAAACAATTTTTGGACACCACAAAAACGGTGTCAACAATTTTTCAATTTTGGAACAGAACTTAACTTAAAATTGACTCCAAATTGACACTAAAATTTTAAACCGAATTGACAGCATGTATGGAGTGGAGACTTAATTTTGGTTTTAATTTTAACACCGCGTGCTTAGATGGAGAGGTTCCTTTTGTGTGCCGGTCCCGTATCATTAGGTTCGGCTGTGTTTGGCGTGGTGGAGACGGCTATGACTGTTCTTCACCCATAATGCCCGGAAATCATAGAACTTTTGTTCTGGTTGCTTTGTGTTTGAGTCCCATGGCTTATGTTGCCTTATACGTTTTCCCTTGACGTTATTCTCGTATATCTCAGTAATGTATGGGATGAGGTTTGTCCGTGTTGTCTCCCTAATTGGATTGGACCAAGAGCGCTGCTTTTGCTTAATATGGGTTAACTCAAGCCTTGTACATCCTTCGTGTTCTGGTTTGAGCGGAGTTTGAGATGGAGTACATGGATTTGGCACATTCAGTTTTGAAGATGGCTTTATCCGTTAGTCTGAAGCCATACGGGTGTTGAGAATGTGCTTACACAGCACTCTAAAAAAAGGTATTTCGATGATTGTCCCGCATACCATGATTGGACTAGACTCTGGGTAGTGTTCCCGATTCCAGACCAATTGCAGGTCGAGGGAGGTTTTCTGGGGCAGTCACCGGTGCAATGAGCTACGGTGACGGCTAGTAGTGATATTTTTATTGTATAGGCTGTCGTCGTCAGGCACGCCGAGATAAACTACTCACACTGACTTGATCTGGTGAAGTGGTCTTTCTTTTTGCCTTGGCTTCACTTGATCAAATTTGTAGCGGTTTGTTATTAAGATAACTTTTGCTTATATTCATTATTGTGGTTGTTTTGGTTTTCCCCTACTTTAATCTTTTTTGCCTGTTATTGGTTTGTGGGGCAATAAATGTCTCTTTTGCTGACAACATCTATTCACCTTGTGATTTCTTTTGTTAAACTTTCAGAGCTTTCATCCTTAAGTCACGTCGCTAGAATCACCGGAATAGAGTAAGAGTTCGTCGAATAAAACTCAATTTCACTTTTGATAAACACACAACGAATATCTTTATTTATCAACACTTAGTTCAATCTAGTTCACCGTAACTGTTTTTATTACTTTCACACTTGACGTTCGCTTTTCAAGTATTCCGATTCACAGCTGAAAAACTAGGCGACGGGTCTATTAATACAATAATTATGACAATTCGTGAAACTTTTACATCACCCTAGTTGGAGGGCGGAGTTTGACGACTGGAATTCGCTGTATTCACTAAAGTCTCCACTGGTGGGGAAATTTCAGGATATTTTAATTATAGCGGGTGTGCCATAATAAATTGAATCGAAAACATTTTTATCGCGATATTACATTGTCTCTCACCTAGTTTGTTTCGTCCCGAACAAGCACATCATCATTGTTTCCTTTGTAACGATGTAGGCGATCTACATGGACAATTTTCATTTTCGCTCTTGGTCCTCGTTGAATTCGAAAGACTACATCATTAATTCGCGTAACAACTTGGTAGGGACCTTCCCAGTTCTGCTGCAACTTCGGCGCTTTTCCCTTTCTACAATGGGGATTGTAGAGCCACACTAGGTCTCCCACGTTAAATTTCGGTGCCGTTGCTTTAGCGTCATATCTAGTCTTCATTCGATTACTCGCAATTTTTATATTTCTTCTGGTCCTCTGGTGTATGTCGTTGATCTTTTCTCGGAGATCCACTACGTAGTCCTCTTCGCATTTTGGTCTTGGACTTCTATAGGAAGTCCGAATTTGAGCTCACTGGGTAGCCTGGCAGTTCGTCCAAAAAGAACGTCAGACGGAGTATAACCAGTTGTACTATGAATCGCATTTCGGTAGGCCATTAGAAACAAGGGTATTCGCCGAACCCAATTCCTTTGATTTTCGTCCACGACTTTGGATAGATGTTCCTTCAGGGTCTTGTTAAAGCGTTCTACCATTCCATCTGATTGCGGGTAAAGGGGTGTGGTTCGTGTCTTCTGTAGTCCTATTGACGCACATACCTCCTGGAATATCTTTGACTCAAAGTTTCGTCCTTGATTGGAATGTAACGGGTGATTTTTTAGCTGGTTTGGTTTTGGCAACACTGGTTTTGACAGCTGACGTGTGTTTAGTACCTTGTGTCACTGTCAAACAGCTTCAGTTTGGTTTGAAATTTAACCATGGATCGTCTTACAAATGAACAACGCTTGCAAATTATTGAATTTTACTATCGAAATTCGTGCTCGGTTCGAAATGTTCATCGCGCGCTGCTTCCATTTTATGGTCGGCATTCTCGACCTTCTGAGCAGTCTATTCGGAATTCGGTCAATTGGCCGCCTAGATCGTGCGATTTACACCATTAGATTATTTTTTGTGAGGGTATGTCAAGGCTAAATTCTATAGGGACAAGCTCGCTTCGATTGACGCACTGGAAGCCAACATCCATGCATTCATTCGTGAGATACCGGCCGATATTTGTGAAAGAGTATGCCAAAATTGGACTCAGCGGATGGGCTACCTGAGACGCAGCCGCGGTCAACATTTGCATGAAATTATCTTTAAACATTAAATTGCAAGGTTCAAACTATCGATTCAAATAAATATTTCATTAATTTTTCGAATTTTTTGTGTTTTTTTTTTTAAAAAAGTTCTCAACCTCTTAAAAAATCACCCGTTAGTTCCATCGGCACACCGAATCTGCACACCCAGTGGTCCACTATCTGGTCGACAACGGTTTTATCTTCTTGGTTTGGGATCGCGAAAGCCTCAGGCCACTTGCTGAAGTAGTCGGCAATTACAAGAATGTAATGGTTGCCGTTCTCAGTTTCGGGAAACGGGCCTGCGATGTTGACGGCGATTCTCTCAAATGGGGCCCCCACGTTGCACTGATGCATTTTACCTCTTGTTTTGACTTTCGGTCCCTTACTAGCAGCGAATGTGCTGCACCTCCGACACCAGCTCTCGCCATCGTTTCTTGCACTTAGCCAATTAAAAACGTTCACGAACCTTTTCCAGTGTCTTGTTGATTCCCAAGTGACCGCCAGATACTCCATCGTGCATTTCTCGTAAATCTCCTGGACCTTCGACCTTGGGACCACAAGCTGCATCTTAAAGGATCTTCCGTCTGGCATTTCCCATTTTCTACGTAGAACACCGTCTTGTATATGGAGAGAGTCCCACTGTGCCCAGTACGCCTTTAAGGTAGGACTTCTGTCAGAGATATCCCTTGCATTCGGCATTTCCATAGATTCCTTCCACGAAATGATTAGCTCGATGTCAGGATCCTCTTGTTGTGCACTACGAAGTTCCTCATTGCTCTTCCTCATTGAGTTCCTTCACTTCTTATTCTGTGGACAGAATTACCTTCGTCCTTTTCTTCTTGTCGCTCGCAATGCTTACAATTAGGCTCACATGGACTCCGGGATAGAGCGTCGGCGTTACAGTGCAGTCTTCCTTTGCGATGTTGTACCTCGAAGTCATAAGCCTGCAATCGCTCGATCCATCTTGCGACTTGGCCCTCAGGATTTTTGAACTGAGGTAACCAATTTAGAGCGGCGTGGTCTGTACGCATGATTAACTTCTGGCCATTCAGGTACTTCTGGAAATGCTTCGTTGCCAGTATTAGAGCAAGGAGTTCTCGTCTGGTAACACAATAATTTCTCTCTGGTCGGGTAAGAACTTTGCTGAAGTATGCTACAACTTTCTCCTGCCCATCGTATAATTGCGACAATACTGCGCCAACACCCACATTGCTTGCGTCTGCGTCCACAATAAATGTCTTGCCAGGGATGGGGTAAGCTAGAATCGGTGCTTCACAAAGTCGCTGCTTCAAATATTGAAAGCTCTTTTCGCACTCACCTGACCGTTTAAACTGTCTTCCTTTTCGGTCAACTTATGCAGACATTTGGCGATTCCGGCGAAGTCCTTCACAAATCTTCTGTAATATGTGGCAAGACCGAGAAAGCTCCTTAGCTGGTGTTTGTCTTTTGGAACTGGCCAACTTCAAACAGCTTTAATTTTCTCTGGATCCGTCTTCACTCCATCCGACGATATCACGTGCCCCAGATACTTTACTTCTGCTCTGAAGAGTGCACACTTCTTTGGATTGAGTTTCAATTGTGCTCCTCGAAGCCGTGTGAACACATCTCTCAAGTTGTCTCGATGTTCAGCGAAAGTCTCTCCCACAACGATGACATCGTCCAAGTACACCAAACAGGTTTTCCACGTCAAACCATGTAAGACACGTTCCATAAGACGCTCAAAGGTGACCGGAGCGTTACACAAACCAAATGGCATTACTGTAAACTGCCATAATCCGTTTCCGGTTGTGAAAGCTGTCTTCTCTCTGTCTTCTGGATGGATCTGTACCTGCCAGTAGCCACTTTTCAGGTCAAGGATGGAAAACCATTTTGCTCCAGAGAGTGTGTCTAAGGTGTCGTCAATTCGAGGCAAAGGGTAGCTGTCCTTCTTCGTGACATCGTTTAGCCTCCGGTAGTCTACGCAGAATCTAGCACTGCCGTCTTTCTTTTTCACCAGTACAACAGGTGATGCCCACGGACTTTTCGAACTTTCGATCAAACCTTCCTTTTCCATGGTTGATATCATCTCTTCAACCTCCGCGTGTTTCGCCAAAGGAAGTCGTCTGGCAGGTTGTCGGATCGGGTTGGCATCTCCGGTGTCTATGCGGTGCTGTACTAGGTGTGTTCGACCAAAGTCTCCATCCTGTGATGCAAATACATCAGCAAACTCACCAAGGAAATTCTTCGCCATTGTTTTCTGCTCTTGATTTAGCTCAGAGTGCCCAAGAATAGTCTTGCATAGTTCTGTCAGTTTTGTTGCCGAGACTGGACTCACAGATTCACTCTCAGTTATAGTCGAAACTGCTGCAATGGGTACGCATCTTCCAATCACCTCTCCATGTCTAAGCTTGACGGTGTGTTTGTTCGGGTTCAACACCCTGACCGGTATCATGTTGTTGTTTGTTTCCTTAAGAATTTTTCCCACGAAATATTTCTGGAATTCTTTTTCAGTATCTGGCTCAACTAGATAACGGATGATTTTTTAGCTGGTTTTGGTTTTGGCAACACTGGTTTTGACAGCTGACGTGTGTTTAGTACCTTGTGTCACTGTCAAACAGCTTCAGTTTGGTTTGCAATTTAACCATGGATCGTCTTACAAATGAACAACGCTTGCAAATTATTGAATTTTACTATCAAAATTCGTGCTCGGTTCGAAATGTTCATCGCGCGCTGCTTCCATTTTATGGTCGGCATTCTCGACCTTCTGAGCAGTCTATTCGGAAGATTGTGACCAAATTTCAATTGGCCGCCTAGATCGTGCGATTTGACACCATTAGATTATTTTTTGTGGGGGTATGTCAAAGCTTATGTCTATAGGGACAAGCCCGCTTCGATTGATGCACTGGAAGCCAACATCCATGCATTCATTCGTGAGATACCGGCCGATATGTGTGAAAGAGTATGCCAAAATTGGACTCAGCGGACGGGCTACCTGAGACGCAGCCGCGGTCAACATTTGCATGAAATTATCTTTAAACATTAAATTGCAAGGTTCAAACTATCGATTCAAATAAATATTTCATTAATTTTTCGAATTTTTTGTGTTTTTTTTTTTAAAAAAGTTCTCAACTCCTTAAAAAATCACCCGTTAGTTCCATCGGCACACCGAATCTGCACACCCAGTGGTCCACTATCTGGTCGACAACGGTTTTATCTTCTTGGTTTGGGATCGCGAAAGCCTCAGGCCACTTGCTGAAGTAGTCGGCAATTACAAGAATGTAATGGTTGCCGTTCTCAGTTTCGGGAAACGGGCCTGCGATGTTGACGGCGATTCTCTCAAATGGGGCCCCCACGTTGCACTGATGCATTTTACCTCTTTTTTTGACTTTCGGTCCCTTACTAGCAGCGAATGTGCTGCACCTCCGACACCAGCTCTCGCCATCGTTTCTTGCACTTAGCCAATTAAAAACGTTCACGAACCTTTTCCAGTGTCTTGTTGATTCCCAAGTGACCGCCAGATACTCCATCGTGCATTTCTCGTAAATCTCCTGGACCTTCGACCTTGGGACCACAAGCTGCATCTTAAAGGATCTTCCGTCTGGCATTTCCCATTTTCTACGTAGAACACCGTCTTGTATATGGAGAGAGTCCCACTGTGCCCAGTACGCCTTTAAGGTAGGACTTCTGTCAGAGATATCCCTTGCATTCGGCATTTCCATAGATTCCTTCCACGAAATGATTAGCTCGATGTCAGGATCCTCTTGTTGTGCACTACGAAGTTCCTCATTGCTCTTCCTCATTGAGTTCCTTCAGCTCTTATTCTGTGGACAGAATTACCTTCGTCCTTTTCTTCTTGTCGCTCGCAATGCTTACAATTAGGCTCACATGGACTCCGGGATAGAGCGTCGGCGTTACAGTGCAGTCTTCCTTTGCGATGTTGTACCTCGAAGTCATAAGCCTGCAATCGCTCGATCCATCTTGCGACTTGGCCCTCAGGATTTTTGAACTGAGGTAACCAATTTAGAGCGGCGTGGTCTGTACGCATGATTAACTTCTGGCCATTCAGGTACTTCTGGAAATGCTTCGTTGCCAGTATTAGAGCAAGGAGTTCTCGTCTGGTAACACAATAATTTCTCTCTGGTCGGGTAAGAACTTTGCTGAAGTATGCTACAACTTTCTCCTGCCCATCGTATAATTGCGCCAACACCCACATTGCTTGCGTCTGCGTCCACAATAAATGTCTTGCCAGGGATGGGGTAAGCTAGAATCGGTGCTTCACAAAGTCGCTGCTTCAAATATTGAAAGCTCTTTTCGCACTCACCTGACCGTTTAAACTGTCTTCCTTTTCGGTCAACTTATGCAGACATTTGGCGATTCCGGCGAAGTCCTTCACAAATCTTCTGTGATATGTGGCAAGACAGAGAAAGCTCCTTAGCTGGTGTTTGTCTTTTGGAACTGGCCAACTTCTCACAGCTAAATTTTCTCTGGATCCGTCTTCACCCCATCCGACGATATCACGTGCCCCAGATACTTTACTTCTGCTCTGAAGAGTGCACACTTCTTTGGATTGAGTTTCAATTGTGCTCCTCGAAGCCGTGTGAACACATATCTAAAGTTGTCTCGATGTTCAGCGGAAGTCTTTCCCACAACAATGACATTGGCTAAGTACACCAAACAGGTTTTCCACGTGAAACCATGTAAGACACGTTCCATAAGACGCTCAAAGGTGGCCGGAGCGTTACACAAACCAAATGGCATTACTGTAAACTGCCATAATCCGTTTCCGGTTGTGAAAGCTGTCTTCTCTCTGTCTTCTGGATGGATATGTACCTGCCAGTAGCCACTTTTCAGGTCAAGGATGGAAAACCATCTTGCTCCAGAGGGTGTGTCCAAGGTGTCGTCAATTCGAGGCAAAGGGTAGCTGTCCTTCTTCGTGACATCGTTTAGCCTCCGGTAGTCTACGCAGAATCTAGTACTTTTCTTTTTCAATATCTGGCTCAACTAGATAGAATCGGTGGTTCCCAAGATCGCCTTCCAAACTCGCCCAGAGTGCTGTCTCTGAAGAGGACTGCAGAACTTCATCGCTTCTGAGAGTCGCCCGAAGACTCGTAGCGTCGTTGTTTCCGTATACCATAGGGATCTCGATGGTTCGATGCCTTAATACTTGCATTCGAAGGTCTAAAATCACCTCATGTGCCTTCATGAAGTCCACTCCAATGATGCATTTGTCGCATATGTCGGCTACCATGAACGCATGTGAGAAGGTCAATCCCTCTAGTTGTATCTGTAGAAGCACCTACCCGTATACCTTCGCTGCTTCTCCTGTAGCTGTCTTAAGACTGTAGCAGCCAGCGTTATGCATCCAAGAAGTCTGGACAAAGTCTCTTCTGATTATGGAGGCCGTGGCACCCGTGTCGATGGTGGCCACACATTTTCTGTTGGCAATGACTGCCTCCACTGTCAGACTTTTGTTGTGGCGTTTTGTTTGTGAAACTTGGATGATGGTCTTTTTTTTGTTCGTCGAAAGCATTCTTTTGCTCTTCAAACTTACTTTCAAGAGCATTCTTTAGTTCGTCAAAAGCATTCTTTTGCTCTTCAAACTTACTTTCAAGAGCATTCTTTTGTTCGTCGAAAGCATTCTTTTGTTCATTTTGGCCGCTCTCAAGCTTCTCGAATTTTTCCAACAGCAACTTCATGAAAGCGGGCATTTCATCGGCAGTACTTACTGTGCTTTCTTGCTGGTCTTCTTGAACATCGAACAGCATCGTGTCGGGATCTCCACTTTCCTCAGTAATACTGGCACGAAGTCGGAGCAATAATTCCTTTTTAAGCCCCGATGTCTGGAGGTCTCTTTTACGCAATTCTTCTTTTAGTTCGGATGTTGACAATTGTCCAATTTTGCGTCCCATTTTTAATTATCGAACCACAACTTTCGCGACACAATCAGTTTATGTATATAATTTGAATTTATCATCGACACTGTTTTTACAGTTTGCACAACAGCACAATTAGCTAAAATATGTGTGAGAAATTCCGCAGTCAAAACTCTATAAGTCACCGACACGCGACGCGGTTTCCGTTTTAAACACAGTGTGTTACACTAACACTGTTTCAAGTTCTGAGTTTTATTCCCAAACTGACACCAATGTAATAATTTTCCTGATGTTCGTCGAATAAAACTCAATTTCACTTTTGATAAACATACAACGAGTATCTTTATTTATCAAACACTTAGTTCAATCTAGTTCACCGTAACCGTTTTTATTACTTTCACACTCGACATTCGCTTTTCAAGTATTCCGATTCACAACTGCACAACTGAAAAACTAGGCAAGGGGTATCGGCTATTTATACAATTATTATGACAATTCGTGAAACTTCTGCATCACGCTAAATGGAGGGCGGAGTTTGACGACTGGAATTCGTTGCGTTCACTAAAGTCTCCACTGGTGGGGAAACTTCGGGATATTTTAATTATAGCGGGTGTCCCATAATAAATTGAATCGAAAACATTTTTATCGCGATATCACATTATTAACTTCCCTACAATTGATATTAAATTTTAATTTCTTTTATTCATTCAAGTAAAATACCTTTTTTTATTCAGTCTAACGGATTCTTTGAATTGGATAATTTATTTGAAGTAAGGTAGGTTATTTCATCATCATCATTTTCTAAAGACAGCTTACCCGTTATAAAATTCGCGGAGCGGGGTGGCTAAATGGTCTTTCCATCGTTCTCGATCCTCCGCCACAAACTCAGAGCCACAAGCGCAATCCCCAGGTGGGACTCGGAGAGGTTCTTTACCTGATTCCACCACCTTTTTCTTAGCCTACTAGAGGGGTGATGCGCACGCATCTCGGCTAGCATTACCTGTCTAGGAAATCTGTCAGGGGGCACGCGAACAACGTGTTCAAACCATCCAAGAATTCATGGTTCCACTCGGAGAAGTGGAGCTAGTCAACATTAAGATTCCTACGAATACTGACGTTCTTTAATATCCCTATAAGAGTAACACCAGGAACCCACCTCAGGAATCTCATTTCGGCAGCTTGTACCCGCGAGCTAATTCTTTCGGTCATAATAAAATTAAACTGAATTAAAAACTGCTGACCGGCCGACGCAGTTCCTTTACTATTACTCCAACTTGGCCAATTCTACAGGACGACTCAGTATCGTGAGGAAGACCCCGAGACACTTAAGCTTCTTCACCTGTTTCAATGGGACTCCTTTTGTGTGCAGGGTACACAGGAAGTTCGGAAAACAACCATCACTTCCGATTTGTTCACGTTCAACTTCATCCCAGCATCGCCACATAAGCTGTAAACCTATCCAGTGTTCGCTGAAGTTTCTTGTTAGGTGATGCAATGATGGCCAAATCATATGCGAAAAGCAAATAACTCTACAGGTAGTAGTGTGTCACATTACGAATTTTAGTGGGCTAAATCGGTTAATTTTGAATGCTCTATCATAACTCGAAAATCACGTTTCCAAATTACTTAATGAAGCCTAAATTGCCTTTAAACGAAATTTTTAAAACGCTAATTCCTAGAAATTTTGTTGCATATACTTTTTATATTGCTCTAAAGAAAATTACATAATTGTCCTGCATACCAAAAATCAGTGCAAATAGTGTATGTTTTTAGACTCCAACAAACTGATGTATGTACCCTACGGAGATTTCCCTTTTTGGTCTACATCCGGCCGTGAATGAGTTGCTGGTTACCTAACGTTTCCTAGCGAAAATATCAGAATATCGATGTCATGTAATTTCCGCACATCAGTCACGTCTATTTAATTTCAATCAATTAATTTACCTGCCCATTCGAAATCGAAAAACTGCTTAAAACAATTTATTAGTCAAGCCCATCTGTTTGTAAAATAGTCCTCTTTTGGCAATTGACTGCATAATTAGAGTTTTGTAGCTAGGTATTCGTAAAGAGTAGAATTATTGGTTTACGCTATACTGAACCTGAACTATTCACGCTCATTTCGATTAAATTAAACACAGGAGGCTAATGGTAGCAGGCTCCTCTTACTATGTAAGAGGACACCACCTGCTCGGTTAGGCCTACGACACGAGAGCCTTTGCTTAGCGTCACCCTATAAAGATAACTTGTAAAGAGATATGTAATTAATACAAATTTGTAAGAAATAGAATCTTTTTTTGTCGGATATTGTTACCTTACAATGGATCACTTGGACACAATTAAAAAAATAAATAGAGTGGCGCAACAGCTCGAGGTGAACCAGGGCCAACTTCTCAACAATGTATGCTGGTGTGTTAATTTCTTTACATACAAGGGGACCTACAATTTTTTGCCGAATCCGAACGGCACTTTGAGAAGTTTTTCAAGACAAATGATACTCTCGGGGGGCTTGTCAGACCCTCGCGGAGGTGGGGACCGTGAAAAAGAACAAGTCTTTTTTTTCAGGTGACGATGGCAGGATTCGAACCCAGACCTCCGGCGTAGTAAGCACACACACTAACCACTACGCCACGGCGCCCCTTGGATACAATTACAAGACCATCATTCTAGCCGATTCCACAGACCTGTTCCATTTGATAGATGCCGCCAAAAAGCTGACCGAAGTATGCTTGCGCCTGCAGCCAGTAAAGCCTCTTTGCGCCGATCGCCAAAATCGATCAGCAACTTCCTTTCCTTCTCGACGACTCGGGATACGTCTGTGGTTGAACGGGTTCCTCTTCTCTGCTTGTATCATTTCAGAAGCAGTGAAGTGGAAGGTTTGAGAGAGAGAGAGGCATAAGAGTATTTTGTTTTTTCATTCGGTTTAGGACCTGCAAAATCCATGCCCCGGTCGTACCACCTCGAGTGGCAAAAAAAGACAATTATACATTTAAAACGAAAGAGCGAAATATGCTAAACTCGAATTGGTGCAAGTCAAGATTTGTCAAACTTTGGTCGCTTATGCCTTCGTCTCCTACGTTTAAATATAGTTCACGGTAGTTTTCTTGTCAATGTCTAGGTATGATTACGACAGACGAAGTTTAGGTAACCAGATGACATTGATTTCGAAGTAAATCACTAAGCGGTGTGATGATAAAGTTTTGACAGAATTCGAAACAACGTTCTACTCCAAGCCTCTTTCAGTCTAAAGGGTGTAACTTTGGTACTTGTTATCCTTCCAATAACTGGGAATATTTTATCTTTTCAGTGAGAATTTAGAGCATGTCCAGTAGAGAACATCACACTACATTTTTAGGTTGTCTATTTCTTTGTTATGACTTCGGATAGAATGAGAGAGATGTGTGGAAGCGGTTGATTTTGTGGTTAGAGGCTGTGCTCCGAAAACAAACTGTAGGGTACGCGGGTTTGTCATTCACCTCCACCAAGTGATACTCCTTAACTTTCTGTTTTGCGATTCTTTCTGACTGGTTTGAGCCCTTTATCTTGTTTTATAAGAAAGCGAAAGAAGAGCCCGTTTGTTGCCCGTAATACATAGTTACTGACCCATGCTTCGCTAACTTGCTAGCCTTTTCATTTCCACTAAAGTCACTATGGCTTTGTAGCGCAAGTACTAGGAAATTTTTATGCGGGAGAGCCTTCCTCGGGCTCTGGCTTTGCGGCCGGCCTCTTAAAAGGGGAACCTATTTTGCTTTCCCTGATGAAATCTTAGAGCCATTTTTTTGTTCCAATTAAAATTATTCCCTGCTGGTGATAGTTAGATTATTGATCGGGGGAGAGCACTGGCACTGTGGCCTCTTAAAAAGGAGCCTGGTGAAATTCTTAAACCATCTTTTCACTTTCCAGAGGAAATCAGGAAGGCAAGTATCTTTTCTGGAGAGATGCCGACTAGCTTTTCCAATTGAATAATTTCTTCGCCAAGGATATTTTTTTTTTGGGATGAAGGAGGAGTGGAGAGAATAATGTGGAGAGAAGACTCATCGCATTCTGGACTACAAAGTCAATATGGTGGGTCCGGTGAGAGACCGATGTGGACAAACATGTTTCTTCAGTTTGCAATGGCCGCCGAAAAAAATTGAAGAATTTTTATTTAGTTCTGTTCAGGATGGCCAAGCTATTAGACCTCTTGGCATAAAGAATCGGGGAGAATTTTTTCATTCAATCCGATCTATAGTCGTTTAGTAAAGTTCTTGAAGGGACTTTTACTGACTTAAAAAAAAGATCAGGACCTATAAGTGGCGTAGATGTAGTTGCATTTCTAGCTATAGTCTGCTAAATCATTGCCTGGATTTAATTAGCCTAAGCCGCTATAGGCTGGAATTCAGTGAAGGATGATTATATCGTTCTAAGCTGCCATGAATGATAGCCAGCTCTTATTTTATGAGACGTGTGTCAAGCGCCTTGAGGGCTACTTGACTGGTCGAGAAGTCGAATATTGTTCTTCCTCGTCTTTTAGAACATCGATTTATTTTAACACGAAGAATCTGCCTTGATGTTGCTGGTGGGGATTCAGCCTGTGAATTTGTTATACTTTTGCCAAGGCTAACTGAAAAGTCTGCATAGGGCGCAGATCTGCATGAATATTAGAACCGATCCTTGTCTATAAGGTTCAATAGATTCAATAGATTCAATATTAAAGGACAAACCGAGATGGAGTTGGTTAGAATTTTCCCCATTCACCCCTGCACGTGCCTTCACATCCATCCCTTTTTGCGAAGAACTTTTTCTGGAAAGGCATTTTTACTTCTAAATATAGCAGAATATCGATTGAGCTCTCGTTAATGTAAAACGTATGTTTGGAGCTAGGTTGGTATGGTATAGACATCTAGAATAAATGTTTTCAAACGATTTTTCAGACATGCAGTTCTTTTCGGGTACCATTGTTCATTCAACTCTCTTCTTGAAATAGAAAATGAATGAATAACCATTATCTTTTTTTTTGTCTCAGGGCGCTACTATCCAATGGAGCACTCAGACACAACTACGGGTCCATTGTACTACCATGCGGACAATTTACTTTAATGAATTTAGTTTAAACGTCTTTCGAAGAAAAACGAGAAGAAGCTTCAGTGATGAAGAGCTTAGGTGTTCGGTGCCCACGATATCAGCCCCAAAGATCCGTTTTCTTATGCGAGCAAAGGCAGGACAAATAGAGAGGAATTTCCACAGGCAGGAAAGGTGGTGGTTTCGCTCAAGCCTATAACACATTCGATTTAAGTTACTAGCAAAAGCTTGGTGGCCTGTAAGGACCCCTACAAGAAGTCTGGAATCAATTCGCCTGAGAGACAAAGGGAAAGACGCTGGCCCCTCGTAGATGTCCGGGCGTAGTAGTTTAGTCTATTTGCACCGATCGCAGTCACGCCAACGAGCCCTGTGCTCACGAGAAACCCAAGTATCAATGGCACACGTGACAACAGATACAGGCAGGCGTAGCGCGGATTCGAGTCCTGAGAAACCTTTTTTGAACCTTGTCGAGAAAACTCATCGGAGATGTAATTTCCCTGGATATACCAGTATGAGAGGATATACCACTCACAAGATCTACTGTATTTAGCCTTCCGACTAAGTTCAAAGAATTCTTGAGTTCGAGCTCAATCTTGGACGAGGTAAGCGATTTGAGCAAAGCCTTTAGAGCGGCTTGGCTGTAACTGCAAATGTGCATATGCTTCTTGCCCTCCACCTGTTAGTCACAAAATAGCGCATACCCAGGAAAATCTCTACTTGGAAGACAGACGCCTATAATTTATTACGAGGTTTCGTTTTTGTTGGAGGTTGCTACTATCCGATGGCGCACTCAGACACAACTACTGGTCCATTGTACTAACATGCAGACACCTTACATTAATGTATTTAGTTTACCCGTCTTTCGAAGAAAGATGAGAAGGAGCTTCAGTGATGAAGAGCTTAGGTGTTCGGCACTCACCACGTCAGCCCCAAAGATCCGCCACCTGATGCGAGCAAAGGCAGGACAACTACAGAGAAAGTGTTCCGCTGTATCGTCGTCCTCTCCACAGGCAAGACAGGTGGTGGTTTCGCTTAAGCCTAACACATTCAAGTGTCTAGCAAAAGCTTGGTGGCCGGTAAGGACGCCTACAAGAAGTCTGGAATCGATTCTCCTAAGAGATAGAAGAAAAGACGCTGACCCCTCGCAGATGTCTTGGCATAGTCGTTTAGTCTGTCTGCACCCATCGCAGTCACGCCAACGAGCCCTGTGCTCACGAGAAACCCAAGTATCAATGGCAGACGTGACAACAGATACAGGCAGGCCTAAAGCAGGTTCGGGTCCTGAGAAAACCTCTTCTGAGCCAAGTCTGGCAAGCTCATCAGAGATCTCATTTCCCTGGATACCAGTGTGACCTGGAGCCCAAACAAGATTCACTGCATTTAGCCTTCCGACTAAGTTCAACGAATTCTTGAGTTCGAGCACTATCTTGGACGAGGTAAGAGGGTTGAGCAACGCATTTAGAGCGGCTTGGCTGTCACTGCAAACGCATATGCTTCTTGCCCTCCACCTGTTAGTCACAATATAGCGCATAGCCATTAAGATAGCGAAAATCTCCGCTTGGAAGACAGACGCATATTTACCTAAGGGGTAGTGGAGTCTAAAGTTCTCGCTTTCCACAAAGACTCCAGCACCAGACCCCTGTCCGGTTTTGGAGCCATCCGTGAAAATACGATGGCATTCTTTCCCTGGCTCAGAGTCTGGCCGAAGCCATTCCATTACCTGAGGAAAGTTGACTTGGTAATTTTGTCGCAATGACCCAAAAGGATTTCTGGGGTCATTGCGTCAGAGGGCATGTCCATAAGACAGGGGTCAAAGGACAATTCTCGAATAAGTTCTTCAAAATTCCAATGCGTGTGGTACCAAAAACCACCTCTCTTTAAGGGAAAGATGGTTTTCAGCGTACACCCCATGATAAATATATCAAGGGGGGGGGGGGGTTAGGTTCATCAAAGCATCGAGAGCAGAGCCCGGCGTGCTAGGGAAGGCCCCTGTGCAGCCAAGACAAGCCGTTCTTTGGAGTTTGGCAAATGCCAGAAGGTGGACAATGCTTTTTCGGTTTTGGATTCAACATGTTTAGACCATAGAAGTTTTCTATCAAGGATTACTCCCAGATATTTGACTTCATCGGATATCGGGATAGTGACACCTTTAAGCACTAGTTGAGTCAGACCAGTGACCTTCCTCCTTCCCGTTAAGAGAACAACCGTAGTTTTAAGAGGATTCACTGAAAGCCCATTCCTAGTGCACCAATCATCGATCAAGTCCAGGGATCTCTGCGCCTGAGAGCACACAGTCCCTAGGTTTGAGCCGACAGAAAGAACGGCGACATCATCCGCGTAGGCTTGTGTGTAGGTTCCAGGAAGGTTGAGAGCCGATAGTAGAGAGTCTACAACCATGCGCCATAAAAGGGGAGACAGAACACCACCTTGCGGGCAGCCCTTGTTTACCCCAGCTATGACGCACTTGCCACAATCTGCTTCGGCTATCAGCGTCCTGTTCATTAGCATTGCCCTAATCCATTGAACTAATGTTTCATCTACACCATGTTGTCTGGCTGAGTTGCACATGCTATCAAACGTCGCGTTATCAAAAGCACCCTCAATATCGACGAAAACGCCCAGCACGTACTTCTTCTGGTCAAGAGCACATTCAATCCTACCAACAAGGTTTTGAAGCGCATTTTCGCACGATTTTCCGCGCTGATAAGCGTGTTGCATCTCAGAAAGAGGGTGCAAACGAAGAGCAACTTTGCGCACGCGCAGCTCAACCAGTCTCTCTAAGCTTTTCAGCAGGAAGGAAGACAGACTTATGGGTCTGAAGCTTTTGGCTAGGCTATAGTCTGACTTACCAGGTTTTGGTATGAAAACGACTTTAACCATACGCCAAAGGGTGGGTATGTAGAGCCAAGGCAAGGCTCGCAGTGAAAATTCTTTTCAACGTGGGTAACAGCTGACCTAAACCTTGCTTCAGCATAACCGGGTAGATTCCATCTGGACCAGGTGACTTAAAGCTCTCAAAAGATGCAATAGCATATTTGATAGCGTCATCAGTCACCACTCTAGATGCAATGTACCAGTTAAGCCGCGTTGTGTTCGCTGGTTCTGCAGTGGCCACCGTTGCCGGTACCACTGAAGAGCACGTGGTGACCTGATTTCCCGGGAAGTGAGTCTCAAGGAGAAGACTGTAGGTCTCCGCCTTGGTCTCAGTGTAGGTGCCATCAGGTTTGAGTATTGAAGCTAGTCTGCTTGGCCTGTTCCTCTGAAGAACTTTCACAAGCCTACTAGTTTCACTTAGAGATTCGATCTCGTCACAAATTTTTTTATAAGAGTCATTTTTCGACTTGCGAATAAGTCTTTTAAAATCCTTTTGCCTTGATCGATATAGATTCCAGTCTTCTACTAAATTGGTTTTTAAGGACCGATTCAGGAGCTTCCTGGTCTCTTTGCGAATACGCTGCAGTTCGGCATTCCACCAAGGTACCGATTTTCTACGTAGGTTTTTCGTAACTGGGCACGCGAGTTCAAAACAACGGGTAAGGATGCTGTTCAGATTTTAAGCAGACATCTCTACCCCTTGTCGTGAACTCAGTTTGAGTGGAACTTGAACAGAGTGGCCAAGCTCCTCTCTAAACTGTGACCAATTCGTTTTTCTCGGATTTCTCCTCTCTTGCAAAGGTAGAACTTCGCAATTGATTTGAAATTCGATGTATCTGTGATCGGACAGGGTGCTATCTGGCGATACCCTCCATTTTGCGATAGTCCTTGAAAACTTGTTGGACAGGGTAAGGTCAATGCTGTCTCCTGGCGGTAACAAAAGTGGGTCTGTGACCCAAATTATTGATGGTAATGTCAGACGATAAGATGAATTCCAAAAGACGATCTCCTCTTGCGTTACATTTGCTGCTGCCCTAGACAGTATTCTGAGCATTAGCATCACAGCACAAGACGAGACCCAATCTTTTGGATTCACAATAATCTACAAGCTCAACAACTATCTTTGGTGGAGGAGGAGTCAAAGAGTCATAGGGGAAGTAGGCCGAGGCAACGACAAAGGTTTCCCATTTGCCGTTAGCATGGCAGGGAATAGAGGCAGCAACCAGATCTTGGGCACAAAACCTTCCGATCGTGACGGCCTCTAAGGATTTGGATGCGATAAGACAAGTCCTAGGTCTTTCGGACTTCTTATCGTAAAGAATATCGTGTGAAGTACTCAACCCACCAAGACCACAGATGTTACCTTTCCACACCCATGGTTCCTGGATGGATGTTATGCATGTTTTTGTACTACATGCCGCAAGCCTGCTACTTAGAAGAGCAGTAGAGGCCTTGCAGTGCTGTAGGTTAATCTGAGTAAACATATGGATGTAGACTCAGGGTTACGTACACTATTAGCGCTGTTTGGCATTGAAACGGAAGTGAATCCTACCAAAATGCAGATAGGGACGCATGTTGTACCTAGATTCAATGACCTCGGCAGAAGCCATGTCCATGCCCACGATAAACAACTACCGGACAATCCAGGCTTTTGTGTCGAGGCCAGGATTCTGGGCTCGCAAACGCTTCAGCACATCCGCCGTTTTCCCCAGTTTCCCAGGGATCCAGCAGACGGCTCGCGTTAGCTTGGGTGGCTTGTAGACCTCAAAAGTTGAGGTCCCAAGGGGAGGGAATTTCGGCACCATACTGCATAGCTATTCAGAGGTTTGCTGCGATGAGGTCTTCACCCAAAAGGTTCCGTTCTTCAAACCACAGCTCTCCACCTGAATGCAAGCATTAGTTGCCTCAGCAAGTTCTAACAGTCGAGTTTTGCAGTGTTCGCACTCCGCAGCACTCAAACTGTTGTCATTACCTGCTTTCCCAATTCGAACTGCTAAGGAGGAGACAGCAGCATTCCGATAAGAACGCCTCTGATCTCCCACCTTAGCTGTCGTGCGTCCCACCCTTAGCAGTGCACGGGCAGCACTGACGGTTTGTGCGCTTCCTGGACTCATGCCCGTTGGAGTGCTCGCGACGTCCGGTTTCGATCCGCCAGCACTGCACCCTTCAATGGGCGAGGCACCGGCTTCACTCGGAGACCGGGCGCAAGTAGACACAAGGGCCTGAGGGGTTGCATTACTCGTAATGAGCTTAGGTTTTTTCTTGCTTTTCGGTTCAGCAGAAGAGGAGGCGATGTCCGATGTAGAGGACTGATTTCCTTCAGTTGGTGAGACTTCCAGCGACCTGTCCCGCTTCATGGAAATCGCCGAAGAGCCGACCGGACTAGCAGCGCCTTCAGCCCGTAAAGCTTCCTTGCGCGACTTATCGATCTGCCGCTTCCTTTTCCTCTTCCGCCGACCCTTAGTTTGGCGCACCTCAGAGCCCGCCTCTTCCGGAGCCCGTTCAACCACAAGGGTATTCCGAGTCGTCGCGTCAGTAGCAGTGCACTGATTAGCAGCCTCACTCATGCTCAGATTTCCGAGCGAGTCGGATACCGAGCTACAAGAGTCGGAGGGTATATCAAAAATGAATGTTGGGGCCTCCAGAATCCGTGCCCCGACCGCAGTCGAAAAGACTGCGGGTGGATTTTGGCTATCGCAGGTACCACCTGGAGTAGAAACATCCTTAAGGTTGTCCATTCATTATGATTTGTGAGTTTTTACTACTTCTCCTGTAGGTTAGAGTACACTAACAGTTGGATGGAAGGGGAAGGAAGAAAGGGATGAGAGGGATGCGTGGAAAGGGTTGATTCCGGGGTTTGGATTTGTCCCCGAAAAACAAACTAGGGTCCGCGGGGTCGTCAAGCCCGTCACCTCACCTAAGCGAAGTGCCCTTGCGGGATACCTACGAGGTAGTGGAGCCATATGTTCTCGCTTTCACAAAGACTCAAGCACCAGACACCTGTGTGGCTTTGGAGCCATCTGTGAAAATACGATGGCACTCCTTCCTTAGTTCAGAGTCTGACAGAAGCCATACCGTTGCCTGAGGAAAGTCGACGAGGTAGTTCTTTCGCAAAAAGATTTCTGGTGTCATTGCGTCAGAGCAGAGGGCATATCGAAGGAAAACAAGTTCTTCAAAATTCTTCTGCTTCTAAAGAAGGCCCCCGTGCAGCCAAGACAAGCCATTCCTTGGAGGTTGGCAAAAGAGCCAGTAAGCCTGTTTCGGTTTCGGATTCAACATGCTTGGACCACAGAAGTTTCCTATCATGGATTACTCCCAAATATTTGGCTTCATTAGATATCGGGATAGTGACACTTTTAAGCACGAGTCGAGTCAGACTAGTGACATTCCTCCATCTCGTAAAGAGAACGTAGAACCGTATTTTTAAGAGGATTCAGTGAAAACCCATTCATAGTTCACAAATCATCGATTAAGTCTTGGGATCTCCGCGCCTAAAGGAAACAGTCCCTGGGTTGGAGCTGACATAAAGAACAGCGACATGAACCTACACGAGGATTCTGTGTAGGCTCCAGGAAGGTTAAGAGCCGAAAGCAGAGAGTCCACAACCATGCTTCATAAAAGGAGAGACAGAACGCCGCCTTGCGGCCAGCCCCTGTTTACCCCAGTTATGGCGCACTTGCTACAATCTACCTCGGTCCGGTTCATTTGCATTGCCCTAATCCATTGCACTAATGTTTGATCTACACCGTGTTGTCTGGCTGAGTTGCATATGTAATCAAACGTCGCGTTGTCAAAAGCAGCACTTTAAAAATCGACGAAACGCACAGCACATACTCCTTCTGGTAAAGAGCACATTCAATCCTACCAACAAGGTTTTGAAGCGCAGTTTCGTAGGATAAGCGTGTTGCATCTCAGAAAGAAGATGCAATCGGAGAGCAACCTTGCGCACGCGCATAGCTCAACCAGTCTCTCTAAGCTTTTCAGCAGGTAGGAAGACAGGCTTATGGGCTTGAAACTTTTGGCTATGCTATAGTCAGAATTACCAGGTTTTGGTATGAAAACGACTTAAACCATACTTCAAAGAGTGAGAATGTAAGCTAAGGCAAAGCTCGCAGAAAAAATTGTTTTCAACTTGGGCAACAGCGGAGCTAAACCTTGTTTCAGCATAACTGGATAAATTCAATCTGGACTAAGTGACTTAAAGCTCGCAAAAGATGCTATAGCATGTTTGATAGCGTCATTAGTCACTACTCTAGATGCAATGTATCAGTTGAGCCGCATTGTGTCCGCTGCCTCCGCCTTGGTCCCAGTGTAGGTACCATCAGGTTTGAGTTGAAGTGAGTTTGCTTGGTCTGTTCCTCTGAAGAACTTTCACTAGCCTACTAGTTTAACTTAGAGATTCGATCTCCTCACAAAGTTTTATATATAAGAGTCATTCTTCGACTTGCAAATAAGTCTCTTATAATCCTTTTGTTTCAATCGATATAGATTCCAGTCTTCTACTTCATTGGGGTGGGGTGCCGTGGCGTAGTGGTTAGTGTGTGTGCTAACTATGCCGGAGGTCTGGGTTCGAATCCTACCATGGTCACCTAAAAACTCTATCTATTTTCTACTTAATTGGTCTTAAAGGACTGATTCAGGAGCTTCCAGAGGCCTCCATACGCTGCAGTCAGGCATTGTACCAAGACACCGATTTTCTATAGGGGCTTTCATAACCGGACATGCTAGTTCAAAACAACGGGTAAGGACGCTGTGCATATCTTGAGCAGACATCTTTTCCCCTTATCGTGAGTTGAGCCCTCAGTTTGAGTTGAGCTTGAACAGAGTTGGCAAGCTCCTCTCTAAATTGTGCCCAATTAATTTTTCTCGGATTTCTCCGCTCTTAGAAAAGAAGAGCTTCGCAAATAATTTGAAATTCGATGTATCTGTGATCTGACAGACTGCTATCTGGCTATACTTTCCATTTTGTGATAGTCCTTGAAAACTTGTTTTTTAGATAGGGTAAGGTCAATTAGCTGCTGTCTTCTGGTAGTAAGAAATGTAGGTCGATGACTTAAATTATTGATGTCGATAGGTTGAACACAGAGTCAGACGATAGGTTGAATTCCAAAAGTCGATCTCCTCGAGGAGTCAAAGTGTTATAGAAGAAATAGGCCAATGCAACAACAAAGGTTTTCCCTTTGCCGTAAGCATGGGAGTAGAGGGAATAGAAGAAGCAACCAGATTTTGGGTAAAAAACCATTTGATCCAAACTGCTTATAAAGATATCGATGCGATAAGACAAGTCCTAGGTCTTTCGGACTTCTTATCGTAAAGAATGCCATGAGAAGCACTTATTCGACCAAGACCACAGATGTTACCTTTCCACACCCATGGTTCTTGGATGGATGTTATGTCTGTTTTTGAACTACATGCCACAAGCCTGCTACTAAGATAAAAATAGAGGCCTGGCAGTGCTGTACCTTGATCTGAGTAAACATTATGGATGTAGACTCAGAGTTACGTACACTTTTAGCCCTGTTTGGCATTGGAATGGAAGTGAATCCTACCAAAATACAGAAAAGGACACATGTCGTCCCTAGATTCTATGACCTCGGCAGAAGCCATGTCCATGCTCACGACCAAACATCTACCACCTTCATCAAGGCGATTTTTGCTCAGTCTGTGCGAATGGACAATCCAGTCTTTTGTGCCGAGTTGTGGCGAAGATCCTACCGGGGTTGTAGCAGCGCCTTCAGCCCGTGAAACTTCTTTGGCTAATCGAGTTGCTGGGTATATCAAAAATGAGTGTTGGGGTCTCCGAAATCCGGGACTCGACCGTAATCGAAAAGACTGCGGGTGGACTTTGGCTATCGCCAGTACAACCTGGAGTTAGTAACATCCTTAAGGTTGTCCATTCATCCATGACTTGTGAGTTTTGACTACTTCTCCTATAGGTAAGAGTACACTAACAGTTGCATGGATAGGGAAGGAAGAAATGGAAGAGAGGGATGCGCGGAAAGAGTGGACAGGGTTGATTTTGGGGCTTGGATTTGCCCCCCGAAAACCAACTTGGGTCCACGGGGTCGTCAAACCCGTCACCTCACTTCAGCGAAGTGCGCTTGCGGGTTTTTAATGACCATACGATTTCGTTGAATGAAAAATAAATGGGACCACAAACAATATTTCGACACGAATGGGTTATGGCCTGATCACAACTGATGGAATGAACTATTCTCACGAAAAAAAAAAATTATTAAATCTTTTTTTGCAGTAATTTTAAGAGCCTTTTAAAAACCTTGTATTTTTTCATTGAAAAGTAACGTTACCGAGATATACTCACAAAAACACGTAGCCAAATTTACTAGGTTTTTAGCTATAATATATAGCTCTCTGTACACAGCAATTTGGCGAATGCCGCTATGTGAACTATTGCTATACAAAAATACCACACGTCATTGGATAGACATATGACTCATTGTTATTGGTTTCAGGAACAGTTCCAATATATTTTTGGCAACCCTCCTATGCGAAATATTTTTTTTTTTTTTGAATACATACTAGGGTGGACCGAGGCTTAAAAATCTTTCAAAGATACTGTTAAATAATCATGCACCACACGATGTATTCTAGTAGCATATCGCCAAGTCAGCCCAAGGTGGCGATAAGCCCATCTCAATAGAAGCTAAACAGCGGAAGCAATTCTGCGAATTCATCTAAACACAAATCTCCATCGAGATATTAAATACTCATGCACCACACGATGTAGTCTAGTAGCATATCGCCAAGTCAGCCCAAAGTGGCGATAAGCCCATCTCAATAAAAGCTAAACAGCGGAAGCAAGTCTGCGATCTCCACAGATTTCCGTCCTGGCCGACAGCTTCATCATACAAAAGTTGCTTTTGTCTAAATTCTACAATCTTATAAGAAAAAGATATAGTCAAGCGGAAAGTCAAAGGAGGCTTTTCGCTATAAAAAAAGATTTTGTTGACCCCGACGTGATCATTGGGCGTTGACTAGGCCAAACATAGTCAAGTGCAAATCATTCGGCGTTGACTAGGCCAAACATAGTGAAGTGCAAATCATTCGGCGTTGACTAGGTCAAACATAGTTCAGTGCAGATCTGTGGGCGTTGACTAGGCCATAACATAGTCAACCCAAGTAACAATTTTACTTCGATAAGGCTTTAATTTTCGATTTTGGGAGGCTATTACTTCTATAAGGCCTCTAAAGTACCTGCGGACTATTTCCGAGGTAAACGTTTCAGACACAATTTTTATAAGACCTTAAGGCAACTGCAAAGAGGTCTTATAGAGAGACAAATTTCTGTAAAATCCCATTGTAATTTGCAAGAAGTCTACTACTTCTATAAGGCCTTATAACAACTTCGGAATTTCAGTGCAGAATGCGAACTATCTCTTTAAGGCCGTATAGAAGTTTCGGTATCACTGTACCTGTATAAAGCATTTTGTTGCAATATTTACCGAAGCTCGTGGGTGCCGTGGCGCAGTGGTTAGTGTGTGTGCCTCTGACGCCGGAGGTCTGGGTTCGAATCCTGCCTCTGCCACCTGAAAAAAAAAGACTTGTTCTTTTTCACGGCTCCCACCTCCGCGAGGGTCTGACAAACCCTCCGAGAGTAACATTTGTCTTGAAAAACTTCTCAAAGTGCCGTTCGGATTCGGCAAAAAATTGTAGGTCCCCTTGTATGTACTACTTGCAAGCACTACCGAAACTGTTAAAAACAGCTTCATCTCCCAAGCCTTACAGAAAGTGTTACTTGTACATAGTTTCTTGTAGCAATCTGCACCGACACTGTTGCTTGTATAAAGTTTTCTGCTGCAAGCCTTACCGAAACTGTTACTTGTATAAGGTGTCCGAGGCTACTCGAAACTGTAGATTGCAGTTTTCTGTCGCAATATTTTGTTTTAAATCTAACAGAAAATGTTACTTGTGTAAGGCTTCCTGCTGCAAGCTTCACAGAGGCTGTTACTTGTATAAAACTTCCGGCTGCAAGCCTCACGGAAACTGTTACTTATATATGGCCTCTTGTTGTAGCCATTACCGAAACTGTTGCTTGTATAGAGATTCCTGTTGGAGGCTTTACCGAAACTGTAAACTGAATGTAGTTTTCTTCTGAAATATTTCTGTTTCAAGTCTAGCGGAAACTGTTACTTGTATAAGGCCTCCTGTTGCAGGTCTTATAGATGCTATTTCTTGTATAAGGCTTCCGGTTGCAGGCTTTATAGAGGCTATTGCTTGTATAAGGCTTCCTGTTGCAGGCTTTATGCAGGCTTTATGCAGGCTATTACTTGTATAAGGCTTCCTGTCGCAGGCTATTGCTTGTAAAGGCTTCCGGTTGCAGGTCTTATAGAGGCTATTGCTTGTATAAGGCTTCCCTTTCCTTAAGGTGGCGCTACAGTCCGGGGTGGACCTGGGCCTCAGCCAACAAGCTTCGCCAGCCAGCTCTGTCTCTAGCTAGCCGTCTCCAGTTTCGCACGTGAAGTTGGCTGAGGTCCCCTTCCACTTGCGTGCGCCACCTGAGTCTCGGTGCTCCTCTACCGCGTCGTCCCTGCGGTGTGGATTCGAAGATTTTCCGGGCCGGGGCGTTGGTGTCCATCCGCTCTAGATGACCCAGCCATCGTAGACGTTGTGTTTTGACTCTTTTGGCTAGGTCGGTATCGCTGTACAGCCCATACAGTTCGATGTTATATCTCCTCCTCCACTCTCCGTCTATGCAGACGGGACCGTAAATCGTCCGAAGAATTTTCCTCTCGAAGCAGCCTAAAGTGTTTTCATCCGCCTTTGACAGGGTCCATGCTTCTGCACCGTAAAGCAGGACTGGGATGATGAGGGTCTTATACATGGACACTTTAGTTGCTCGAGAGAGAGCTTTGCTACTCAATTGCCTTCTTAGCCCAAAGAAACAGCGATTGGCAAGAGTTATCCTTCGTTTGATTTCAGCGCTGGTGTCATTGTCTGAATTGATAGCGGAACCCAGGTAGACAAAGTCCCTAACTACCTCAAAGTTATAGCTGTCGATGGTGATGTTTTGTCCAAGACGTCGGTGTTGGGTGTCTTTTCTTGATGACAGCATATACTTGGTTTTGCCCTCATTGACTGCTAAGCCCATATTCGCCGCTTCCGTCCCAATACTCACGAAGGCTTCACTGACATCACGCTTTGTTCTACCGATTATGTCAATGTCGTTTGCATATGCAAGTAGTTGAACGGACTTTTGAAAGATTGTACCTCTGGTGTTGGCGCGAGAGTTCTGCACAATTCTCTCACGTATGATGTTAAAGAAGTCGCATGACAGCGCGTCGCCTTGTCTAAATCCTTTTTTGACATCAAAGGGGTCGGTGAGGTCTTTGCCGACCTTGACGGAATAGCGTGAGTTTTCCATCGTCATCCTGCACAGACTGACGAGTTTGGCAGGGATGCCAAAACTAGACATTGCGTTATATAGCTCGTCTCTATAGATGCTGTCATACGCGGCCTTGAAATCGATGAAGAGGTGGTGGATCGATGGTGGACTTTCCTGGCCTAAAGCCACACTGATATGTGCCTATCAGATTGTTGACAAACGGCTTCAGGCGTTCACACAGTACAGCAGAAAAGATCTTGTATGCGATGTTAAGAAGACTTATGCCTCTGTAGTTGGCACAACTCAGAGGGTCTCCTTTCTTCAGGATCGGGCAAACAATGCTGAGGTTCCATTCGTCGGGCATGCTTTCTTCCGACCATATCTTGCAGATGAGCTGGTGCATGCTCCTAATCAGCTCATCGCCAGCGGATTTAAAAAGTTCGGCAGCTAGGCCGTCTTCTCCGGCTGCTTTGTTGCACTTGAGCTTAGACACAGCTACTTTCACCTCCTCCAGGTCGGGTGGGCGGTATCGTTCGTATGCTTCGTCGGTAACGTTTTCGCCCGGGTTGAATGGTTCGTTCTGCCTGACAGCGGTATTTGGTTCGTCCTCGCCGTTATACAGTCTGCAGAATTGGTCTTTTTTAATCCTCAGCACCGACTGCGATTCTACAACGATGTTCCCTTGATGGTCCTTACAGGCTTCAGTTCGAAGTTTATACCCTTGGCAGGACCTTTTGATCCTTTGGTAAAACTTTCTAACCTCATTCCTGTTGTAACATCTCTCTATATCTTCAACCGCGCCCTTCTCGTGCTCTCTCTTTTTCCTTCGGAGAAGCCGGTGCTCCTCTCTCCTCCTCTGCTCGTAGAGCTCGCGAGCAGCTCTAGTCCTTCTGTGCAGCGCCGCTTTGTATGCTTCCTGTTTAGCTGCATGTGCTTGCCGGCATTCATCGTCAAACCAGGGGTTTCGTTGTGGTCGCCGTGTGAAACCCAGCACTTCAGAGGCGGCGTCTCTGATGGCATTTTGGCAGTGTTGCCACTGGCTATCAATACTTGATGCTGGTTGCATAGGACTTCGTAGAAGGTTTTGAGAGACTCGGTTGGAGAAGGACCTGGCGATCTCTTGCGATTGTAGTCGGCCGACGTCAAACTTCCTCACAGTATTTCCATTACTTGGCGCTGGTCGGGATATCCGCAGCCGTACCTTAGCTACAACAAGGTAGTGATCCGAGTCAATGTTGGCCCCTCGGAAAGTTCGGACATCCATGATACTGGAGGAGTGCCTTGCGTCGATCGCTATATGGTCAATCTGGTTGACGGTTGATTGATCGGGAGATCTCCATGTCCTTTTGTGGATATTGAGATGCGGGAACTGTGTACTAGCTACCACAACGTGTCGCCCCGCAGCAAAGTCGATCAGCCTGAATCCGTTATGGGAGGTCGTGTCGTGCAGGCTATGCTTTCCGACAGTACGACCAAAGATGCCCTCCCTTCCTAGCTTGGCATTAAAATCGCCTAGGACAATCTTAATGTCGTAGCTAGGGCACTGCTCATAAGTTTTGTCCAGGAGCTCGTAGAACATATCTTTGGTCTCGTCATCTTTCTCCTCTGTGGGGGCATGTGCGCATATCAGGCTAATGTTGGCGAATTTAGCCTTGATGCGGATCGTCGCGAGGCGCTCGCTTACAGGGTTGAAGCTCAAGACTTTTTGCCTAAGTCTGCCTCCACCAACGAAACCACATCCAAATAGGCTCTGTCTTTGATGCCGATAGCAGTCGCCGTAGTAGATGTCGCAGTTTTTCATCCTTCTTTTGCCCGGCCCGTCCCACCGCATTTCTTGGATGGCAGTAATGTCTGCCTTGCAGTCGTTAAGGGCCTCCGCTAGTTGCTCGGCTGCACGTGGTCTGTTAAGGGACCTAACATTCCACGTGCAGATCCGGAGCTCGTTGTCCTTTTCTCGTTTGCATTGGTCGTCAACAGTAAATCCGTCCGAATCCGAGGCTTGTTTCTGCTTCGTGACTGGTGTTTCTTTACGTGGCCGGGAAGTCACCCCGACGGCACGACCCCAAACCTGGAGGACCAGATCCTTTGCTTAGCTCTAAGGACGGAGAGCCGGAGAGCCCGCTCCTTATAGGCCTGAGCTCCGACGTCGTAGTAGCCCATATAAGGTGTTCACTAAGTAGTTCGGCCTGACTGGAACTATGGACGCCACCGTTGATTCCATCTGGGGAATTCCTCCGCTGCCGTCCGGATGCAAGGAGAAGTGCCTTAGTGGGAACACTCCTCCCCCCCCCCCCCCTCTCTCGTCTGCTGCCCCCAACAACCTTCCAAAGGGGTTGGAACCCAATCTCCAGTTGAGGTACTAGGCACTAGGTATAAGGCTTCCCGCTGCAGGCTTTATAAAGGGCTATTGCTTGCATAAGACTTCCTGTTGCACGCTTTATAGAGGCTATTACTTGTATAAAGCTTCCGGTTGCAGGCTTTATAGAGGCTATTGCTTGTATAAGGCTTCCTACTACAGGCTTTATAGAGGCTATTGCTTGCATAAGACTTCCTATTGCAGGCTTTGTAGAGGCTATTACTTGTAGAAGGCTTTCAAATGCAGGCTTTATACAGGCTATTACTTGTATAAGGCTTCCTGTTGCAGGCTTTATAAAGGCTATTACTTGTATAAAGCTTCCTGTTGAAGGCTTTATAGAGGCTCTAACTTGCATAAGGCTTCCTGCTGCAAGCTTTATAGAGGCTATTGCTTGTATAAGGCTTCCTGTTGCAGGATTTATAGAGGCTTTTACTTGTATAAAGCTTCCGGTTGCAGGCTTTATAGAGGCTATTGCTTGTATGAGACTTCCGGTTGCGGGCTTTATAGAGGCTATTGCTTGTATAAGACTTCCTGTTGCCGTCTTTATAGAGGCTATTACTTGTATAAAGCTTCCTGTTGCAGGCCTTATAGAGTCTTTTACTTGTATAAGGATTCCGGTTGCAGGCCTTATAGAAGCTATTACTTGTATAAGACCTCCTGTCGCAGGCATTATACAGGCTATTACTTGTATAAGGCTTCCTGCTGCAGGCCTTATAGAGGCTATTGCTTGTATAAGGCTTCCTGTTGCAGGCCTTATAGAGGCTATTACTTCTATACGGCTACCTCTTGCAAGTCTTATAGAGGCTGTTACTTGTATAAGGCTTACTCTTACAGGCTTTACTGAAACTGTTGTTGCAGAAAAAATCACCGATATCTTTCGCTGGGTGAGGCTTGAACCGGAGTCCTGTTTTACCACAGGCAAGCACTCATCCACTAGACTACATCGTTGCCGTGCAACTCGTTGCGAAAACATCATATAAAAATAAATGGTGCATAAAACAAAAAAAAAAAGAGAATTTATTCGCGGGGATCGATCCTGGGTACGCTGGCGTGGCAGTCGTGACGCTCAGTTTTCAGTTTTCAGTTTTATATGCTTTTTATTTAAGGAATTCAATAGTTCTTAAATGCTAGACAAAAATGCTTAAAACTAGCTTAAATAACTTAACTAACTTAATATAACTTACTGGCCCTTCGCGGGCGCTCTAAGCTAAACTTAACTCTTATCTACTATGTCTTTCGACCTTAACAAACTTACATTGCAATACTAAATATAAAATAACGAAATTAAAACTAAGAAAAATATTTTTGTTTTTAAGAAAAAACTTAGTTTCAGAACTTATAATTTATTTCCTTATAACTAAAACTTAGAACTACCTTAAAATAAAAATAAAATAAGATAAGACTTAACCTATCTTAACTACCTGCATAATTAAATATGCACTTTTTTTATCGAGTGCTGTGGTTTTTTGTTTATTTTTGTGATTTTTTTGTGTTTTTTTTTGTGTTTTTTTGTTTTTTATTTTTTATAAAATAAAATCTTGAAACTACCTTAACCTAGAAACCTAAGAGCTATGTAAGCCGGCCAAGGCTAAACGGCGACTTTGTTGAACTGAAACCTACCCCGGGTCGATAGGGATCGACGAGGGAGTTCCCTCGGTTAGCCACCAGAATTGCTGGTGCTGTTTAAACACATCTCCCACATCACGGGAGGATACCGATCTGCTGAATCGGAGACGCTCCTCAGCGCTCCATGCGACGTCTCGGTTGTAGTTGAGTCGCCTTTCAACAGTTGTCCGAGCAACATGGAAGATTAAGGGCACTGCCGATCTATCCTGGATCAGGCCTGCCTGGTCAAAATAGAGGAATGCCTCCGGGGGGACGAAGCCGTTCAGACGCACACTCTCATGATACATGAAATTTGGGTAATAAGCCCCTGAGATCAGGTTATTCGTCGAGGTCATTGCTCTTGCAATGTGCCTTCGAGTCAGCTTAATGAGGAAATTATCCACTCTGATCAGACTCGCCCTGTTGTATAGGACCTCATTGGAAAAGTACTTTGTGTACTCGGACTCCGGAGTTCGATATAAGCGAAGGCAAGCCCGAAGACAAGCCTTCTCGAAAACCCGAATCCTTTCCATTCTACTTGCCTCTATTTGGAACCACACGGGACAACCATATGCGAGCATAGGCCTAATAAGGGCCATGTAGCAGATAACCTTCACCCTCGCATCGAGTTGGCTGCTATAAAACAGTCTCTTTGTTAGGGAAAAGGCACCCCGGGCTCTGGATAAAGCAACATCTACATGTTTGTTAAAATATAGATATTGGTCTAGCCAGAGTCCAAGGTATCTGACTACATTTTTACACGCAAGTGGAAGCCCGTGCTGTCCAACGATAGAATACTTTTTTGGTTCTTTTTGAAACAGAATGGTTTCTGACCTCTGATAATTGATCCTCAACTTCCCGTCGTCGCAGTATTGCTGAATTTTGTCGAAGTCACGCTGCAATAATGCTACAATGACCTCGATTTTAGGCCCTGATCTGTACGCGATCAAATCGTCGGCATACGCTATCGCAAAATGAAGAGATCCTATCAGATCAGCCGTGTAAATATTGAAGAGAATCGGCGAATTGACCGCTCCCTTTTGCAGACCGTTTTTGATATTGAACACTCCAGAAGAAGTCACATTGCCGTGTTTCACGACAAACTTTCTACCGGAGAGCATATTAAGCAACATGTATAAAAGAGGTTTGCTGATGTTTAACCTATTCAACTTAAAGACCTAATTCAAGAACCTATTCAAGTAAAAGAGTCCTTCTAACCATACGGTATCAAAGGCCTTCTCCAAGTCAATCAGGCAGGCACCCGTGCATTGGTTCTTACTTTTGTACCATTGGATATCTGATATCAGTTTAGACGCGGCATGTATCGTATCATGTCCCGCCTTGAAACCGAATTGTTTAGCCGGAACTATTTTATTGTCCTGAACCCACTTAGTCAAGGCTCTATTGATCACCTTTTCGAATACCTTGCTGATATTCGGAAGAAGACTTATTGACCGGAGATTTGCCGAATTGGAGTTATCCTTTCCCCTTTTGGGGATCGGATGTACCACAGCTATTTTCCAATGCTCTGGATAATGTGCATTTCTATCTGCTATCTGTTCTACCTTCGATACGAACGGGGCCTGGACCCTTTCATTGGCGACGGCATTATATGCCAAAAAATCGTCATTGAACCCGGTAAAACCAGTATTCTCTGATCGCCAGTGTTCTTAGTCACTTCGAAGGTAAAAGTTTTGAACCAGGACACTATTCTCAAGGTCGTGATTCGGGCGAATGCTAGGATTCACCTTATACACGTCCTGGAAAGCAGTTCCTATAGCCTCCACTTTTTCCTGCGGATCTTCGATCACGAAAAAGTTGTCATCGTCAACAGCGTCCCTAGGATCTATTCCTGCTGTTGTGAGTAATTGTTTGTTGTGTGTCGTTCGGGGGATTTTAAGACAAGGAAGTTCGTTGTCATCGTTCCTCCGAAACACTTTATTAATCTGGGGAAACATGCTCGGGTTATCTGACCTGATAGCCCGAATCTTGTTACCCCAGTGCAAATTGGCAGAAAGCCTGTAATTTGCTTTTATCCGCGTCTTGTCTGTCAGTAAACCGTCTATACAAGTTTTTAAGTCTTGTAAGCAGTCTACTTTTTTGTTCGTGTAATGCGTCGATTGTTGCATTGCGGTAACTGTTACTGGATGGTCGATACCGAGGTATCGTACTTTCCATTGTTTGTTTAATTGTCTCATCCATTCGCCGCAGGTATCTGTCAATCTCCTCCTTCGACAGATTCCTTTTCGACGGTGGATAGAGCGAGTTCGAGGAGAATGCTCTTGTCAGGTCTCGGGCGAAGCGAGTCCAACGTGTCCTACCGTAGTTGTAGGAGTACGTTTGGACGAACTCGTCCAATTCCGCAATTTCGTTTGGAATAGTTATTTCGGCACTTAGTCCGCAATGGTCACTGTCATACACAAACGTGCGCAGACAGTTTATCGTTTGTCGGTCAACGTCAGTCAAGTGTAACCGTTCGTCAAACAGCAGTAGGTCCAGATAGGAGCCGCACCTAGGATACGAAGGACTATCTGTCGCTTTCAAATCGAGTCGAAACTGTGTTGACCCCACCAATGAAATAGTGAGTTTCCTCTAGGATAAGGGGTTTGGTTTCCCCAATCTCTATGTTTGGCGTTTAGATCTCCGGCCATGAGGAAAAAGTTCTCCCCCGACTCCAGCCTTAGGCATCGAAACAATGTCTCGAGCTCTGAAATAAAAACAGTAGACTGAACAGCTTCAGGAGCATAAAGCGACACCACATACAACTTCTTTCCGCTACGGAGAGGGATGTACGCAATGCATGCTTCCAGCTCCTGGAACCTTCGCACTATGCTCACCGTGCTCACCCTACCTGACGCCATTTGGGCGTAGGTTATTTGGGGAGTCACGGTTACTTTTTGAGCTGGACCCTGTGGAACTTGCTTTACGCTCTTCTGCTTTCGAACCAGATTTGCTGTTTTTATGCTCTGGAATTCAGGACAACCCCTATAATTAGCTGAGTGTCCTGTACCTTTGAAAAGCACACATGAGAGCTGGCTCTTCTCAGCTTCATCTTTCCCTAGCGGACATTCCTCCGCCTTGTGGTTCTTAGCACACTTAACGCATCTAAGCTGCATGTCGCAGTTAAACGCGGCGTGACCGAACCTTTGGCAGCGAGCACATTGAATAACGGTCTCGCTGCGCTTTAATTTGTCCCAGGAAACAAGCTGGTAGTCTAGGACTTGAATTTTCCTTAGACCATCCAGCTTGCTATCGGGAGACAGCTGAACCAGGAAGATCGGCAGTTTCCTATTCTCCCTTTTGGCCCTTGCTGTGACGAAGGGCTTAACTCCTACAAACGTAAGCCCATCGCACTTAATTGCCTGGAGCATCTTGAGGAGCTCCTCCGGCTCGGCCGACGGGCCCATCCCTTTCAGGAGCACTGTGTGCAACCTTTCCCCCTTTGGGGTGAAAGAGTAGAACTCCGTGGTAAATTTTTAATGGTGTGGTACTGCTCTACAGTGTTACACTGAATGGAATGCCAATTACCATTAAAGCGTTTAACAGTAAAATTATTGCCAATGGCCGACTTACATAGCTCTATAGTGTCTTTCAGCTCCATCTTGTAGGTGTTGATGGGCGGCACACGCACCTTGGCTGGCTTGTTCTCCTGCGGTTGTTGCTTTTGTTGCTGTAGCTGCTGCTTTGTCTGCTGCTGTAACTGCTCTTGCTGTTTCTTTTGCTGCTGTTGCTGTGGCTGCGGCTGATTTTGCTGTTGCCGTATTTGCGACAGCTGCTATTGCTGTTGCTGCGGCTGCTTGTTATTTTGTTGCTGCAACTGTTTTACTCTGGCTGTTGTTGTTTGTTTTGGGCAGTAGGGAGCACAGCCTGTTTCTCCCTTTCCCGCCTCGCCGTTTGTTTGGCTTTAATAGCCAGCACCTTCTGCTGGAGTTGCTTGATGCTATTATTAAGGCACTCATCGTCTTCATCGTCGGATTCCGAATTAGCCAGGGAACCGAAGCTGTTGCTCGCCCCGGTATATATGCTTTCCCCACCGTCGGAGACGTATGGGTACTCTGTACTTGCTGCTTCTTCGATTGAATGTTGCGTCTCCTCCCCCGCCCCAGCAGGCAGCTTTTCAGCTGAGGCTGACAGGCGAAGACGCTGCACCAGGTTGGGCTTCGGATTAAGCCTCCTCATCCTTCTTCTCTTCACAAGCCCCTTTGATGTCGAGGGGACTTCTTCTTCGTGGCCTGTTACAACCGCCACCTCGTCCGATGTTGTTTTCGCAACATCTTCCGCTACTTTGAGCGCAGACCGGTTGGCCTCGCTCATCACGTGTTTGTCACGCTTAACACTTTTTTCTTTAATTTAAATTAAAGAAAAAAAAGAACTATAATTTTCCCGACCCGGATTCGAACCTGGGTCTCGTTTTTGCCGGTCAAGTGCTCTTCCTTCACACCACGTCGGCTATAATAAACTTGCAGTCTGGAAACTTACTTACTGGTCTGTGAACGACTGCAGTCGTGACGCTTTCCACTAGGCTATCGTCTTATATGAATAGTGGAAGCGAAAGCGGCATTAGTCGATACGTAAAGTAAAATGGTTTCGGTAGTACTTCTTTTCAGCTTGTATAAGGCCTTACCCGAAGCTTGGCAGAGATGTGTATTAACAACCACAGTGCTACCTCGCTCTTTAAGCAAAACATGCAACCGTTAATTTAACAAATGCATGAATTTAACAAATGCAACCGTGTGTTTGGATGAACGAGAAAGTTGTAGAATTAATCTGCCTTTCTAAGTTAGGCTAAAAATATTTTATTTATAGAACACGGATAGGATAAAAAGATGTTGTTTGTGTTGTGAAAATAGTGCATACGACCAGAAAAGGGTGCACGGATTCAAGGAGATCACATATTCGGAACACCTTTTCGATACCTTCCACTTATTTTCTTGAAATTATTTTTGAGTCAATTGAAAGAACACAATAACTACAACAACTTCATTCCCTATCGGCACACTCCAGGTTTGATAGTTTATTAATAATTCGGACATCTACAGAAGCTAATGAATTTAAAGACGCGATTTGCTTGGCATCCCCCTGGTCGGAAATTGTGAAAGACGTCAGATTTTGACAGCCGTGGTAAAAGGTCTTTGTACCTGTTTTCACTTAGTTGATCCTAACCTGATGTGTCAGAATTACTTCGGTGAGGGGAAGCGCCAGTGTGGTGGCCACCGTTCAACCTCCGTTTTATTTTGAGAAATAAAATTTGGGTAAGGTTAGGATCAACCAAATGAAAACAGGCACTATTGAGCGAAAAGCAAATGGCGCATGTAAAAAAAGATCTGTTTGGATGGCGATACTCACGGGGTCTGGATTTTACCAAGACGTAAAGTGACGATTTCCATCAAAGGATGGCTTCGATGTTAATAGATGAAAAAATGCCAACTTTCAAGGCTTTCCGCTGACATTAGTATGAAAATCCGAAAATATAGTTCGTCTCGCTTTTATCAAGACATAAAGTAACGATTTCCATGAAAGGATGGCTACGAAGTCAATGGATTTTTTTTTTTTTTTTTTTTTTTTTTTTTTTTTTTTTTTTTTTTTTTGAATACTAGGATGGACGGAGTCTAAAACTCCAAAATCTTTCAAAGATACCAATACGCCCACTATAGCAGGTACATAATACCGAAGTAGCCGATATTGGTTATGCCCGATTTCCACGTGCTAAAAAAAAACCACCCATTTATGAGAGACACTATGAAACTGCCAGAACGCACTTCATAGTAGTAAATTTTCGCTCTCTCATAATACTTCTTGACTACAACTAAGTTAACTTAACAAGTAGTTTACGCTTCCATAGTGTTGATCGCATTGGATAGGTTGCTTTCCAGTGAATGCACCTACTAAGCCGTTCATTCATGCGGCTTCACCCTACGTCGCTAGATCGAAGGGTCTTGTTCTTTGTAGTCGTCGCTCGTTGTTAACATCGTTAAGAGTCTCGTTTAGAGTACGGATCATTTCATTGTTGCAATGAACATGAAGGCGAGCATTTAGCTTTCGAGCTAAGTTTGTTACTTCTTCGCCCACGGTAGCTATTCCTAAATCTCTGTGAATATCGCTATTCCTAATATACCATGGAGCATTCACAATTGCTCTTAGTGTTTTGTTTTGGAAAGTCTGCAACATGGACATGTTGCTCGGCTTGGTACAACCCCAAAGTTGTATACCGTATGTCCAGGACGGCTTTAACACCTGCCTGTACAAGAGCAGTTTGTTATATGTGCTTAATTTCGAAAATCTTCCGATAAGCCAATACATTTCCCTGAGCCTAATCTCGAGCTCGTCACGCTTCTTCTTTACGTGTGGTTTCCACCTTAGTTTAGCGTCCAGTGTCATCCCTAGATACTTCGCTTCATTTGCATAAGGTATTTGTACAGAATTTATGAACAGAGGCAAATTGTTAACCCTTCTGTAAGTGAAATTCACATGCGTAGACTTGTTCTCGTTAAGAGCGATTCGCCAAGTCTTCGTCCAGACACAAATTCTGTCCAATGCTCGTTGGAGGTTTCTCGTTGATGACTCGACTGATTCACCTGTTGCCAGTATGGCCGTATCGTCCGCAAACGTGGCCACGACTGTCTCGTCATCTAGAGGTATGTCTCTTGTGTAGAGCAGGAACAGGGTCGGACCGAGCCAGCCCGAATTTGCTTGAAACTCGAGTATTCACTACTACACCTAACACGAAAGAGTCTGCTTTCAAGATAATTTTCCAATATTTTAAACATGTCTTCCGGCAAGTTTTGCCGTAGCTTATATTTCAAGCCCTCGTGCCATACCTTGTCGAAGGCTTGCGATACGTCGAGGAAAGCACTTGAACATATTTTTTTCCCTTCTAAGGCTTTTTCAATTTCATGCGTTATTCTGTAGACTTGATCTATTGTGGAATGGTTAGGTCTGAAACCGAATTGATGATCCGGGATCAAGCGTCTTTCTGCAATTATTGGTTGTAATCGCTTCAGCAGAAGTTTCTCAAATACTTTCGATATTATCGGCAGAAGCGATATGGGCCTATAAGATTTTTTATCATTTGCGCATTTCCCCGGTTTAGGAACCATAATGACTTCAGCAACTTTCCATTGTCTTGGAACGTATAGAAGTCTAAGAGAAGCGTTTATCATATAAAGTAGCTTGACTATTGCCTTTTTTGGTAGCTCTTTTAATATTTCGCCAGTGATCAGGTCGTAACCCGGGGCCTTATTATTTTTAAGTTTGCTAATTGTCTGTCGGAGTTCAACTAACGAAACTTTTTTCATTCTAAAGCTACCAGGTTCCCCGTTGTTGTTTAGAACGTCAGCCAACGGCGGACCGTCGAAAGGCTTGAATGTTTCTTCTAAATGTTCAGCAAACAAATTCGCTTTCTCTTTGTCTTCTCTTGCCCATTCGCCGTTAGCTTTTTTTATTGGTGCCGAGTGGATTATAGGTTTCTTGATATACTTAACTGCTTTCCACAGCGAGTAGTTTGAGGTCCTATCCGCCGACAAGCCTTCAAGGTATTCAGTGGTCTCACGATTTTTAAGATCTAGCAACATTCCTTTCAGTTTGTTAGAGAGGTGGTTCAATAGGGTTTTGTCTGGGGGGGCCCTCGTGCCTTGCCATCTCCTACGCGCTCTTCTCTTTTCACGAATCAATTCTTCGATTTCGAGCGGATATGTTTTACGTACATGCCCGTCGGTGCTAACTGCGTTCTTTTGGGACGAATTGTTGTTCCAAGCAGCGCTCTGAATTGCTTCAATGAATTTGTCAACTGCGGTTTCTAACTCGAAGGGAGTTTTCAATGGCACATTCAAGCCAACACCCTCCTTACAGTCCTTTCTGAAAGCGTCCCAGTTCATGTTTTTGCTAATCTAGGAGCTCTTTCTATTTTCGCCAGTCTTCCACCCATCTTCAAGATAACTCCTGAGTGGTCTGAGCAAAGATCATAACACTCTTCAATTCGCGTAAGGTATTTGGGGTACCCTTTAGCGATGAAAAAATCGACAAGGTCAGGCTTTTTATTCCTATCGGTTGGCCAATATGTTGGCTTACCCGTGGAGAAAAAGTCCACCCCACGCTTCATACTATTTTTGTACAGTAATCTGCCTCTTGTTGAATTGCATCGTGAGCCCCAAAAAGTATGCTTCGCGTTGAAGTCACCCCCAATGATAAAATTGGACCCAATGAAGTCATACATACGATCAAGATCGTCTTCCACCAGTCTATATCCTGGCGGGAAATAACAAGATGCAATGTTATAATCTAAGCAGTCAATTTTTACAGAAACTGAACTGATCTGCATAGAGTCTAGCTCAACTTCTGTGTTCTTGAAGTGCTTTATGCAGTTCTTAATGTAGAGGGAGGATCCTCCTCTCGAATTTTGCGAAGGGTGATGTGCGTGATAGTCATTGTAACCTTTAAGTTTGGGTGTAGACCCGCTTTTAAGGTGAGTTTCCGTAATCATGCAAATATCAATATTGTTTTTCCGTAGAAATACTTCTAGTTCGTCTATTTTATTCAGAAGGCCGTTTGCATTCCATGTTAGTATTTTAAATAACTGTTTCATATTCATGTTCTCTTGTAATTTTTTCGAGGCTTAAACTCGAGCTTGCTCAGTTTGTCAAATATAACTTTGTTGATTTTAGTCTGATCCTCAAGTTTCTCCAAGATTACAGCGAGGATCTGAGACACTGCATCTGTTGTGGGCGATCTTGCCTTGCTTTCGTTTGCCGCAACCTGTGCGTATGATTTCGGTGCGACCAGTGGTGGTTTCTCCGCTGCACTTGAACTGGCGCCGCTCTTTTGTGGAGCTTTTACGCCTTTTGTCGACGCCTCCTTTGCCAATCTTCCACTTTTGATCGGCTTTGGCGTCTTTGGAGTCTTTGGCTTAGGAGTTTCAGCAGGTTTTGGGCGTCCTAGGCTTTGATTCTGACCTCTAGTATTTTCCTTAAGAGGTTCTCGTCCCTTTTGCAGCTCTATGGCTACTTCGCATCCTCGATAGTTCGCGGGGTGGTTTCCGTGGTAATTGGCGCAAACTGCTGGAGCCTTTATGTCAACCTTGCACTCTGTTGACAGGTGTTTTCCGGCACATTTCACGCAACGTGGTTCTTTTTGGCAGTAGGCACTTGTGTGCCTGAATTCTTGGCATCGCTTACACTGTGGTATCAGTCTATTGCCCTTTCGCATGGGTTCGATTTTAACCCTGATGTTAAGTATCATTTTTATTTTATAAATATCGTTTATGCTCTCAGTTCTTTCAAAGGAGAGCATAAAAATTGGAAGGCCGCGTCCGATCACAGTGTCTCTTTCTCCTTCCGTGCGTTGCTTTTCCTTTTTAATGATATTGACGGCATCAATAATTTTAAGGCCTTTATTTTTTACGTCTTTTACAACGTCTTCTTTTGTGCATGATGGGTGGAGCCCCCTTACAAGGACTCGCAGTGGTTTCTCGTACTTATTTTGATAAGTATACCACTCGATTCTTTCTGCATTCAGTCTAAGAGACAGTGCGCGATAGGAATCGGCGTTGTCAACATTTACTTTCCACACGTTATTTCGGTGCGAGGTAAGCTTATAGTTTTCTGTTCTCACCGTGTTTGCAAGAAGGTTGCGCAATCTCCCAAAGTCTGCTATCCCGACGATGTTTATTGCGGGAGGTGGACGAATTTTCGCTTCTGGTTTAGCCTTGTTTGAGCCAGAGGGCTTATCTTCTTTTTGTATTACTTCGGGAGAGGAATTCGCCTTTCGCTTCTTGCTAGACCTTTTCCTTAAGACTGAATCGGTCTCAAGTGCAAGTTCGTCCTCGTCCGTGAAGTATTCGACTGCTGGTCGGTTCGGTGTTACACACTCTTTCGTTACCTCACAGTCTTTCGTTAAACGAGTATTTTTAATATCCTCGTTTTCTTTTCGCAGAGAGTCAACTTCCATTTTTAGATCTTGGAAGAGTCGCTCCATTTCAATAAGCTTAGCTCGGAGTTCATTATTCTCCTTTTCTAAGCTCTTAATTTTCACAGAGTCCTGGTTTACCGGTGGAATGCTTTTTCCGGATATGTTCGATCTAGGTGGTGGTGATCGATTTAGTTTTGTCCTTTTCTCAAAAGGATTTATAAGCAATAAAAGGCTCTCCCCAGAATCCGTAGAGCCTGCCTCCGAAGAGGGTGGATTTTCCAGCATAGCTGGGCTGCCACCTGGGGTAATCAAATCTTTCGTTTTGTTCATTGCCATTTTTTTTTAACTTGTCGTTTTTATGAGAAATAGGTAAGTCACTTCTATTTTCATTTTTAAATACAGCCGCCCCTTTGGAGACAGACGCCGACCAGTGAGCCGCACAATGTGTGACAGACGCTTCTGGATTTTAATTTAACCTTCAGATTCATCTATAAGTTAAAACCTTACTGCCAAAAGTGGCCCCAAATGGAGCAGCATCGACAGCATCCGTTGAAACATTAAAGAATATTTCTTCCGGTGGATTTTAGTCGGCTCTTACGACAGGCATACCTTACCTCAAGGCTATTCTAACCCCGACCTTGCAGGGGTAAAGTCAATGGATGAATGAATACAGATTTTTAGGGCTTTCCGATGACATTTAAAAACTAATATCGTGAATCCATTCATCCTAGCCATCCTTTAATGGAATTCGTTACTTCATGTCTTTTTAGAATGTAGAATGTCTACATTATCTATGTAGAATAACTAACAATTATTGAATCCGTTTAAAAATTTATTTAAACAAGCCCTGCTGGCCTACGTTATTAACAAAAAAAGTCCTTATGCCTTAGCATTTTTCGATTTCAGATATTGCCCCTTCCTGACGAATTTTTCGCTTACGCCCGTGAGTATCGCCATCCAAACAGATATTTTTTTTACATGCGCCATTTGCTTTTCGCTCCATAGTGCCTGTTTTCATTTGGTTGATCCTCTATAAAGCCTGCATTAGAAAGCCCTATACAAGTGATAGCCTCTATAAGGCCTGTAGCTGGAAGCCTTATACAAGCAATAGCCTCTATAAAGCCTGCAGCAGGAAGCCTTACACAAGTAATAGCCTGTATAATGCCTGCAACAGGAAGTCTTATACAAGTAATAGCTTCTATAAAGCCTGCAACCGGAATCCTTATACAAGTAAAAGACTCTATAAGGCCTGCAACAGGAAGCTTTATACAAGTAATAGCCTCTATAAAGACGGCAACAGGAAGGCTTATACAAGTTATAGCCTGTATAAAGCCTGCAACAGGAAGCTTTATACAAGTAACAGTTTCGATAAAGCCTAACAGTAGGATTTATACAAGTCTGTTAGGTCTTTACAGAACAAACAACAGTTTCGGTAAAGCCTAACAGGAAACTTTATACAAGCCTGTTAGGACTTAACAGTTTCGGTAAAGTTCTCCAAATGTGCTTCTGTAAGGCCTTTCACACACTTTTTAGCGGGAGGGGAAGCAGCCTTACCGCAACAGAAATGTTACTTGGGAAGTGCAAATCATTCGGCGTTGACTAGGTCAAACATAGTCAAGAGCAGATCATTGGGCGTTGACTAGGCCATAACATTGTCAAGTGCAAATCATTCGGCGTTGACTAGGCCATAGCATTGTCAAGTGCAAATCATTCGGCGTTGACTAGGCCAAACATATTCAAGTGCAAATCATTCGGCGTTGACTAGGCCAAACATAGTCATGTGCAGATCATTGGGCGTTGACTAGGCCATAACATAGTCAAGTGCAAATCATTTGACGTTGACTAGGCCAAACATAGTCAAGTGCAAATCATTCGGCGTTGACTACGCCAAACATAGTCAAGTGCAAAACATTCGGCGTTGACTAGGCCATAACGTAGTCAAGTGCAAATCAGTTGGCGTTGACTAAGCCATAACATAGTCAAGTGCAAATCATTCGGCGTTGACTAGGCCATAACATAGTTAAGTGCAAATCAGTTGGCGTTGCCTAGGCCTAAACATAGTCAAGTGCAAATTTGTGGGCTTCAACTAGACAAAATCAAGCCAACAGAATTTAGAATCATGGATGATTTATTAAAACACCAGCTACAGAGAGGGCAGGCAGTGGAATCCTTATCCAGGGACACACCCTGTCTCGAGCCGAAAAATGACGCGGCATGGGGGGCACAGCTCCAGAAACTCGAAGAGGAGTTTTCAGCGTTCAACGGTACCGCTGCGGAGCTCCAACAATTTGAAGAATCGAGAACCCCTACTTTAAAAATCGGTATTATGACCAGGTCAAAGGACTGTATGAAAGGACTAAACGGAGCCTGGAGGAAGAACTGACCCGCATGATGCAATCTAGGGACACCCGAACGAAACAAATGCGGTGTCTAAAACATATGATCAATTCTTTAAAACGCACCATCACCCAGACGGTGAAGGAAATGGCAGAACCCACTTTGAGATCTCTTCAATATATCAAAGTCAAGACTGCATACATAAACAATTGTGGATGGAAGTAAAGAGTAATCATGGAGACATCGTAAGGCATCAGGTTTACGACTGTGATAAAGACATATTTATGGCGCAAGGAGATTTTGTGCAAGTCATGGTCCTGCTAAAGGAACAGGAAGACGCAATAAATGAATCCGTTCCCGCGCACAACAACTCCAACCGGACAATCACCGAGGGCCAGCAGAGCACTATCCTGGCTCCAGCGGTGAAATTGATGCCGATAACACCTCCGCACTTCAGTGGTGATTACCTAAAGTGGAAAGAGTTCGAGGATTTCCATTTAGAGCTAATCCACAACACAACGATGACCCAAGAACAAAAGATAATGTACCTGAACTCCAACTTAAATGGTGAAGCAGCAAGTTCGTTAAGCACTTGTTAACGACAGGAGACAATTACCAGACAGCATGGGGAATGCTGCAGAAGAGATACAACAACAAGCGGTTGATTGTCAACGCAATTTTGGACAAGCTGATTTCACAACAAGCACAAATATCAGAAGCAGCAATGGGCTTGAAGGCGCTTCATGACACTACCAAAGAGTGTCTGGCAACTTGGGAGTTGAAACCGATGAGTGGGGTCCGATTCTCACTCACATGATCATCAAAAAGCTCGATAGGAGCACACATGCTTTATACGAGCAATCTCTCGTCAAAGCAACGAAATTGACAGAAATTGACGAGCTGCTGGATTTCATTGAAAAGCGGTTACAGTCCCTTGAAGCATTGCGCAAAGAAAACAAACAGTTAAGCGTCGGATATCATGGGTATTCACCGCAGAAAAAGCAAGTAACAACATTGTCTTCAGTTATAGGCGAGACCACGTCAGAACAGTGTAAGATGTGTAATGGAGCACACAAACTGTTTTAGTGTCAAAGGTTGCTTCAGTTGAATCCAACGGCATGCATGAAGCAAGTACCGACTTGGCGATTATGTCGTAGTTGCCTCAAACCAGGTCATTTCTCGAGGGAATGTACATCAAGACATTGTACGAAGTGTTCATCAAAACACAGCACTCTCCTACATGTTCAACAAGTAGAGGCCACTCAAGGACCGAAGCAAAACAACCTGGGTCAACCCGCATTCTCTACAAGTGCAGCAGCTACAAAGACAGACTTCAATGCCGAAGACTACGTGTTTATTGCCACAGCCATAGTAAACGTCTCTGATCGGTTCGGAAATCTCATCGCATCTCGTGCCATCTTGGACTCAGGATCACAGTCAAGCGTCGTATCTGCCAGAGTTTGCCACAACCTAGGGTTCGGCCGCAGGAAGCATGAAATCAACGTATCAGGCATCGGAGGAATTCAACACAAGACACAGGGAAGAATCAACACACGACTGCACTCCAGAACATCCAACTATGCAACCGATGTAGAGGCGTTCGTTATAACACAGATAACGGCAATTGAAACTGAGGGATGGGAGATACCAACAATCATACATTTAGCGGATCAGCAATTTAACATACCTACCGCAATGACAAACTGCTCGGAGCAGAACTGTATAGCTCACTGATGTCAATTGGGTAGATCAAAATCGGTAGCAACTTACCAACACTTCAAAATACCGCACTTGGATGGGTGGTGATGGGGAAGGCGGCTACGGAGGTGCCAAGGAATATTCAGCATTGCGGTATAACAACATATTCATCAAATGGTCTCGAATCACAAATCGAAAAATTTTGGGCCTTAGAAGAAGCGGAGCCACAGCGACGAGCCATGACAGCGATGGAAGCCGAATGTGAAAACGTTTTCGAGAGAACAACTACAAGAGATAGTGGGGGACGCTTCATTGTACGACTTCCTTTTATGCATAGCCCATCGAAGTTAGGAGCTTCAAAGGAAACAGCGATAAGAAGGTTTTACAGCATCGAACGAAAACTAAGCAAAGACGAGAAACTCAAACAACAATATACGCAGTTCATGCATGAGTACGAGCAACAAGGACATATGACACGTATCGACAACGTGAACTATCTCAAGCCGCACCATAGCGTGATCAACCTAGCTAGCAGTACTACAAAGGTGAGGGTAGTGTTCGATGCCTTAGCAAAAACCAGCACAAACACATCATTAAACGACATAATGTATACTGGTCCAACCATACAAAATGATTTATTCAGTCTTCTGATAAAATTCAGGTTCCCGCAGTATGTTTTCACTGTGACTTTTCACTATGACAGATCCTCATAAGCCCCAAGGACCGCCCATTTCAATCAATCGTCTGGCGGAAGCAGCCTGAGGAGCAGCTGCACATCTATCAGCATACGGTGACGTATGGAACCAACTCGGCACCATATTTGGCAGTCCGGTGTCTACAACAACTAGCTGAAGAGGAAGCACTTTCCATTGGCCGTTAGAGTAGCGAAGGAAGATTTATACGTAGACGACGTAATGACAGGATGTGAAGATCTGGAAGAGCTTATGAGAACTCAACAACAGCCTATAAACCTGGCTTTATCCGGAGGATTTAATTTACATAAATGGTGTTCTAATAACTATCAAATCTTCAAGGCAATTCCGGAGGAAGAGTGTGGGCTAAATGTTGATATCAGTGAATATGAGAAAGGTGAACCAGAGACTAAGACATTGGGAATCAGCTGGTTACCAAAGGCAGATTTGTTCATGCTAAAAACCTGTTGGGACGAATCTCGACGCTTTACGTAGCGAACAATCTTATTCGATATCGCCCATTTGTTCGATCCATTGGGTTTCGTAAACCCAGTCATTGTGTTAGCAAAAATCTTCAAGCAAGGATTATGGGATCTACAGTTAGACTGAGATGAAGCCATACCACATGAGATGCACTCAGCATGGACTCACTTCAAAGGTCAGCTACCGTTTTTGACAACGATAAAGATTCCTAGACAGGTGTGATGGCCAGATTCGCAATGTTTCGAGATTCACGGATTTAGTGACGCGTCTGGGAAGGCGTATGGAGCAGTGGCTTATGTACGTCCTGTATCATCAGCAGGAGAATACTCAACCCGATTGCTGTGTGCTAAATCGAAGGTAGCACCGCGAAAACAAACAACATTACCGAGACTCGAGTGATGTGCAGCTAAGTTACTGTCCGTTTTAATAAAGCGCGTCCGGTCACATGTTGGAAAGGCTCCAGACAAGATCTTCTATTGAACGGATTCTCAAATTGTGCTGTCATGGATTCAAGCAACAACATCATCATTCAAAACATTTGTCGCCAACAGAGTGGCAGTGATACAGAGTGAAACAGAAATACAACAATGGAGATTCATCAGAACCAAGATGAAACCGGCTGACCTCGTGTCACGAGGAATGCAAGCGTCACAATTGGCTTCATCCAGTTTGTGGTTCCACGGGCCGGAGTTTTTGCAGAGACCCGAAGCAGAATGGCCAGTGGAGAAATTTAATGTGGTTAGAGAGCAATCGGAAGAGAAGGCGTCTCGAACAGGACTCCTGACGATAAGCCAAAGTAATCATACGATGTATAAAATAATTCATAAAAACTCATTCGATCATCTTCAACGGGTTATGGCATATCTCATCCGAATTTGCACAAAAAGCACCTAGGACATGTCAGGAGATCAAGGACAACTATCCACTCTCGAAATGCAAAGAGCACTACACAAAATCATAAAGATCGTGCAAGAAGAACACTTCCAGGAAGAGCTTAAACAATTAAGAAACAATTGAATAGTGGAAAAGCGGAGTTGTTTGGCATCATTGTCGCCTACAATTGATTTAACAGGACTCATACGTGTTGGTGGGAGACTTCAGGCATCCACGCTTACGAAGGACGAGAAGCACCCAATAGTCTTGCCGAATTCGCATCCATTTACAAAGCTTCTGATGACTCAAATTCATCTAAAGCAATTGCATGCCGGACCACAGCTTCTTTTGAGCATTTCAAGGCAACGGTTTTGGCCAATCCGAGGCAAAGCCGTTGCAAATTCAATCGTCAACAATTGTGTGCAGTGTTTCCGCGTTAGCCCACAAGTTGTAGGACAGCAGATGGGAAACCTCCCAGCAAACCGAAATCAACCAGCATGAGCGTTTCTCGATTATCGATTACTGCGGGCCCATTGAAATACATTTTAAATTACGAGGAAAGAGGCCTACCAAGGCATACGTAGCAATCTTTGTATGCTTATCAACAAAGGCCATACAAATTGAAGTCGTATCTGACTTAACTACAGCAGCATTCTTGGCAGCGCTAGACCGGTTCATCGCTAGAAGGGGAGTCCACAGCAAATTGCAGAGTTACAGCAAATGCAAACTAGATACAAGTGGAAATTTCCAGAAAGAGAGTTAGAAATTGGCATGTTAGTGTTGCTAAAGGAGGACAATTTGCCATCATGCAGCTGGCCAATGGGCAGGATCATCAGAACCATTCGAGGACAAGACGGGTTGGTAAGAGTGGTGGAAATCCAAACTGCCAATGGAGAATTCCGCCGAACCATCCACAAGATTTGCCCATTGCCAGACGAAGTGAACAATTCTAATACAGCTACCAACCAACAACAAGACCATAATGGAACATTGCATTCGAACGAAATATTGGCTACAAAGGAGAATCAGCCCAAAGAACCATTAAGACGCTCGTCGCGCTTAAGGGGGATCAGAATGACGACCGCATTGCTCAGTTTACTCTTAGTCTCATCGTGGAGCTCAAGAATAGCACAACAGCCAATTACAGATAACCCTGTCAAGGTGTCACAATTCAACTCCAGCTCTTTATTTTGATGACATTGGCTTTGCCACTATCATAGCCAGTAAGTGGAATATATACACATTTCACAACTTAACAAATTATTGGATCGAGCAAGAAGGACTCACGACCTGCATATAGCAGCTGGGAGTGCTCTGTCACTTGATGATAGAAAACCAACAATACGGTTTAGACAGTTTGGATGCAGCTGACTCACAAACTTCAACAAGTAAAGGAAGTCAACCAGCTGCTTAGGGAAATACATCAAACGCGACAACAACGTTCATCTTTGGACATCGTTGGGTATGCAGCAAACAAGTTGTTTGGCGTATTAGATCAAGAATATGCAGAAAAGATGAAGAGAACAATCGAGGCAGTCAATTCAAATGAGGTCCATTTGATGGAGCTTGTCAAAAATCAAACCTCCATTATCGAGTCCACGACCAACGTGTTTCAGAAGTCATCTCAAGTCATTGAAAACCAGTTCGAAAAGTTTAGCACAAATTTCGATTCAATTGTGTCTGCCTTCAGTAACCTCACCGAAGAGGTCAAGGGAAGTAGACTTAGCGCTGAATTTAATCCACTTGCGATTCTAACAACGCTGATTTTAACAAATTATCAGAAAACTCACAACAACATTTTGGACGTATTATCTACATCTCAACACGGAAGAATTATGGAACAGCTACTTACGCCAGCGCAACTTAAGGAAGCACTTTTGCAAATAAAAGGAAACATTCCAACTCATTTAGCACTCCCTCGTGGAACCTTAGAGGACCCATTAATGGCACTTCAGCTCCTAAGGGTAAACGGAAGAATAGCAGACAATCTTCGACTCTTCAACATCAAAGTACCAGTTGTAAAAACATTAATTGTTCCAGGTCTCAAAGGTGGTACCAGTGCCAAGCAAATATAATGATCAGTTCAAATACATCGAACCGTCAACACAATTTATAGTAGCCTACATCAGGATCATTTCTACGCTATGACTCAGGACGACGTAAATCAATGTTTGAAATTGCAAGATCGCCACCTTTGCTATGAAAACCAATTGATGTTTACCTCACAATCACCTGCTCATCAATGTGAAATTGATATGCTTATACACAACGAAAAGTTGTCACAGTTTTGCACAATCAAAGTCATGCCCTTATGGATGCCCTATTGGATTCAACTTCACACAAGAAACACATGGATCTTCGCTCTAGATGAGCCACGAAAATACGATGTCATCTGTAACTCAATACGTCAAGTCATCAATTTGACTGGGTCCGGAATACTTACCCTGTCTCCGGGATGCGTAATAAAACGAGGAGCCATGGTCATAAATGCACATCAAATATATGAAACATATATATGCCTCGGAAACATTGCTCACACAGACCACGGTAAGTTTGATGCACAGCCGAGTGAGTCCATCGATTTTATGTTTCGTAACGATGTGGATTCCATTCGAGAGTCCATCATGGCGGTAAGCCCATCTTAATAAAAGCTAAACAGCGGAAGAAAGTCTGCGAATTCATCTAAACACAAATCTCCATCGATTTCCGTCCTGGTCGACAGCTTCATCATACTCATCAGTAACTATGTATATCGAACTTCAAATTTCACAAGAAATCAGTGCCGTCTCCAACTGGATTCCATTGATCAGCAATCAGCATACACACGATCAACGATGGACACGATGGATTGAACAGATACACATCGCACCCGGGAGGAATAGAAGAACATCAGTGGTGGGTGCCATCGGCGGTATTTATCGGGAAAAATTATAATAATTGAATTCAGTCTTCGACCAGCAGCGACAGATTCAAGTTGCAGGTTTGTAGAATCCAAAGTCAGAAGTGTCAACTAAATGGTTTATCTGTGCAATTTTTTTTTCCCTAAATAAAATGTAAATCTTTTAATACAAAAGTTGCTTTTGTCTTAATTCTACAATCTTATAAGAAAAAGATATAGTCAAGCAGAAAGTCAAAGGAGGCTTTTCGCTATACAAAAAAGTTAGTTAGTTAGTTAGTTATTTTAAGTTTATTATTTTCATTTAAAACTTAAGATTATTATAACGTTCAAGCTTTAGTTAAAATAAGGCGGAAAATAATAGTAATCAATCCGTAACTTACAGTTAGTGTGGAAAGAAACCAAATTAATTACAATATAAAGATACAATAATTGATGTGGGGGAGCATCGATTAATTGAAATTCAAAATTTAAGGAATTTATCTAACAATATAAACAAAATAAAATAAAAAATTCATTTAAAATAATTGCAAATATAAATTCATTGGTTTATAAATTTAATCATTAGAAGCTAACACCAAAAATACAGGAATGACTTGTGCTCTTGTTTAAGGTAGCAGATTATCCAAGTAATGATTCAAGGAAGTCATAGTTGAGTCTAATAATAACCAGTCTTTTACGCGATTTAGGAATGAATTAAATCGTAAGGTTGACCTAACGGAAAAAGGTAAATTGTTAAACGTTGAAGGAGCTGTAACAGTGTAGAAGCGCGAAAAGTGGGTTGTGCAGGCAAATGGAACATTTACCAGGTGCATGTTATTTGTACGAAGACTATAAAATTCATTTGTTCTACTAGGAAGATTTCCACTTTGCTTAAAAAATTCTTTTAGTACTTTAAAAACGTAAAGATGTCTCATTGGTAAAATTCGCAGATTTATAAATAATGGCCAGCTCGGAGTTAGACGATTTATTTTACTAATAATTCTAATTAAATGTTTCTGAGCTATCAACAATGGTTTAAAAGAGTTGTTATAAGAGCCACCCCAACTTGTAATACCATACTGTAATTTAGAGTGGGCAAGGCCATAATAAATTGACTTTAGCACGTTTGCAGAGCAGTGTTTTTTGATGAGGTACATTTTGCGAGTTACAAGGAGCATATGATTTTTAATGGTATGAATATGATCTTTCCAATTCAGGTTCCGGTCAATTAGTACTCCAAGGTATTTAAAATTTTGCACAGATTCAATTTTAAAGCAACTGTTTGAGCAGGGGGAGTTACAAACAAAAGTACTCTTTCCACAGCTATGTACAGGCAAACAGAGTTTTTTGCAATTCGGCGAATGAAAACATAAATCAAAAGTTACCAAATCATTGTTTGATAGGCTGAAAGACATTAGTTTTGTTTTCTCGCTTATAATCAGCTTATGTTCTGAAAACCAAATTCTCAGTGTTTCAAGGTCTTCTGAGATCTTCGTAATGCTTTCGAATATTGTATCACACTGATAAGTCAGGGCTATGTCATCTGCAAAAGCTGTTGTCGCCCCGTTAAGATTCAGAGCAAACAGAGAGTTAATATAAATTATAAAAAGGACAGGACATAGAACTGAACCCTGTGGAACGCCATTTCTTAAAGTACGTGAATCACTCAAATACCCATTTACATTGACCTTTTGTTTTCTACCCTTGAGATACGAGCAAAACCATTTGTGAATGACTCCTCTAAGCCCGGCATTGTATAATTTCATCAACAGAACGTCGTGGTCAACCAAGTCAAACGCTTTTGTCATGTCAACAAAAAGAGCCATGGTGGCTTTTTTGCAGTGCACACTTTCATATAATTGGCCACATAATCTTAGGATTGCGTCTTCCGTTGACATCCCTCTTCTAAAACCGAATTGAAAACTACTAAAAAACTCATTCCTGTCTAAGAATGACAATATTCGCGATTTTATAAGTTTTTCAAAAATTTTAGAAAATGTTGGAAGGAGGGAAATGGGTCTATAATTTGACATATTTTTTTTGTTGCCTTTTTTAAAAAGTGGTATTACTTCAGCGCCTTTTAGGTGCTGGGGAAAGCAACCGCTTTCAACACTTAGGTTAAACAAGTAACTCAAAACGTCTGCTACATTATAACACACTTTCTTAAGCAATACACTTGATATGCCATCGCTAGTGCACGAGTTTTTATTTTTTAGTGCGAATATTGCCTTACAAATTTCATTTGAGGAAAATGGTAGGAAAACAAAACTGTTTGGTTGAGTGTCATCTGTTGTTCTTTTGAAGCAGTTGCAGTCTAAATTAGTTTCAAAAGATGGTTTGAGGTTTTCTGAAATTTCGGTAAAATACTCGTTGAGTTTATCTGAAATGCTACTTAAATCGGTGACATTAATACCATCTATATCCAAGCTGTTTATGTGCATTGGCTGCCTACTTTTCCCTAAAATGCTGTCTACTACTTTCCATTCCTCCCTTATGTTACCCCTCGCTCGATCAAACGATTCAGAATAAAAATTGTCGCGTGTATCTTCAATGTTCTTGCGCACGGTTTTGCACAGATTATGGTAATATTTTTTTAGTTTTATATTTTGTGGGTGACTTTTTATTTTATTTGCAAATTTGTTTTTTCTTTTAATCTGCTGCAAGAGATTAAATGTCATCCACGGCTTTAGGTATTTATTTTTGTTTGATACGTGAGGGGAAAGGGTAGTGCAATTTGATATGTACTTTTCCAATGTTGCAAGAAAAATATCGAATGCAATTGAGGGATTAAGTTCAAGATAAACTGGCTCCCAGAATTCGTATTTTAAACACTCATTTAAAAGATTGAAATCCGTGCAATATCTTTTGTTATTAACTGTGGTACCACTGTTTAATGCTTTGGAGTTACTACAACACGCTGTGAGAGCAACCATGCAATGATCTGTTAATCTTAGATCATAAACAACGCCATTGAATTTATTACTATTATTCTTCCCCAAACGCATAAATATATGATCAATGCAGTTTCCGTTGATTCGGTTATACGAGTTGGCTCATTAATAAAACTCTTTAGACCATATGACGCCATAAGAAACATATAATTTTCGGAATCTTTATCAAATTGATTTAAAATATCAATATTGATATCACCAATTACTATAAGGTTCTTTTCTTTGCAAATACTTAGAGCATCGCTTAGTTCACCAATGAAAACTCCTTTAGAAGATGAATGTAACCTATAAACACAAAGCATTGCATAACTTACATTCATATAAGTAAAAGACAACTTTAAGACATCGGCACTAACAAAGTTAAACTTGAAGCTATCGATTAAATAACCATTTTTTACATACACTGCTACACCTCCTGCTGAGATTTTCTCATTACAATTCCCAAAAGGGGTATATTCAGGTATGTTATACAGACCTAATTCATTCCCATAAATCCAAATTTCACTCAATACAATAACAACAGGTAAATTGGATAACGACTCAAGGTGCGCTACTAAAGCTGAAAAATTTTTTCTAGTGCTACGAATGTTCTGATGTAAACAGACAATATCAGCAAAATTAAGAGAATCAACTGGGTACTCAGACTCACATGCATTGGGGACTAAACACGAAACAGAGTTAAGAGAATTGCTCATAAATTATTTAAATCTTCAGCACAAGTAATTCTTACAAAATTATCCCCCTCCTGCTTCCGCATATACACTGTCCCATTTTTAGTCCATACATAGTTGTACCCCTTTTCTCCTTTTATCGCCAATGCAGCATTTAGAAGTTGCCGTGTGTGGTACGTCAAGCAATCGTTTACGTACACCTTCTCCGATCTGCCACGATCAGCGTTCCTGTTGCTGTTGAAAAGTGTTGTTGTAAGTTGCACTTTTTTTTCTTTCTTTGCTTTCATCACTCTCTCCTTGCACTGCCGAGAAACAAATTTGACAAAGAGAATTCGCTTCGTTGACTGTACACTGCTACTGCTAGTGGCTGGGTTGCGAGTATTATTATGCCGTTTGGTTATGCGCTTTGTGTAGCAGTGGTCAATATCTTGCTTTGTTATGCCGACACGCAGACCGTCGTTGAAGATTTTTAGCGCCGTATCAATAGTCGGAGAGCTGGTGAAAAATTTTGTGACTTATTTGAACAACAAAATCACATACCTTGGTGTGTTAATTCGTACGCGAGAATGCAAAAAGTGGAATTCTGCCGCACCGCACGTGGTCCCTAGGGGGCGGTGGGCGGTCTTGAAGCGGTAAAAAAAATCTTAAAATGTTCCTCATTTGACTCATCCTGATTTTTTGTGTGTAGCATCTATCCGCAAAATTATGAAATTTTCTCATATTGGCAGATCATTTGGGTGGGCCCTAAGGCGTGGCAGAACACCCCCAAAGCACAAAAAAAAATTGCATTTGGTACTTATTTGAACAGCTCTGAAATTAATATCCAAGCTTTGTCACATCATGTGTAAGCCATGTGTGCAATGGCAGAACGAAATTCCGGTCCTAAGTCCTTGGCAGAAGATGCTAAAGATACCCGACCTTTGCAAGTCCTTCAGCAAAAAACCGATATGTAAACTTCTTTTTTCCAAAAAGTATAAGAGCTATCAACTTAAATGAGGTGTCCAATTAAAGCTTATTATTAGAGCTATAAACCATACAATTTTCATCTTTTTACTATGTGTAATTTTTTTTTTATTTTAATTCAAACCAAAAATAAGTTTAAAACGGTTACAATCCACACTATATCAACACTTATATCTCCATGAGTACATACTTGATTTAAGTAAGTCATATACTGCTTGAAAGCCCTCAATTTTTACTATAAGGCAGACCTCTTTCATTTTTATTTTTGCAGGGAAATAATTTTGTAGTAAGAGAAATATTTTGAATTGTTACCATCTTTTTAGTTGGTATAATATCTAACTATCTACCGCCTCATTTCCTTAGATTGACATATGAATATCGGGCTTGTAGGTTTGCATATTGCTACACAAACTTGACTAAGAATGATATTAAATGCAAGCGATTAATAGGCAGCAAGTTAATTTCTCTATTCTATGCTGAGCAAAAACAAGCAAACACTGCTTGTTTACAGGAAAGACTCAGGGAGATAGAGACTAGATTATCTTCTTTATCTGAAATTAATTAATTCAGCGATTAAACTCTCTCTGTGCGTGGGTTAAACTCTAAGTACTCTAACGGTTACGATCGCTTCAATTTTTGTTGCATTGAGTTAAGTTGTTTTGGTTTAAGTCATTTTGCATCGTTTAACGCTGCGCGAAGTACAGTCGAAAAATAATGTCTTCTGCAAGTTTGGTGTGCGTTTTTTGCAAAAATTACTTTGGCAAAATAAAGATTTTTAATGCAGAGACTTTAGAAAAAAGTGCTAAGTGCTTGCAAATTCGATCCAAATTTAAGCTTAAAAATTGTGAAGTTGTCTTACCATCTCTTTTATGTACGTCAGACGGCTATCATGTTAATTGTTATAAAAATTTCACTGCTATAAATAAAAAATACTTTAATCGGGATAAAGACAAGAACAGTGAATCAGTGAGTGCTGAAAATGCTGCTGAAGAAACAGGAAATTTGCATCCGCCAGTTACTACTGCTCCAACAAATGCTGATGGTGCTTCGACTAGTTTCCAAGTATTCAATCATGCTAATTGTGAGGGCCAAGCTAACAGTCTTTAATAAAAGCTTTATTAAAAGCTTAAAGTCTTTAACAGCATTTAATATCATTCTTAGTCAAGTTTGTGTAGCAATATGCAAACCTACAAGCCCGATATTCATATGTCAATCTAAGGAAATGAGGCGGTAGATAGTTAGATATTATACCAACTAAAAAGATGGTAACAATTCAAAATATTTCTCTTACTACAAAATTATTTCCCTGCAAAAATAAAAATGAAAGAGGTCTGCCTTATAGTAAAAATTGAGGGCTTTCAAGCAGTATATGACTTACTTAAATCAAGTATGTACTCATGGAGATATAAGTGTTGATATAGTGTGGATTGTAACCGTTTTAAACTTATTTTTGGTTTGAATTAAAATAAAAAAAAAATTACACATAGTAAAAAGATGAAAATTGTATGGTTTATAGCTCTAATAATAAGCTTTAATTGGACACCTCATTTAAGTTGATAGCTCTTATACTTTTTGGAAAAAAGAAGTTTACATATCGGTTTTTTGCTGAAGGACTTGCAAAGGTCGGGTATCTTTAGCATCTTCTGCCAAGGACTTAGGACCGGAATTTCGTTCTGCCATTGCACACATGGCTTACACATGATGTGACAAAGCTTGGATATTAATTTCAGAGCTGTTCAAATAAGTACCAAATGCAATTTTTTTTTGTGCTTTGGGGGTGTTCTGCCACGCCTTAGGGCCCACCCAAATGATCTGCCAATATGAGAAAATTTCATAATTTTGCGGATAGATGCTACACACAAAAAATCAGGATGAGTCAAATGAGGAACATTTTAAGATTTTTTTTACCGCTTCAAGACCGCCCACCGCCCCCTAGGGACCACGTGCGGTGCGGCAGAATTCCACTTTTTGCATTCTCGCGTACGGATTAACACACCAAGGTATGTGATTTTGTTGTTCAAATAAGTCACAAATTTTTTCACCAGCTCTTAGACTACAATGTCAGTGTCGCTGCAGTCAAGAGGAATATTGTAGATTTCCAAAGCATTTCCGATGAGTTGTTGTTCAAGCTGGTTTACTTTTTTCTCGAGTTTCTGTATTTTGAGCTCACATATATTGTTCCTAATTTGAAGTTCCTCAGTTTTCTTTTTATGCAATTGCTTAAGCTCTTGTATCTCGTCGTAAATAAGGTCAAGTGTAACGTTGGGCCTTTGTGTTGCGACGGGTGGATCACTCAACTGTGTCTTTTTGTCAGCTTTATTTAAATTGTTAGCTGGACTAGAGACGAAAGCTGGCGCTTCTCCGGATAGCGATTCACGTCGTTTTTTTGCTGCACATACATTGCACTGCCAGAGTTTATTTGCTTTTTTTAAAAATTCGATGTCGGCAGGTAAGACATTTACGCAGGCTGCATGAAAAAGACCTTTGCACTCCCGACACATCACTTTCAGTTGATTACGCTCCACTTTATTTTTACACGACAAGCAAGACATTTTTAAGAATTTTTGATAGATGTTTGATTACAATGATTTACATATACAAAAAGGTAACTTTATAGGTCGCTCTCGACGCGTGTATGCCCCACAACAAACAGCTGAGAACTGAAGATACTAAAGATTATGCCCACTGTAGCAGGTATATATAATACCGAAGTAGCTGATATTAGATATGCCCGATTTATACTTGCTAAAAAAAAACACCCAGTTATGAGAGACATTATGAAAACTGCCAGAACGCATGTCATAGAAGTAAATATTCGCTCTCTCATAATTCCTCTCGACTACAACTAAGTAAGCTTAACAAGTAGCTTACGCTTCCGTAGTGTTTATCGCGTTTAGTAGGTTGCTATCCAATGAATGCGTGGGGTGCCGTGGCGTAGTGGTTAGTGTGTGTGCTTACTACGCCGGAGGTCTGGGTTCGAATCCTGCCATCGTCACTTGAAAAAAAAGACTTGTTCTTTTTCACGGTCCCCACCTCCGCGAGGGTTTGACAAGCCCTCCGAGAGTATTAATTGTCTCGAAAAACTTCTCAAAGTGCCGTTCGGATTCGGCAAAAAATTGTAGGTCCCCTTGTATGTAAAGAAATTAACACACCATTGTTGAGAAGTTGGCCCTGGTTCACCTCGAGCTGTTGCGCCACTCTATTTATTTATTATTTATCCAATGAATGCACCTACTAAATCCGTCAGTTCGTGCGGTTCAACTTTACATCGCCAGGTCGAAGGGTCTTGTTCTTTGTAGTCGGCGCTCGTTGTTTGTCTCGTTAAGAGTACGGATCATTTCAGTGTTGTGCTGAACATGAAGACGAGCTTTCGAGCAAAGTTTGTTACTTCTTCGCTAACAGTAGGCTTTCCTAAATCTCTGTGAGTATCACTATTCCTAATATACCATGGAGCATTCACAATTGCTCTAGGTGCCTTGTTTTGGAAAGTCTGCAACATGGACATGTTGCTCGGCTTAGTACAACCCCAAAGTTGTATTCCGTGTGTCCAGGAGGGCCTTAACACCTGCCTGTACAAGAGCAGTTTGTTATACATATATGCTTAGTTTTGAAAATTTTCCTATAAGCAAATACATTTCTCTGAGTCTTATTTCGAGCTCGTCTCCTTTGCAAAATAATGTTTGTAATATTAAACATACAGTGTTTTACATATAATGTTTTGCCTTCTCTGAAGCGTAAAACTCCGGGTTGTGCCTAATTTTACACAAAAAATTGCACACATTTTGATAATAATTTTATACGCAGTTTTTAGAGTGTAACATAGGTACTTTCCTTGTCGTGTTAGCCTATCATTATGTGTAGTTCAGACTTTAATTTAATTTATTTCGATTTCAAATTGCAAACAATATTTGTAGCAGTTCCGAAAACTGCGTTTAATTGTGGGTATGGCTGGTGTCACTTTGTATAATGAGCGCAAAAACTAATAATCGGCGGTTAGTGGAAATGGCTGTAAGCTGATAAACGTATAAAATTATGTTAATGATAATGAACTAATCCACGGGGGCTGTTTACACTCTTTACGTGTTTCCATTTGCATTGTTTTTGATTACTAATTGTTCTGACAAATGCGAATTTCATGCGAATGTGGATAATCAGTGGTCCCGAGGGTCTAACTAGGCTAATTTGACGAACGGCTAAGAGGTATTGTATGAATAAATTTGGTTCCTGCTCCTGGCTGTTTTATCTGCTTTGCTGGTAACTGATTACCTTCAAAAATGCAAAAAATTGAGAAAAAAAAAACGATAAAGGAAAAGTTTTAAAAAACATTCAAAACATACCTATTGATTGTCTTAGGCTGAGGCATTTTAGTTATGCCATTTATTATGGATGACATAACTAAAATAAGATTATATTTTCTTTTTTGTGAACTTTATAAGTAGAACAAAGAAAATATCTAATCTAGCTATATCTAAGATCGAGGTTTTAAATCGCAAAAATAATAACACAAAAGTTTCCGATATATGAGTAACATTTATCGGACTGCGTATTGTAAAAGCAAATGCCAGTAAACTTCATGCAAACACTTTAGCAGAGTTTCTGTATCGAAAGAAAAGTCCTTTACAAATCTAATTAAAAAGGAAAAACCTTTATTTATATGGATAACAGAATGGAACAGATGGAAGACTCTATCAAAATTACATATTCAAAAGAAAACTTATTCTACATAATTATTGATTCTATTAAAGGGCATGAAGAAAATTTTACTTTTAAAGCTAAGTCGAAAAATTCAAAAACAAACGAAATAAAATGACCTACGTAGGCGTTCATTCAGAGAATGAAGTAGCAAATTTGTTTTTAAGAAAACCGAAAGAAATAATTGAGAAAGTTAATACAGCTCTCAGCAAGTTTTTTATGTAATAGACGAACCCATTGTATTGGAACTGATTACTTACTTATGATTACTTGTTTTATGTGCTATTTTTTTTTTCTTATTCTTTCGGAGATTAAGTTGAGTCCCAGTTTTTTCTTTAATTCTGCCTTCAGATGTGGGCGAGGCCGAAAACTTTTGATAAATAAAATGTAGAACTAAATATTTTCTACACCATATGATAAGCCAAAAGAGAGGACTTAAGGATATACTTTTCAATAGACAACACCCCCCCCCCCCCCCCCGTCCCCCCGTCCCTGCTCCGCCCTCTTTAGACAAGATAAATTTTACAATTCCACATTGAAAAATTAGACTTATTTCTCTAAAAAACCAAACATTTTGACTTAACGTCGTAAAAAAATCGATTTTATCGTTTATATCTTAGTCTGATTTACATGATATTTCCATAGTCCAGTGTGAACCAAGGACGGCGTACCCCACAAATGGACCATTAGGCATGCAGTAGAGTGGGAGGGTTATGTATGATCCATAACTTCAGATCATAACCTCGCGCCTAAAAGAAAAAAATTTAATCCTCTTGCTTTAGAGACGGGTGGACATCGCTTAATCGATTTTCTTGTTTTAAGGTCTTATAGAACCTGCATTAAACCTGAGGTACCTGGGTGGGGTGAAGAGAATATAAGTTTAAGGCATACCTAATGCAAAATTTTAATGGTTAAAGTCAGATACCGTTTTTTCACAAAACAGAGTATCTTATTCCCTTGCTTGGGAATACTTTTATCATGCCTTATTGCACCAACCTGCTTTTAGCTTCCAATGCTCTCCTCTCCATACTGCAATTTGCAAAGGATTTAAGGTGAAAAAACCGCACACAAGACCATAAACATACTGCATTATAAAACAATACTCATAGAAGAACTTTTGTGTGCATACGTACAATGTTTTCCTTATGACTTATGTAGTATAATGTTACTTCTTGGGAACAAAGTTGAAGGAACTGTATATACTATTATCTTATGAAGGCAAAGAAACAGACAAAATTTACTATATGCATTCATTGGAGTAAGTTTCAAAAGGACATAAACGTGCTTATATGCGGGACAAAAGTATGCTCTCATTCTTTCGCCCTGTCGTCTATGCTTACGGCATGTGAGTAGAGGTTTCAGTATAGTGGCCCTTGATGTTCATGATAAGGACGATGATCACTTTCATGACAACTTTTCCTCGATTTTTATACAGTGTCTTAAAAACTTTTGCCCATGTCGTATTTTTTTTCTTCATACGAAAAAAAAACTTTTTCTGTTTAGTTCTTTTCTTTCCAACTTTAAATTATTTGCTTTCCAAGACTGAACTTTCAGTGTTATTGTGGGCAGTTGGGATCAGCTTGTCCTGCGAGTATCTATATAGGTACAAACTAATAAATTGTCCTTGCACCCGATAATACGTCCACTATAAGTTATCGGAATGATGCAATGAATAAGTAATTAGACACCCATTCCTGAAGATAAAGTTAGTATAGTCAGCTGACACCTGACATTTTTACAATCAGCACAGCAGGCACAGTAAGAATATTTCCCATAATTTACCTAAGACCACTTGCTGAGGTTAGAGAATGACATGCGTTGCGTGTGTTCCGTAAATATTTCATTGTGCATATACATTCCAGAAACATATCAGTCTGTTGATTATATCTCAGGTTTTGAAATGAAATGACAATACTAACATTGCAGGAACCCATAAATTGTAACATTAAACTAGCTAGTTAATAGTTGCATATCAAAAATTCTGGGCGAATGAAACTTGATGAGGTATAAGTAATTTAAAGTGGCTTCGTCTGTCCTGCTTTGCTACTGACAAAATTAGTACCTATACCTATACATATGACTGGCTATGTAATAATTGTTTGTTGATGGGTAGGTGTACATCAAAAAATGAGACATCAGCCGAATAGTTTACACTCGATAACATAATTGATTGTCTTTTTGACGGGGTTCGTAGGATCTCTTCTTCGAACGTGGCAAAAGCAACTGAGCGGGTCGTGCTCCATTTTTTTGGAGATAGGTTCTTTTACATGGAGGCTTCCTCGGATCTTCGTAGTACTTATTTTATAATTGCACCTTACTCGCCTCAGAAATAGTCCGTATCTAAAAATTTCAGTCCGTCTGCGACAGATTGTAAAATACCCTACTCTACCATTAAAGGAAACTGCCACGCCTCCAAAAATTGGGTGGGATATAAAAATATTACTGTTAATGCTTTATGCTAGGTGGTTGCATACATTTCGGACTAAAACTCCGCCTTTTTAACTTAAACTAGTGGGAGAGTTACAATCCGCTTAGGCGAATCGTTGTATACCCCATCCCAATTGACCACTGTCAAGCTCCGAATTATGTCATAAATTTTGGTTGTTAAATTTCAGTTAAGAATCTTTTCCCTAAGAAAGGGGGCGTGGCATCCAACCCTTCTCAACAACATCGTATTTTTGTTTATATTTTTTATCAGAAATGGTATACACGTGTTGACTGCATTTTCATAATAACAATTTGGTTTATACTTAAAAACGCCCCCAAAAGTGGGCGTGGCGAAAATTCAATCACTTGAGTTGATAGCTTACGCACATATCTGAACATTTTATAGTGCAAGTTTTTTGGATTTATAGCAAGTACATATATCAAACAAAAACCGTTTATTATTCTAATAGATTAATAATAGCAGATTAAGTATGACCACGCCTACAAGGGGGCGTGCTTCGCTTTTTAGCGGTCCGTCCGAAATTGGAAAAAGGACCTCTTATGGTATCACTACGTTGTCCGTCCGTCCGTCCGTCCAATCGCTTCTAAACGGTAAGTCGTAGAAACACAAAACTTGGTGTGCGTATAAACTGTGGAAAAAGTCAGAAAATCCAAAGAGAGCAATTTTTTTTAGGCACCGTTATTTGGTTTATTTACAGTTTGAAATTTTATGTGAAAATGGACTTAATGTTTTTCAGTGTTTTTTTCAAGAAGTTTAGTAGGCAGAACTAGAAAAACGAAACTAAGATTCAAGAAGTACTAAGCTTTAATCAAAAAACAAAACTTTTCGAAAACATCAAAACGTTTTTGAGAAATGAAGAGTCGAAAATGCATGACGTTTTTCAAAGTGTTGGAGGCGATAACTTTTGAACGGCTTATTGTTCAAAATCAATATTGAACACACGTATAAAGCAACTCAAAGTAAACCAAGTGAGGTCATATTTTTCAAAAACAGTTTGAGTACTGCAGCTTTGACGCATTTTCGAAAAAAAAATCGCAAAAATGCATGAAAAAACGTGTGCCCCCCCCTATTCCCCTGTGGTGTTTAAAGGAATTCTATGAAAAAAAAATCGCACGTATCAGAAATAATTCAAAATTTTAAGGAAAATTATAGCGGATTTTGAAAATTCAAAATCTTCTGAGATTTAACTCAAAAACATTAAAGCATTTTTCTATTATTGTTAATTTCTATTTCTTCTAGTAGCTAAAAAGATGAAAAAGATCGCCTAACGGTACAGGCGATCTTTTTCAGATTGGTTAAAGTACAAAGCTTACAAAAGGAAGGAAGGCTGCGTTAAAATTTTTTTAAATTTCCGTTCATAAAAAACGTTCCGCCTATTTAAAAAACGAAATAAAAAAGGAACTTGTTTTACCATTTACGCACAAACCGGTGGCCATAGAATTAAACAAAAATATCCGAAGCTAGAGCTGGTGGTTGTGCTATTGGAAAAAAGTCTATCGGTAACTGGAAAAAACTTCAAAATATTTGTTTTATGGATTTGAAATTTAAAAAATTACAAAAACGGTTAAAAGAACGCATGTCTCCCCCTCTATCCCCCAAACGGTACAAAGTATAATTTTTAAATTAACACCGGGCATAGTCCATATTCTTAAATTTTATACAAAACTATAGCAGACTTCGAATATTCAAAAAATTCGAAGATTTAAATGAAAAACGTGAAAATATTTTCGAAAACTATTTTTTAAAGATTTCGAGATCCTTAACGGTTATGACGACCTTGTTTAAATTTGGCTGAAGCATGTAATGTTTAAAAGGCAAGCGAACTGCATCAAAAACGTTTAAAAATTTCCGTTTTCGACCCTAAGTTCTTAAGCACATTCAAACAAGCGAAATTAAAAACAGCATATTTTTACCGTTTTCTCAGAAATCCATGTCAACAGAATTTGAGATGCTAGCACAGGTGGTTGTAAAATTGATCAAAAAGTCTAACAGTAATTAAAAATAATTGAAATTGCTGTTTTTTGGGTCTTAAATTATAAAAATCCTAAAAAGGCCAAGAAAGAGTATGTCCTTCCCTCTATTTTCAAAAGAACAGATATCAAGTTTCAAGTTCCTAGCTCAAAATTTAAGGCCTAAAAACAACCGACAGACGGACGGACATGGCTCATTTGACTAACAATTCGGTCTCGGTCATATGCCCTTAAGGTCTTGGGAGTCTGCGGTGATTATTTCTCTATGTTACAAACTATGAATCAAACTTAATATACCTCCTATCCTATGGGATGGGGTATAAAAATCATATTTTTTGAAGCCGCGGAGGCATATACTATATATGGAAAACGGTTAGAAAATAATAATATCTACAATCTTCTGGGAAAAGTATTCGTGCCCTCAGAAGAGGCCCATTCAGTGCATAGTCCTGCAAAGCTCTCCAGATTTTATCTCGAGATCCCGGCCATAGGCCTTTTCCAAATCTTCTCAAGAATAACCTTCAAAGGATAAATCTGGTCGATTGTGCCTCTGCCAAGCCAATAGCCGCATTGCTCTTCCTGCAACAAAGGCTCGATTACAGCGCTTCCAACACCTTCGCGCATACTTTTTCCGAAAGAATTAAGAGAGATATACCCTATAGTACGAGTAATCTCTCTTGTCCACTTTTTTGAAAATGGGCACTATAACTCCTGTTTGCCAATCGCTATGTGCTTACGCGCTTGTCCACCTTAATGACACGTGTTGGCCATTTAACACCTTCTTCACTCATTGCCTTGGGTATTTCTGGCCGGATTTCATGACAAGGATTTTCTGACAAGCCCTCCGAAAGTATCATCTTCTTGAAACACTTCTCACTTGCTGTTCAGTTTGGACAAAAAAATTAAAATTGTGGATTGAGCATTTCCGAAAACTGCTCGCTCCATCTGCGTAACACGTCGTTTTCATTTGAAATAAGTGTACCGTCTTTGAATTTAACCGCTTGTACGATATTAATCTTCTTTCCTCTGAGACGGCGTATAGCCTGCCAAATGTCTTGTTTGCAGATCTGTAATCGTGCTCTAACCTCTCGCCAAACTTTTGCCTAGCCTGTTCCTTGGCTGTTCTGACCACCATAATGGCAGTTCTTCGTGCCTCAATGTACCGGGCTCAAGAAAAATAGAGTTCCTACGTTGCTTCTTCGCAATAAAGGCTCCCTTATTCTCTTTGATGGTTTTTTAAACTCCAGGAGTTGAAAATTTTCCGATAAGCCAATTCATTTTTCTTAACCTGATTTCGAGCTCGGCGCTTTTTTTTAACGTGCGATTCCTAGATATTTCGCTTCATTTCAGTACGGGATTTGAACCAAGTTAATGAATAAAGACCTATTGTTTAAATTTTTATTAGAAGTAAAGTTACTGACTTAGTCTCGTTAAATACGACTCGCCAGCTTTTCGTCCAGTCACATATTTTGTCTAAAGGTCGTTGAAGTTTTTCTGTTGATGATTCAACTGTCGTATGCATATGATTCAACTGTCGTATGCGAGAATAGAAGTTTCGTCAGGGAATGTAGCTAAAATTGTTCCCTAATCGTTGGGTATGTCTCTAATATCAAACAAAAATAATATTGGCCCTATAACGATTCCTTGCGGTTTCGTGTCTTATGTCTTTGAATTCCGCGTATGTACTTATTTTTGTAACTTACGCGAAAAGTTCTGTCCTCCAGGTAAGACGAAGTTTCTTTTCTGGTAAGCTTAGCCTTAACTTGTACTTGAGATCTTCGTGCCATACCTTTCGAAGGTCTGCGATACATTGAGGAAAGCGCTAGTACATATCTTTTTCGTTTCTAGAGCTTTTTCGAATTCGTTTATTATTCGATAGACCTGGTCGATTTTTGAATGTTTTTTCCTTAATCCGGACCCGGAATCAATCGTCTTCCTTCAATTATTGGTTAAAACTTTAGATATGATAGGGAGTAGCGACACAGGCCTGTATGATTTTTTGTCGTTTGCATCCGGGTTTCGGAATCATAGGCTACCTTCCATTTTCTTGGAACGTATAAAATTCTCATGAAGGCGTTAATGATGTAGAGTAGCTTGAGCAACTATTTTCATTTGGAGAGTATCATTTGGCTTGAAAAACTTCTTCAAGTGCCGTACGGATTCGGCAAAAAACTGTAGGTCCCTCTGTATGTGAAGAAATTAACACACACAGCATACTTTGTTGAGAAGTTGGCCCTGGTTCACCTCGAGCTGTTGCGCCACTCTATTTATAATCCCGTACCCTTGGGCGATTTTGAGGCTTTCGGTTTATCGGTTTTAGGAGCTTTTGGGCTCGGGTTCTTATATTCAATATTTTTCTTTGGAGCTTCATGCCTTTTTTGCAACTCTATGACGATTTCGCTTTCTCGTTAGCTCGCTGCGTGGCTTCCCCTACAATTTGCGCAGACCGCTGGAGCCCGTCTGCTGGCATTGCATTCTATCGAGAGATGTTCACCGGCGCATTTAACGTATCGCGGTTCTTTCTGGCAGTACGCTTGCGTGTGTCGGAAACCTTGGCTTCGCTTGCATTGAGGGACTAGGGTGTTACCCTTCCGCTTGGGATCGATTTTGACCTTGGTGTTAAGTATTGATTTAATTTTTTAAATTTTGCAAAAGTAGTTCGTTCATAGTTCTATCAAAAGATAGCAGCGGAATCTTTTCCAAAGTTCGTGCGTTGCTTTTCTTTTTTTATTACGTTCACGGCGTCAATAATTTTAAAGCCTTGTGCTTAAACGTCTTATATTACTTTTTCCTTAGTTCAGGATGGGTGTAGACCTTTCGCGACAGCCCGCAGCGGCTTTTCGAGGTGATTTCTTAAGTAAACCTCTGTACTCAACTTGTGTGACAGTGACCGATCAGCGTTATAGTATGACAGTGACCATCGACGCTAACTTTCCGTAAGTTGTTCGAAAAAATTGATACGGACACACGAACACAGCCAGACGGATAAACAATGGATCGATAGCATAAGAAGTATTTTGTTCCATTGGATGTACCGCTTAAAATGCTGCCAGTTTACAAAACTATAATAGCCGTAGGACATTTATTCCAGTCCCCCAGCCATTAAAATTGCCTACATAATTATAAGTACGTTATACACAAAAATACATAGAGTTATGCTAGATGGCATGCTAGCTTTTGTGTATTCATTTTTTTGGGCTCAATACTTAGCTTGGGTATACTAAACTCAAAAGCCATTCGTTTATTTCAATTGCATATTATCGCAATGAGTTATCAATAGATTTTCATGTTTTAGAGCAGAGCAAGATGCCAGGCATGATAAAATTTTTCGTCTCAGCACACCTACATTTTGGTTGATTTTTGCTTTTTAATGATCCTTTGTGCCGTATGTAAATGCTGATTGTTACACAAATTTCCTGGGACACAGCTTGTCGCCCAGCAAATGCTGGCACGATATGTTTTACAAGAAAATGTACACATTACGTAAGACCGTTTAATCGAGGCATCAGTTGTCAGTCACTGATTCAGTGTTATAGGTTCGCCTTTCCTGAGAACACAATATAAAAAAAGGTGCACTGTGTAAAACGTTTTTAACGCACCTTTTTACGCATTTAGGTGTAAAACTAATTTTACTACATAGGCTAAATAGTGGAGTGAAAATAAACCAAAAATAAGTGAGTAAGTGCAAGAGTTCGTCTGTGACAAACTTCTATATACCCGACCCTATATACGGTGTAACACCAAATCTTAATTTATTTTTTTTGCCCCGAATTCATATATTATATGTATAGGTTACGCCCCCAAAAGTGGGTCTGGGCTAAAAATTAAAATCAAATTATTATAATTTCGTTAGAATCATGACAAAAGCGCTGAACCCGAAAATTTACGCCCCTTAAAAGTGGGCGGAGCTCAAAACTTTGTATGGAGCAAACCTAGCAAGTAGTAATATCTTGAATATTTGTTATATAATATTTTTTTCAATTTGGAGTAAACTTTCCGAGAAATCGGGTTTTTAAAGATCTAACATGGTAAAAGTGGGTATGGTTTATATTTTGGGCGGTCCAATTTCTGCCCTCTTTGAGGTTTTGGGCGATTACTGCTCTATACCAAAATTTTAGCTCCTACGAAAATTTGAAATAGAGGTTGTCTTACATTGAAGCCAGTATTGGGCGTGGCCGTCGGCGGATTTGACAAATTTTTACACTTTGTCTGTACAAAATAAGAACCAAGATGTGCTTTAAGTTTGAGCGTCCTAGCTCAATTTTAAAGACCTTAAAACTTCACACATACTGACAGACGGATAGACGGACGGACGGACATACGGACATGGCTTAATCGACTCACCTATCGGTCTCGATCATATCTCTATAAGGTCTTCGGGGTCTACGGTGATTATTTCTCTGTGTTACAAACTATGCATTAAAATTAATATACCCACGGTCGGGTATAAAAAGGGAATATGGATGTAACCCAGAGTGCAAAATGTCTTTTTTCTTGTTTGGTTTGATGAGACGTTGCTAAAAAAAGAAAATTCGGTAAAAAAATCCTGTGCTGCTCGGGAAAAGCGGGAAAATGTGACTTTTCATGAATTTTCCGGAGCCTTAAAACACTATTTTCTTAATATCTCGGGTTCTAATTGTGGTAAGATAAAAAATCAAAAATGGGTTTCTATGGGTTGAAAGGGGATACAAGACTGATTGAGAGAAATACTTAAAAAAATAAATCCTAACCTCAAAATTTCTTAATTTCTGAATGCAAAAAGTAATATCTTTAATACTTGATATCGAAATGTTTTCCATTTGGAGTGAACTTTCCGAGAATACGGGTTTTTAAACATGTGTCAAGTTAAATGTGGGAATGGTCGATATTGTGGGCGGTCCGATTTTTCCTCCTTAAAGGTTTTGGGCCATTATTGCTCTATATCGAAGTTTGAGTTTCACGCCTTGTCTAACTTGACCAAAAGGCACTTTGAAAGAAAATGTGAAATAGAGGTTGTCTTACATTGAAGCCAGTTTTAGCGGGCGTGGCCGCTGGCGGACGTAACCAATTTTTATACTTTGTTTGTACAAAATAAGAAGCAAGGTACACTCCAAGTTTGAGCTTTCTAGCTCAATTTAAAACATCTAAAAACTTCACACTTATGGATAGATGGACAGAGGGATGGACGAACGGATATGGCTTAATCGATTGTTTAAAGATGAGTGAGGTCATGGGTATGTAAACAAAACCATCGTAGCCCAAATAATTGCCCACATACGCACGCCACCATTGCTGACTCGAATTACTCAACGACGACCAGCGGTAACGACCTGCAGTGTATGGTACTGGTGCATTTAAATTCACCGTACGTCGAAATGTTGACCGAATACAATGGACAACGACCAGCAGCGGCGACACTGCAGTTTAATATTAAGAAATTAATGTGTAGAATGTAGGAACAAAATAAATGAATGTAGAACGGAACAACCCAATAATGTAGGCATGTGTGTAGCTATTAACTAGCGTAAGCATTATAGGATTAAGTTGTATTGTACATTTAGCCCATTACTTAGAGATAAGTCCTTAACATAAAAATAGGTTAAGAAATTGTTTTTGTAGGAAATAAGTTAGGTATGAAATTGTTTAGGTAAGAAATAAGCTAGGCTTAAGAAATTGTATAAATAGCCATAATATATTGTATTAATAAATTTTATAAATATATAAAAAATTAAAATAAGTAAATAGAGTGGCGCAACACCTCGAGATGAACAAGGGCCAACTTCTCAACAATGTATGCCGGTGTGTTAGTTTCTTTTACATACATATTACAATAAATATATAAATTGTATAAATATCGAAACCAAGGAGGCGTCATCATTTTACATTAACCCTTTTCTTCCACAGAACAGAACTATCCCAAGGATTTTTTCTGATTATACCAACATTATATTGTGCAACTAGCCCAAGGATTTTTTAAAAGGGATTTCTGATACGAAACTTCACGAAAACAACATTGGACCTTCGCGCCGGATCCTGCGCCTGGAGTAAGAATTACAAACCCACACTACGCCACCTTCAAGTCTATAGAGCAGAGCTGCTATGACGCATTCTCACTCAGCTACGAGCAACCATCAAGCCTATAGAGCAGAGCTGCTACGACACATTCTCTTCGATTTCAACCTCCTGAACCCTAAGTAACGCAACATGGTAGTACTGTCAGTCGAAACTTTGCAAAAACTGAACTTCGACACAATTAAACGGATCAAGACCAATTGGGGGAAGGATCCGAAAGATCGCCACAACTTCCAATACTTTGAGGTCCACCTGGAAAAATTAAATAAAACGTGGAGCAGTTGTGAGGCATTACACCCAAAGGTTTACAATCTGAAGCTGCACATCGACAGGTTAGTCAAGGACTACCAGGCGGAATACAATAAAATAGAATGAATGAATCTTCTAACGACGTTCAAAGCAACGATGAATTAGTATAAGACTGAGCAACGCGCACCAGTCCAAAGCAACCAGGCTCTAAAAACTATTGCAAATGAAGAGGCTCTACGTCTCGAACGATTGAAATTGTCCTCGTTTGAAGGAGACTATCTTAAGTGGAGTATACGTTTCATGACATGTTTAAGACACTTGGTTATGTTTAAGATACTAACAAGTAGATAACTGACATACAAGAGATGCAGTATTTTATTACCTCGACTGGGGGAGCAGCGCGACGCCTTATCGAAAATCTAGGAGTAACGGGCAACAATTACGGAAAGGCATGGGAATTATTGTTAAACTGTTACAATAATAAGAGGGCACTGCTTTCATCTCATCTTCAAGCGTTTGTCAACTTCTCGATTCCGAAATATGAATCGGCAAATAGCTGCAAGAAACTGTTAGATACTACTAATGAGACTCTCATTGGAATATAGGGCCTAGATATCGACACAAAATCGTGGGTTTCAATAACCGGCATCCCACAAACTGGATTTGGAAGCCCGGAAGGAGTGGGAACTCTTAGAGGGAAATAAGCCAGAATTGCCGTCCTGGATTGAGTTCGCTGTGTTCCTTTTCAACAAATTTTGATCATTAGAAGCGATCTCTGATGAAACAACACGGAAGCCCCATAAGACAAGCTTGGTTACGCATTACGAAATCAAGCGCAAGGTTTGCAAGGGCCAACACTGGACTTCTAAGTGCGGCAAGCTTCTTCAAGCAAATCTGCAAACTCGGCGAAATATCATCAAGGCGAACAAGCTGTGCTTCAACTGCCTCGGTGATCATAGAGTTTACGACTGCAAAAGCAAGGCAGCCCGTAGACAGTGCTCAAAAAGACACCACTCCATGCTTCACGTCAACCGCACAGCGAAGTCCAACAAAAGAAGACAGATGAAAGCAGTAATACGAAGAGCCCCAACACTCAAGTTGCCGATGCCAGAAGTGAAATCCTGTTAGCAACGGCACTCATCAATGTGAAGAATATCCATGGACAGTATACCAGGTACGCGCTATTGTCGACCAAGGACCGCAGAATTCCTTTGTCACCGCAGAATTGCGCACAGTTGTCGGGCATTAAACGCGAGCCAACCAGCGTCACAATCATGAGAATTGGCAACACTAATAGAATGAGTGGAGGACAGATTTCATTATTAATCAAAGAAAAATGGTCAAACAAGCAGATACAGATCTTTGATTCACTGTCTTCCTTCAACAACCATAACATCAAAGGTGAATGTGGAACTCAATGCCTCCGAAGTGGCAGATTCAGAGTTTCGCATCCGGTCTAAGATTGACATTTTTCTAGGAGCAGACATCTACGGCGAAATCTTGATGGATATGGCTTGAAACAAGGCACTCCAACCGCACAGAAAACCAAACTGGGTTGGATATTATCAGGGCCAATTTCGGAAAAAGAGCCAGCAACCACATCAGTCAGCATGATCAGCGAACTTTGACAGGAACTACCACCAGAGCTAAAACAGGAGTGGATGACCTATGCTAACGAGCTGAAGGATGTGAAGCACATACGGCTGCCACGATGGGTAGGAAACACATAAGGACACCCTTGAACTACATGGATTTTGCGACGCATCCCAGCTTGCAATGGCAGCAGTCGTGTACATGGTAATCCGAACACTAGGACAAACACCTACCGCCAGGCTTCTTGGGTCAAAAACAAGCACACATAGCAGTTCAAACCATACCACGATTGGAGCTAACAAGTGCTACTCTCTTAGTTAAATTAATGGATCAAGTAAAACTAGCTCTGAAAAAAACGCCTCCTACGAGTCAAATATACTACTAGACCGACTCTACCATAGTGCTTGCGCGGCTTAGTGATCATCCAGAAAGATGGAATACCTATCTAGCTAATAGAGTAAGCCAAATCCACGAGCACAGCAACCGTAAATGGTACTACACATCTACACAAGACACACCTGCTGACTGTGCAACGAGAGGGCTTTCTCCACATGCTTTGAAAGACTACGACCTATGGTGGAATGGGCCCCAAACTATTTTGCTTCATTTCGATGAGTACCCAAGTCAAACACATACGACGGTGACGGACCTGGAGAGGATAGCCACAACCTATTTAGCTATCACCTATTTTAGCCATCAGCGATGCCTCAATAATCGAACGATTTTCAAATTACTTAACACTAGCACGAGCAGTAGCATGGCTACAAGAAAAAATTATTTGCATCAAAATCTCAGGAGAAGTCATTCTCACAGCAAAGGTAATAACTATTAGCAGGAAAGCCTATCGAAAAGAGATCTAGGATACGACAATTGAGTCCTTATCTTGACACTGAAGGCGTTCTTCGAGTAGGAGGAAGGATTGAGAAGGCAGAGAAGCATCCGATCATAATAAGTAATGAATGCCATCTGGCAAAATTGTTAGTGCTGCATTTTCATCGGAAAACACTTCATGGTTCGCAATAACTCACACTCAACATGATCCGAAAAGAGTTTTGGATATTGAATGCAAACCGACTGACAACGAAATGTATCCATAAGTGCATCAGTTGCTTTAAATCCATTGCGAAGCCGAACCAGCAGCTAATGGGAGGCCTTCAAGTTCGACGTGTAACGCTAAATCGGTTGTTTTTCGATTCACGTGTTGGTCTCGATCATATCTCTATAATGAGGTCTTGAGGGTCTACGATGATTATTTCGGGTATAAAAAAAAAATCAAATAAAAAAAATTAACCAAGATAACATTAAGATAACATTAAGATTTCTACCAATACGTTAGTATTGATAGAAATATTAATGTTATCTTGGTGGGCTAATCGAACTTTCACTCTACTGGCGGAAGGTTTTGAACCAATAGTGAACTGCTTACCTTACCTAAATCCAGAATCAGTCAACGTACTCTTTTGCAATCTGATATCTTCGACTTCAGTAGACCTCCCTCTCCCTGACATAAGCCCAAATTTATTATTGAGATTATGATTTGCTTATTGTTACCAGAGCTTTAAAGTTTTCTTTTAACGCCACACTGACGATGTAGGCTGATGCTAGTTAATCCTTGCTGAAATCATAAAATGTGTGGACAGATTAAAATAAGAGCTTCTCTTGTTACGTGCACTGTAGACTCTACTAAATGTACACACTATATAAATTACCCATTGTTTGGTGCAATTCACGAAAGGCAACTACGCCCGACGTCTTGCATATGAATACGGCTTCTCTTCAGAATTGATGTTAGTTTTGCCTTTCACGTCCACATAGTCGGAAATTGTTAGTTTAACGGGCTTCGCGCTTCAGCCATTTTACTTCGTTTTTCATCTGATGTGTATGCTTGCCTTTTGGTCATATCCTGGTTCCTAGTTCACAACAACTGTAGGTCCTTTTCTGAGTAAGTTAAAGCGCCGCGAAAAACCAGGACGAATAACCATCGCATCTGTGGCGGTTGATGGCGATGGTGGCGCGCGGTTGTGGTATTTACTATAGAGCGGGCGGCTCTAGTCAAACTAAAGAAGTGAATATAACTAGGAGGCTCTGACTCAATTCCGTTTGATTTATTTTTGTGGTTTTGTGTTTGGAATTTGTTATTTTTGCATATTCCAGCTGCAGGGTGTGTTCTTTACTCGCACTATCCGTATTTGTCTGCTCTGTTTTAACGGTCTGCAACATTGCGATTGCTATGGCCCATGCCATGTTGGTTCTCGGTACCCTGCGTGCTCATCTCGTAGGAATCCTGCCTTTTTTAAGCCAACCTCAGCCTCATAGTGATGTTGAGCTTCCCGATTGCAAGTGTGTGTGGCAGGTTCTTTTTTCTCGCAATTTCGTTTGGGCGAACAAAGTTGTTTGGCCCGCATTATTTATTTGAATTATATGAGCCTAGGGGAGCCAGATAGAAGTGAAGAGTAAAAAAAGAAATAACCTAGCTCTTTCCTCTGGTGGTGATTTCAAGTGTAAAACTTTCAACGATTCAGAACGAGGCGGAACCGCTGGGTGGAATATTATTTGGGACTTTGGCAAAACATTTGTATGGAATGTCCTTTTTTAGTGTGGACTGTTTTTGCGCGGTCCTGAAAAAAACCTTTTGTTTTTTTGGCATCGCTGAATGAATTCATTCACGAATTTGTTTGTGTTGTTATTGCTGTTGTATTGTTTTTTCGGTTTTTCCTTTTGGTTGATGTTTCAATTGAAACTCGCATTCCAATTCGGGATGATGTTGTGTACTATGTATATTTCACTTGTATCTTTTTATTTGCCGGCAAGTTTATTTTTTGTGAACAGGATATTGATGGCAATGGTCCAACAAGCGTAAGAGTTTGATATAGGTAGATATCTATATGCTGTGGTGTCAGTATACGGAACTTCTCGTATTAGAAATGAAAGGTTTCATTTAAAAGCCGTTTTGAATTGATATAAATTAAGATGCTTATCCGCAACCTGAAAAAAATTGATTTTTTAAATGTTAAACGTTTTTGCATTAATATCATTACTGCCGTGGTAGGTAATACATTTTCCTTTTCTCCGAGCATTTTTTCAACGAATATTAATCGTTGAAATAACTCCGCACAGAAAAAATTAAACTACCGAAATTGAATTTTTTTATCTAGGTAAGGTACTTAAAACAAATAAAAAAGCTAGGGTTTTTCATTTTTTGATTGAGCGGAAAACGAAAAAACATGAGATGTAAACTTATTACTTTTTGGATTGTCCTTCCTCAGGATAAAATAGTTAGCTATGTCTTCTATTTGGGTAGGTTCTTAGATAAAGAATATTTAAATAAGGTTTTTTTTATTGTTTTCTGAAATCCGTTATCCGTTATTATATCTGCCGCTTAAATGAAAACCACAAACTGAAAAATTGCGGATTCAGTTACGCGGAGTCAATTGTTCAAAAAATTGGAAACAGCAAAACAAAAGGGAAAGTGAAACAGTGCGTTTGTGAAAGCTTCAGTCCATCTGTGATGGATCGCATTATACCCTATCCGAATTTAAAAAAAATTTCACGCCTCCGAAGAAGGAGCGGCGTGAAAATCGTAACGTTTGCATGCTTTATGCAGGGTGGAATCATGCTTTTTGGCATTTAAATCCTTTAAATCCTGCTTTTTAACTCAAAAAATATTTTTTCTCTGAAATTTCTCTATTTCTCTATTTCTGAAATTTGGAAGACAATAATACCCAGGGAATTTTTTAGAACATACATTTTTTCAAGTTTCAGATTTTCTTTTTCTGAAATCAAATCAAATACTGAAACCCAATCAAAAAATGGGCGTGGTCAATGCTAGGGCAATTTTTTTTTTATCACCTTAACGGCAATTACAAAATGGTGCTGCTAGCCAAAAATGTATGCTCTGCGCTGACGCGATTAAAATATAACTTTAATGTGATTTCAGTATTTAAAAAAATAGAGGAGTTCGCACATACCACCCTGTAGTGGGTCGTCTACAGATGTAGGTGAATTCAGCTGATTTCCACCAAACTTGCTCTTACAAAACGAAAATAGAGTTTAACTGCGAAAGCCGAATTTCAGCTATCCAGCTCAAAAGTAACGACCAGTAGCTTGTTTACATACGGACGGATAAGAGGACATTCCTAAATAGGCCTCAGGATTATATAGCGTGATCACAGCGTTAAAAACTATATATAAAACTTAATATACCCTCCTGGGTAGGGAAGGGGATACAAATTAGTTATGTAGCCTTATTTGAATTTATTAAAATTTAAATGATTAAATTACCTTTATTATATATTTTTGCATTTCGACATTTTCTAAGAATTTCTTACATTTCGACATCCCATAGGATAGGAGGTATATATTAAATTTGATTCATAGTTTGTAACACAGAGAAATAATCACCGTAGACTCCCAAGACCTTAAAGGCATAGATCCTAAAATTTTTGAGCTAAGAAGTTGAAACTTGATATCTGTTCTTTTAAGGCCCCGAAGCAATACAAGTGTAAACATTTTGGAAATCCGGCCACTGACACGCCCACTTTTTTAAAGGCATAGATCCTAAAATTTTTGAGCTAAGAAGTTGAAACTTGATATCTGTTGTTTATAGGCCCCGAAGCATAATAAGTGTAAACATTTTGGAAATCCGCCCACTGACACGCCCACTTTTCTCATTGGCATGAAAATAAAAAGTTTTTGTAGGAAGCTGAAATTTGGTATGCGTTATCCTTGCTTAAGTGAAGTATTGTGATTGGCCTTTCAAAAATATCGAAAACCGCCCCCATGTGGGAGTGGTCACATTAAATTTGCATTCTAATAAACAGTTTTTATGGCCTACACAGGGTATATTAAGTGTGTTGTATAGTTTGTAACTAGTGCAATAATCACCGTAGACCCATAAGAAATTTTAGAGATGTGAATGGGACCGACAGGAGAATCGATTAAGCCATGACTGTCCGTCCGTCCGTCCGTATGACAACAACTTTTAGGCCCTAAATTTTAAGCTAGAAAGCTGAAAGTTGGTGAGTTGGCTGGAAGTCCTTCAGATTGAGTTTGAAAATTATCTGAATCCGCCAACATATACGCCCACAACGGGCCTGTGTGTGCGACCATCTCTAATGTAAAAAATAAAAAAATAAATAATAAATAAATAAATAGAGTGGCGCAACAGCTCGAGGTGAACCATGGCCAACTTCTCAACAATGTATGCTGGTGTGATAATTTCCTTACATACAAAGGGACCTACAATTTTTTGCCGAATCCGAACGGCACTTTGAGAAGTTTTTTCAAGACAAATAATACTCTCGGAGGGCTTGTCAGATCCTCGCGGAGGTGGGGGCCGTGAAAAAGAACAAGTCTTTTTTTTTCAGGTGACGATGGCAGGATTCGAACCCAGACCTCCGGTGTAGTAAGCACACACCCTAACCACTACGCCACGGCACCCCCCAATGTAAAAAATACTTTTTTCAAATTTTAGCTATGTTACAATGGTGCTAGCGCACTTATATTTTTGCCTTGTAAATGTCTTTGAGGCAACAGATAAAGTTTGGCCACGCAAATTTTTTAAGGGATCTTTGCTTAAAATGACTGTTTTTAATGAATGTATATGAAATTTGACTAAAAATTATATGGCAAAAGTCTCCGCCCAAAAAGGACATGGACATCAAAAAAAGTGATGTTTTGAGTAAAAAGGCGGAGTTTTGGGCGGAAGTGAAGGTATGCAACCACCGAGTATAAAGCATTCAAAAGTTATATTTTTATATCCTGCCTAATTTTTGGAGGCTTGGCAGGAACTGACTGCTAACTGGTTTTTTTAAAAGTTAAAGTACCCAGCCTAGTTCTAACTTCCAGTTAAAGCATAAGTCAATCAACTGCGACTTAATTGACTGCATTACCAAAGTAATGCATTATAATGTAATTAATAATTATAATGTTCATACTTATTTGACGCTTAATTGTATATATGACGCCTTTGACAGGGTCCATGCTTCTGCACTGTAAAGGAGGATTCGGATGATAAGGGTCTTATAAATGGACACTTTAGTTGCTTGAGAGAGGGCTTTGCTACTCAATTCAATTCATCTTTATTGGTAGCATAATTCTTATTTCTTAGAAGCTAAGTATAAACATGATTTTTCGTGTAAAAGATTTGGAAAGTGGCTTCCTTGCATCTTAGGTTCTTAGCTTATATAATAATAAATTTAAATTAAGAAAATTTTCATTTATGGGGTAAAGCTACAAGGACAAACTCATATGTGAATCTTAAACAGTATAAAAAGTTATTGCATCTGGCCCTATTATCTACCTACTTCATTAATATAATTAAATTGGTTGTTTAATGTATTAATTCACAAGAATTAAGTCTGAGTGCTTGAAATATATTTTTGAATATAATTAACTTATTTTGCGTGTTTCAACTTGATCTTCTATTTTTGAAAGGGTATACCTACAATTCTCTAAGCTAGATTTATTTTGTCGATTGAACTCCGTATAAGTGCCTTGATTGAAATTTTTTGTCTAAGACTACACCTAAATACTATACACTGTCAGACCGATTCGATATTCTCAGAAGAAGGATGAAGATTAGCATTCGGCAGGTAGCAACTTTGAAGCGGCGGCGGCGGGTGAACCATAACGCTTGCGTTTTTGTTGCATTTTTGATTTTCCATTTACGGAAAAAATTTCAGTTAACTGAGAGCGTTTTGCAGAAGTGACATGACATCTCCGAAGAGTAATGTTTAATAATGATTTAATATTTTGCTTGAAACCGAGAAAATATGAACAAATATTAAATACTGCAATTCAACAACGTTATAATGTTTGGATTTATTAGGATGATCTGAACAGGTTGGTGGTCAAACAGCAAGAGAGCGATTAGAAATTTTACAATTGATAATGAGCATTTACTTTCGATAATTAGTGAATGATTCGTGCAGTGAGAATGCAAATCAGCTGTGAAGATTCGTGGTGCGTAGGGCGATGAACAATTTATGGTGACATTTTGGCACATTTCACAACATACAGCCCCCCCTGAAAGGCTACTGGCTTTCAGACAACGGAAGAGGAGCGACCTTGACAACTGGGCGAACGTAGTCCTTGTGTTTGGTGCGGACAGTTACAACACGAACCCTTTTGTCTCGTCCTGGATGAACCTTGACAATACGGCCTAGGAGCCATTTCGACGGTTGTAGATTAGCTTCCTTTAGAAGCACGACGTCGCCTTCCTTGATGTCTGGTTGAGAATCTTGCCATTTAGGTCGCTGCTGCAAAGAAGTTAGATATTCTTGATGCCATCTTTGCCAAAATCCTTGGAAGAGAATCTGTAAATGATGCCAATTAGAATGAGGAGAAACATTTTTGTGATTAAAATCTGGTTGGGGAACCGTGGTATAGGCTTCTCCAATCATGAAGTGCGATGGTGTGAGAGCTGTAGGCTCGCAATCGGAGGTTGCCCACATTGGACGCGAATTGAGAAGAGCTTCAATCTTGGATAAAAGGGTGTACATTTCCTCATATGTTAGAATTGATTCGCCAATTACCCTCTTCAAGTGCGTTTTCACGGATTTTACTCCTGCCTCCCACAGTCCACCAAAATGGGGTGCAGAAGGAGGAATGAACTTCCATGAAATGTTGTCCTTCGATAAATGATCCGCAATAGCATTTTGTTGTTGTTGACTTAGAAACCTTAGAAACATTTCATCAAGATGTCTCTTGGCACCGTGAAAATTCGTGCCGTTATCAGACCAAATTTCGACTGGCTTTCCCCGACGAGCTGAGAAACGATCTAAAGCAAACAAAAACGTATTGGAAGATAAGTCCGTGACGAGTTCGATATGGATTCCCTTCGTCACGAAACACACGAATATGGCGATGTACGCCTTTACAAATTTAGGGTTCCTTCCACGAGCTAAACGCAATGTCCATGGTCCGGCGTAATCGACCCCGGTAATGCTAAACGGCCGCGAATACTGAACACGTTTTCCCGGGAGATCAGCCATCTGCTGACTTGCCACAAATTGCTTTTGTTTCCAACAGCTTATACATTTATGCACTTCGTTTTTTATAAGGTTTCGGCATCCCAAGATGTAGTATTCTTGTCGCATCAGTGCGAACAGTTGTGAGACCCCCGCATGTAAGTATCTTTTATGAAAGTCTTCAATGATAAGTCTAGATATAACGTGAGTCTTAGCAAGTATTATAGGATGTTTCGCGTCGTAAGGTAAGTTAGATTCAGATAAACGCCCGCCTACACGAATTAAACCACTTGAGTCTAAAAACGGACTTAAAGTTCTGATTTTACTCTCCCGATCCAAAGGCCTCTGTTTTTTAATATTCGCGATGTCACTAGAGAACATATATTGTTGAGCGCTTCTTAATAACAGTGTTCTGGCTTTTGATAGTTCCTCGGTCGATAAAACATTCGATTTTTGCTGGTTAGCGATGCGAAGGTTCGAAATAAATCGTATTGCGTACGCGACGACACGAACCGATTCCCACCAATTAGAAGTGTCAGATAAGATTTTTTCGAAAAGGTTTGAAGTTGGCGTGTTAGATAAATGTACCTGTATCTGCAGCGCTTTCCTCTCTTCAAACGCAAGCTTGGGAATATCCTTAATGCATGACTCTGAGCAAGGCCACTGATTCCTTTCCTCCTGCAACCAAGAGGGACCTTTCCACCACAACTCGTTTATTTTTAAAAGAGAGGGTGTTATTCCCCTAGTTGCAACGTCTGCTGGATTGCTAGCTGACCGAACATGGTTCCACAGTTGATAAGGTATAGATGATAAGATTTCAGATGTTCGATTTGCTACGAAAACTGACCATTTTTTGGGAGATGCGGCCAGCCAATGCAATACGATGGAGGAGTCCGTCCATGCAAAAACTTTAATGTCTTTATTCTGTAAAGAGATCTTAAGTTTATTAACAAGACGAGTTACTAGAATCGCTCCACAAAGTTCTAGTCTAGGCAGCGAGAGCACCTTGATCGGAGCAACCTTGGTTTTAGCAGCAACCAAGGACACATGTATAGAACCATCCGAGCTGACGCTTCTGCAGTACACTACCGCCGCATAAGCATCTAAGGAGGCATCGCAAAAGGCATGCAGCTCAAAGCTTTGTTTATTTGTCCATAGAAGTCTCGGAATATGTAAGGTTTCCAGCAAAGAGAGTTCACTTCGGATCGTTTTCCACCGATCGGCGAATTCCCTTGGAATGTCTGCGTCCCACTTCAAACCATCTCTCCATAAGTCTTGGAGGAGTATCTTTATTCCAACTATGACTGGAGCCACGAACCCCATAGGGTCAAACACCTTTGATGACTCTGAAAGTATACGTCTTTTTGAAAATACAACAATTTCGTCTAAACGAACCACATATGAGAAGCTATCGGTTGCCGGACAATACTTAAGACCAAGCAACTTGATGGCTGATGACGCTTCAAAATCGACCGGTGACATTTCGCGCTGTTCCTGTGGTAGTGAGAGAAGAAGAGGCCAACAATTTGTTGTCCACTTCCTTAGATTAAATCCCGCAGATTTCAGGAGGCTAACGAGATCTGCTTGGATTTCTGCTAGCTCTTCGATGGAATCGGCGCCAGTGATTAAGTCGTCAACATAAAAGTCTTCCAGCAAAATCCTTGAAGCTAATTTAAATTGTTCTGGCGCATCAAGAGCTAACTGCTTCAACGTGCGAATCGCTAAAAACGGAGCACAAGATGTGCTGTATGTTACAGTCAGCAAACGGTAATGCTTTAAAGGATCATTACTATTTTCACGCCAGACAATACGCTGAAAATCTGCATCCTTTGGCGAAATCTTTATTTGTCTATACATTTTCTCTACGTCTGCCGATAGTGTGTAGACATGACGACGAAATCGAAGGCAGATAGAAAACAAATCCAGCTGTATGGTTGGCCCTGTCAGCAGCGATTCATTCAAGGACGGTGAATTATTTGCTTTCGCAGACCCATCAAAGACAACTCGGACCTTTGTCGTACTGCTGTCTAATTTGAAAACCGCGTGATGAGGCAAGTAAAAACAGTTATTGGTGGATAACGATAGCTCCGAAACTGGTATTTCTTCCATATGTCCTAACACTAGGTACTCCTTCAGAAACTCCGAATATTGTTGTTGCAATTGTTGATTAAATTTGAATTTCCGTTCCATTGCATAGAACCGATTAGATGCGATTTGCAATGAGTTTCCGAAATCAAAACCTTTACTTTCCTTGAAGGGTAAATGGACAACATATTTGCCATCTTCATTTCTGGAATGCGTTCTAACAAAATGGTCGTCAGCCTTTTGATCGAGAACAGATAAAACAGGTTCGACGTGGACCTCTTCTAGGCGCCAAAACTTCTCCAAATCATACTCTTGGGTGGAATCTAAACGTGTGCAGAATGATTTGATTTCCGTTCCTACAGCATTAGGAAAACTACCAGCAATAACCCATCCAAAAATTGTAGGTATCATGTTTGGAACACCATATGCATTTGAATTTACAGGGCCTGTTATAATGTTAAAAACCTTATCAGCTCCAATTAAGATGTCGATATTACCAGGCTCAAAAAATTGAGGATCAGCGAGTGTGAACGAACACAGATTCGAGTTGACATTTAATACGGTAGATGAAGGCAGCAGTGAAGTTAGTTTTGAAAGTACGTAACAGTCAACATCAATGTAATTTGTGCTGTGGCAAGAGGTTAGCCGAACAGATACTAACCCATTAGTAGTACCTGCAGAAACAGTTGACACTCCAACAACAGGAATCCGAGTGTGTTTACGGGGAAGTCTCAGGCGCTGAACAATTGGTTCGGATATAAACGAGACCTGAGACCCCGTATCCAGCAGTAACCGTACCTTGTGAAATGATCCAAATCTGTCGCTAGCCCGAGCATTTGCTGTAGGTAAAACCACCTGAGAATGACTACTGCTTTCAAACGAATCATTGCTAACCAGAACAGAGTTGTCTTCTTGTTCCGTTTGGTCGACATTCACTAAAAGACTACTTCTTGGATTTTCGACAACACTATCAAGTTGGTTGACTTGCGTAAGATGCACGAGTGTGTGATGGTTTGCTTTGCAGACCCTGCACCGAAATGTTGACCGACACCTGCTGGAAGAGTGACCTTGTCGAAGACAGTTGAAGCAAAGCGATTGGTCCTTGACAAATTCACGACGAGATTCAATATCCATGTTAACAAATGAGTTGCAAGATGATAACGTATGCTCAGCTTTGCATTTGGGGCAACTTGGCTTTTTCTCCACTACATGAGAACGTATGGCGGTTTGAGGCTTAACACGATTTGAAACTGCTCGCGAAAGAGATGCACATGATTCTAAACAGTCACACCGCGCATGTAAAAAATCTAACAGATCATTAATCGTAGAGTCGTCTTTAGTTCCCACTGCTTCCGCCCATGCCTGTTTTGTTTCCGGATCGACCTTTTGCAGAAGAAGAAAGATAAGCCATGGGTCACGTGAAGTTGAGCCCAAGGCATTTAAGCCCCTTATAGCCTCATCAGATCCTTCTGTCAATTTCCTTAATGAATGTGAATTACCAGAGTTAGAATTTGGCAAAGACACAAAAGCCTGAACAAATGACTGAATAATTAAATTGCTTCGATCGTATCTGCGTTCGAGTCTATCCCAAGCTTCTACGTAGTTTATTTCCGAGCTAACAATGTGCTTGACTAAGTTCGCAGCATCCCCACGCAAAAATGATTTTAAATAATGGAACTTTTGTGTTCCTGACAAAGATTTGTTGCAATCAACTGACCCTATAAACAAATCTCTGAAAGCTGGCCAGTCCTTATAATCCCCACTAAATGGAGGAATCGACAACTTAGGCAAAATTATACCCGAAGATAAAGATTTATTCGCTGTGGAGTTTAATAATTCAAGAATAGATTCCTGTTGGTTTGCAATTTGAGCGTTTGAGACACTGGGTGTAGAATTATTCTCGGTTGATTTACGCGCGCGAATAACCCCGAGCAAGGCTGCATGGGACGCAAAATACTTTGATTCGTATTCTACATATTCTGGCTCTGGATCGACGTAGTCCGAATCACTAGAAAATTTATATAGTTCATCTTGCAAACTAACAAATTCTGTCCAAGCTTCATCAAGTTTAGAAAGGCGAATTTCAAGCATTGGAACAGTGGTTTCATCGTCTATCGATTCAGCGAACGCGAGAGAGAGTACGCGTAATTGCCCCCTTTGCGCGACCTCTTTTCTGCTTTATACTGTTCATGTTCATATAAATATTTGCTTCAAATACAAGACGAGTTAGGCCTTGGAATACTACAATAATTTAATGACCGCACAATGAAAGTTAATGACGATTAACGGACGAACGAATTGATCAGAACTGAATGTACAGCGTAATTTATCCGAAGTAAATGTAAGTATGTAGCCACGTGTGTGGTGTGATAGCGAGATGAGTGATGATCGAAAGAATGATTTGCACAACACACAATGATTACCAAAAATAATTGTTTTCAAGAGTCTTACACAAATGTCTTTTTTATAATCCGGCTCGGAGGACCAATTTTGTTTAATAATGATTTAATATTTTGCTTGAAACCGAGAAAATATGAACAAATATTAAATACTGCAATTCAACAACGTTATAATGTTTGGATTTATTAGGATGATCTGAACAGGTTGGTGGTCAAACAGCAAGAGAGCGATTAGAAATTTTACAATTGATAATGAGCATTTACTTTCGATAATTAGTGAATGATTCGTGCAGTGAGAATGCAAATCAGCTGTGAAGATTCGTTGTGGGCGATGAACAATTTATGGTGACATTTTGGCACATTTCACAACAAGTAAACTTGAGGCGAAAAGGACTGTATCGTCTGCAAACATGGCTATGATAACACTAGGAGTAACATAGGGCATATCGGTCAAAAACATATTGAAAAAACTGGCGGGAACCAGGTAGACAACTAAAGTGCCTAACTACCTCAAAATTATAGCTATCGATGGTAATGTTTTGTCCAAGATGTCGGTACTGGGTGTCTTTTCTTGATGACAGCATATTATTCGTTCCCAAAAAACTTTTATGTATTTAAAAACTAAACTTACGTACCCACCTATAAAATAAGAGATTTCTGGCTTTATAAAAAGATATGTGTCATGCCCGTTATTTTTTTAATACTTTTTTTTGTGTTAAATTTTTTTTTTTTTTTTTAAATATTCTCCTCTCGGCTAAACGGGGGAGTAAACCCCCCTTCCATAAATTTTTCCTGTTTCGAACCACGTTATAGCTTTTTGTCACACCTCCACTGAATCACTCTTTAGATAGTATGTGAACGGCAAACTCACGTTCATTAGTATATCCTTTCCACAAAGTTAGTAATCATTACAAAAATCTTTGTTTTCCAATCCCGCACGAATTCATATAAGTGATTGAAATTTTGTTCACAACAACCGCTCACAGGAAAACATCCACAAAAGCTCCACTAATCTTTTATTATGATTAACATGTGATGAGGACTAAGCACCCCACATCGTTATCATCATCATCACCATGAGATATCGAAAGAGCGGTATTTCAGAACAAACAAAAACGAAAAAAAAAACTATTGAAAATGAAAATTGGATTTTATCCCATACACCTACCAGTATCCGTTAAGCGCTTCTACTCCTTCCATATTTCCGCCGTTTTTGTGTGCAGGTACTTTCGAATATGTTCCCGTCACACGCAAATTATTATTTATGAATATTATATTTTCAATTTTAAAGAGAATGCGAAACAAACTCTGTATCGCATCCCACTTAGTCGCAGTCTGATTCGGAACCTGCAACCGACCGCGTTTTTGGAATGTTTCAGTTGCCGTAATGTCATATGATTCCATTTAAATTCTGGTGAGGTGAAAAAAAAGTCTGAAAGAAAAAGTCCCCAAAGGATCCACCAAATCAAAGCTCCGCGTTTATATAACACCCATCGCACCTCGAGGTTTGTTTGCTATCTATGAAAGGGATTTTCATTAACATTTTAATCCGGGGCTATTCATGGTCTTTTAATGTGATACGCTGAGGTGGCTAGGGATCGGGAATGAAAGGAATATTCAACGGGCGCTTTAATGGGACACAAGTGGATGCTGGGATATCAACGACCACCCACTCAGTGTGACGCGGCAGGAAAGGGATGTTCAATGAATTAATTGCAGAGTCAATCCCTTAAGCGGAATAACGCTGCTGATGGTGTTTAATAAAAAGCAGACAGTAGGGGACAAAACACAACACACACGACTACAAGCCAAGATCAAGATGTATTTAAAAATAAAGTCAAAAAGCAAGAACCGTAAATTCAATATTTTTAAATAATATTCAGGGCTCTAATTACAAAAATTCAGTAGTCTAATTTTATAAATTTTTCCATATTTTCATATTTTTTATTTTTGCATATTTTTATAAGTTATAACTAAATAGAAATGAAGGCGTGAAAAGAAAAATTTTCAAGAGGGGAAAAATGGAGGACGTGTAAAAACTAGTGGGTGGGTCACAACCCGCTAGGCGAATCGTTGGATACCCCATCCCAATTGAGCATTGGCAAGCTCCGAACCGCGTTATGCAATTCCATTGTCAAATATTTATTTATATTAACTGAAATAACATTTTGGGTTAATCAATTAAAAATCTCCTACAATAGTGTAGTGGGGCATGGCATCAGCTCCCTTTCACTAACATTGTATTCAGATGTGGTTAACATTGTGTTTAAATTGCATTTAAATAGTAAAAATTTGTTTTTCTTACGAAAGAACGTCCCCACTAAAAGTCGTGGTAAAATTTTGTTCATTTGAGTGAGTGAATACATAGTAGGACAATATATATCTAAACATTTTAATATCCAAGTTTTTTTTTCATTTCCAGCAAATATACGGAAGAATCACAATTTATGAAGATGCAAATGAAATGTGACCACGCCCACATGGGGGCATTTTTCGATTTTCTTTAACAGCATATACAGAACACCGAATTTCAGCGTTCTGCGGTAATGAGTATAGTTGACGTGTCGTGTATGTAGGCGGATTTTGAAAAATTGTCCTTTTTTCCAGGTGTCAACACTTAGGGACCTAAAACAAAAACATGTAAGTTTTTTGTTCCCAGCTCAAAATTGAAAGCCTAAAAACTACCGGCACACGGACGTTATGTTCGGTCTTGAACGTATGCCCTTGAGGTCTTGGGACTCTATGGTCATTATTTCTCTATGTTACAAACTATGAATCAAACTTAATATACCTTCAATAGGCATAAAAAGGGGTTTTCATGTCACCCTTTCGTATTATGCATTTTGGGCGACACAGTCTGACTTTTTGATTGGCAATATTACACTTCTATTGAGAATCAAACCTAAGTTGACTGTACACTGACTTTCCAAGGCTGTTGGTCTGATTTCACTTAATATAATAAATCTGGAAACTTAGCACTAGACTTTCCTTCATGATTTATCGTCTCGGTTAAATTATATCTTCTCTTGCGTAATTACCATGTGGTGAAACAATAGACATGTGCACTTAAGCATCCACGGGCTTTCTAAGCCCACTTCTCTCTATCCACTCCTACTCTCACCTTCCCGTGGTAATTACCAGGTGCTTAGTACCTCAACTGGAGATTGGGCTCTTACCTCTTTGGAAGGTTGTTGGGGGTAGCAGAAGAGTGAGAGGGGGCAGGAGCGTTGCCACTAAGGTACTTTTACTTGCATCTGTTCGGGAGGTTGTGCCGTTGGGGGGACTTCCGAACATGTAAAAATACCCAGTTACGAACCAGCGACAAGCCTCGGAATCGAACACATTTACTGTTGACGATTAATGCAAACGAAATAAGGTCAACAGCAGCTTCTAATCTGCTCGTGGGATGTTAGGCCCCTAACAGACCGTGTGCGACCGAGCAGTTAGCGGGGCCCCTTAACAAGAGCAAGCCAAAAATCTCTGTCATCCAAGAAATGCGGTGGGATGGGCCGGCTAAAAGGAGGAAAATTTGTGACTTCTACTACGGTGACTTCTACAGACATCAAAATCAATTATTTACAGACGAAGGCAATGAGTCTTGAGCTTCAACCCTGTAAGCGAACATTAGCATGTCCCCGAAAAGGAGAAAGATGAAGACGCCAAAGATATGTTCTACGAGCTTCTTGACAAAACACAATGCCCTAACTACGACATAAAGATTGTCCTCGGCGATTTAATCGCCAAGCTAGGAAGGGAGGGCATCTTTGATCGTACAGTCGGAAAGCACCTCCGATAACAGATCCACTGATTGGCTTTTGGCGACACATTGTGGTAGCTAGTACACAGTTCCACATCTCAGTATCCACAAAGGGACATGGATAACTCCGGATCAATGAACCGTCAACCAGATTGACCACATTGCTATCGATGCATGGCACCCTTCCAGTAACATGGATGTCCGAACTTTCGGAGGGGCCAACTTGAATCGGATCATTACTGCGTAGCCAAGGTACGGTTGCGGATATCCCGACCATGCCAGGAAATGGAAATACTGTGCGGAAGTCGGACATCAGCCTTCTCCAACCGAGTCTCCTAAAACCTTCTATGAAATCCTATGCAGGCAGCATCAAGTATTGATAGATACTGGCAGCATTTGATGCCTTTGAAGTTTCACTGCGTGCCACTGGGTTTCACACGGCCTCCACACCGAAGCCCCTGGCTTGGCGATGAAGGCCCTGTAAGCACATGCAGCTAAACAGGAAGCATACAAAGCGCCTCCGAAGAAGGACTAGATCTGCTCGAATAGAGCTCTACGAGAAGTGGAGGAGAGAGGAACACCGCCTTTTCGAAGAAAAAAGAGAGAGCACGAGAAGCGCGCGAGCAAAGAGGTTTGAAAGTTCTTCCCGGTCCTACCCAACTAACATTTTTCCTTCCACTAGGCTCTACAAGAGTCTTATGACTGTAATTTTTAAGAGCCAGTCTCTTGAATGTCTCAATGAGACATTCGGACATGTAAAAGCTTTGTCCACAAGCTGAAATTGATGAATTTACCTATTCTCCGACATTTGTTTACAAATGTGAGTAAATTCATGAATTCGTCATTTCCAAGCAATTTCGTTTTTCAGCTTTTACATCAGCTGATCGCGTAAGGTAAATTGTTGTTGTATCTTCTTACACGTATTCACCAACACGGAAATTTAAAGCTTTAAAAAAGCTTTAAAAGCTTTATAAAAAACGTAATGGGTTTTGGAAAGTAAGAGGGACGCAAGGTGAATATCTAGTTGTTCAGTAATTTGTGCCCTGGGCAAAGTATAACAAAAACCAAAACACAACTCATGCTTTAAAAATGCTTTTACACACACTTTCTCAGAAGGTATTCAAAATGGCAAAAAGACATGGAATTCGTTACAAAAAAAATACCCTGGCCAAAGTACCTGTACAAGGAAACATAGCAAGAAGAGCTACGTTTTAAGAAAATTACTTTTTTTAACAGAGTTTAGCTCCCCTTAGGCGAGAAAATTGGCTGTTTTCCAGTGATTTACTCTCCTATCTAAAGTAAATTTGTTATTTTCTTTCTACATGAGAGTAAATTGGTAATTTCTGAGTTTTGTTTTGACATATCGTCGCCGGGCGTGCATACAGAAATTTAAATGCTTCGATTGCGATTTATATATATTTTTTATATTATTTTTTACTTTTTATAAGCTTTCCACTTAAGGGAATCCATTTGATGAGAAAACTTCTGTCACCGCAAAGACACTGCACAATTACCGCAAAATTACTTTTGTTGAGTATCTTTTTTAAGTAACGTTTATGCATAGGTGGTTTTATAAGCCATGCGACCCGTTATGAGGTCGTTAGAGTGCCTTGCCTTGAGTGTTAGGCATGTAAGAGTATTTCAATAGGAACTTCGATACTCAGACTCTGGTAATGATTCTTCTTATAGTACTTTTGCTCAATGGGGTGCCGTGGCGTAGTGGTTAGTGTGTGTGCTTACTACGCCAGAGGTCTGGGTTCGAATCCTGCCATCGTCACCTGAAAAAAAAAGACTTGCTCTTTTTCACGGCCCCCACCTCCGCGAGGGTCTGACAAGCCCTCCGAGAGTATCATTTGTCTTGAAAAACTTCTCAAAGTGCCGTTCGGATTCGGCAAAAAATTGTAGGTCCCCTTGTATGTAAAGAAATTAACACACCAGCATACATTGTTGAGAAGTTGGCCCTGGTTCACCTCGAGCTGTTGCGCCACTCTATTTATTTATTTATTTTTTTTACTTTTGCTCAATGAGAGTAACTTTAGAGTCGAACTCTTACAACAAGATTTTCGTTATGGGAGTTTACGTGTTATTTGCTCTTGTAGACATATAATCTTTTAATAAGAGTACTATAAGATTAAAATTACGTTTAGAGAGAATCCAAGAGTCTTATGGAAGTGTTATAAGAGGTCTTTCGAGATTTTTAGAGCACAGCTCTTGGGAGTATGTTTGTTGGGTACGAAGGGTACCAAGTTCGAACCGAAGCCTGTTGGGACCATCAAGGGAATATCGTGGTGCAATCGAAGTCGGCGGTTAGAAACATTTCTCCAGACTGTATAACGGCGAAGACGAACCAAAAACCGCTGGCAGGCAGAACGAACCATTCAACCCGGGCGAAGCCGTTGTCGATGTACCACATGAACGATACCCCCCACCCAACCTGGATGAAGTAAAAGAAGAAGTGTCTAAGCTTAAGTGCAACAAAGCAGCCGAAGCAGACGGCCTAGCTGCTGAACCTTCCCGATCCTCAAGAAAAGAGACCCTCTGAACTGTGCCAAGCACGGAGGAATCAGTCTTCTTAACATCGCATAAAAAATCTTTTCTGCTGTACTGCGAGAACGGCTGAAGCCGTCTGTAAACAATCTGATAGACACATATTAGTGTGGCCTTGGGCCCTGAAAGTCCAGCATCGATCATATATTCACATTACGAAAGATCTTGGAGAAAACCTAGGAATTCCAAATCAATACTCACCACCTTTTCATCGATTTCAAGGCCGCGTATGTCAACCAACACGAACGCCTTGTTGTTTCTTTGGGTTTAATTGAGTAGCAAAGCCCTTTCACGAACAACTATAGAGTCAATTTATAAGACACTCATCATCCCATTCCTGCTATACGGTGCAGAAGCATGGACCCTGTCAAGGGCGGATAAAAACACTTTAGGCTGCTTCGAAAGGAAAACCTTCGGGCGAATTATGGTCGAGGCTGCATAGACGGAGAGTGGAAGAAGATATAACATAGAAGTGTGTGGGCTGTACAGCGACACCGAGCTAGCCAGAAGAGTCAAAATACAAAGGCTACAATCTCTGGACTCTAGGTCATCTAGAGCGGATAGACACCAACACCAACGCCCCGGCCCGAAAAATCTTCGAATCCACCCTGCAGGGACGGCGCAGTAGAGAAGCACAGAGACTCAGGTGGCGCACGCAAGTGAAAGGGGACCTCTGCCAACTTCGGGTGTGAAACTGGGGACGGTTAGCTGGACACACAGCTGGCTGGCGAAGCTTGTTGGCTGAGGCCCAGGTCCACGGCGGACTGCAGCACCACCTTAAGGAAGTAAGTAAGGTGGTGCTTAGACAATCCGTACTGATATTGCGGTCGCAATCTTCAGACCGAATCAATTATTTTTATTTTATTATTTTTATTTTATTATTTTTATTTATTATTTTATTTTTATTATAACGCCCATGCCTTCTAATAGCCCCTGATTACAAGCCTCTCTTAATAACAGGCAGACATTTTATGTGCATACGAATACTTACTTATTATACGGGACTTATAAAAACAAATGTTAAATGTACGTATAATTTTGACTGCATATGGCAAATAGTATATTCCTGAAGAGAGTAATTTTCTACTAGAGCTTCAGTAATTTTTATCATCACTGTCACCCTTTTTTGGCAACTTATAAGAAGCTACCGATTGGTTCCTTCAATTTAACTTTAATCCTTGAAAGCCACTTACGCCACAACTATGGTGGTTCTGGTCATAATAGTAATTCTCTGTTAGTCCTTCACTCGAATTTAAAGCATTTAACCTAAATACATACATACATATCTAATTCACTCTCTTTCTTTTAATGAATCTTTCAGGCTACGCGACTGGGACGCGGTTTTTATCGACACTGAATTGACTTCCCCTATACTAGTAAGCAAGAGGAAATTTTTCGGGCAAATCCCCATTGGCACAGAAACCACCACCAATATGTTAAATAATCGTTTTTCAATACAAACAGCATCGCCCAGGCAGGACGATGATGCTGATGGCAATATCCCGTCGCAGAACCATAGGAATCATTATCAACAAGAACGTCACCATCGCCATTCAAATCAGCGTCAATACCAGCAGCGCTGGGGCCAAATGGAAAATAATCACCATCCGAATCCGAAGCAAAGTATATCGGGAATTAGGGATCCAAATAATATCAACCATGACCATAGAGGGCAGTACTATCACCGCGCCACCCAACAAAAACTACTACAACAGCTGCCATCACCAATAGTGATTGGCGATCCAGTGGGAGGCAATAACGAATTGGAGGCGATTACAAAGCCATCGGTTGAAGGCCGTAAAGGGAATTATCGGACCAAGGCAAAGGCCTTTATTATCGAGTTCCTGCAAGGGGCTTCACTGCACGGATTTATCTATCTATCCAAAGTGGGACTTCATTTCGTTGAAAGGTATGCTATGCTATATGCGATATGGGTTTGTATGTTCATTAACATATCCTGTTTGTTTGAGAATTGTGAATTGTCATGGTTTTCAAAATATTTGTCACCACGTCGTCGCCCCGGTTCTATAAGGATGCGAAGACTATGTGACATGACTTGACTGTCTGTTGAACCATACTTTGATGATTTGGGGGATCCATTCAAATTATTTTGTGATTGAATGCGGAGCGATTTTGTGCGATTGCTGCTTGCGTTTAAGCTGTCAATTTCGGAGAATGAACAGACCGATTGCTGCGATTTTTAGGGATTACTCGTCTATTTCAGATTCTTGCCCCACCCAGGGCAGCTATATTCATATTTATGCATAGTTTTTTAGAAATTTTAGGCATGGCGGTTATATAGCTTAATTAGATTGAAGTTTTTTAGCGGCCCGTCCAAAAATGGAAAAAGGACCTCTTATGGGTATCACTACTTCTTCCGTCCGTTCAATCGTGTTTCAACTTCTGAACTGTAAGTCATAGAAAAATATAATTTGGTGTAAAGGGTGATTTTTTAGCTGGTTTGGTTTTGGCAACACTGGTTTTGACAGCTGACGTGTGTTTAGTACCTTGTGTCACTGTCAAACAGCTTCAGTTTGGTTTGCAATTTAACCATGGATCGTCTTACAAATGAACAACGCTTGCAAATTATTGAATTTTACTATCAAAATTCGTCCTCGGTTCGAAATGTTCATCGCGCGCTGCTTCCATTTTATGGTCGGCAGTTTGGCGAACAGTTAATTTCACGTTTCGGGCCGGTCAATTGGCCGCCTAGATCGTGCGATTTGACACCATTAGATTATTTTTTGTGGGGGTATGTCAAGGCTAATGTCTATAGGGACAAGCCCGTTTCGATTGACGCACTGGAAGCCAACATCCATGCATTCATTCGTGAGATACCGGCCGATATGTGTGAAAGAGTATGCCAAAATTGGACTCAGCGGATGGGCTACCTGAGACGCAGCCGCGGTCAACATTTGCATGAAATTATCTTTAAACATTAAATTGCAAGGTTCAAACTATCGATTCAAATAAATATTTCATTAACTTTTTCGAATTTTTTGTGTTTTTTTTTTTTAAAAAAGTTCTCAACCTCTTAAAAAATCACCCGTTACTTTGAAACTGCGGAAATAGTCAGAGAATCCAATGAGGTAAATTTATTCTAACCACAAACAACGGTTAAAAAAATTTAGCAGACAGGAAGAACAGGCAGGAAGAAGACTTAACAACTTAGGTTAAGTATCGTTTTTCTCTGAGCTTTAAGCAAAAATCTAACTTTTTGAAAATATTGAAAAGTTTTTGAGAAACAAAAAGTTGAAAATGGATGACGTTTTTCAAAGTATTGGAGGCCACAACTTTTCAACCGCTTAACTAGTGCACAAGGCCGATATAAAACACACGTATAAAGCAACTCGAAAAAAACCAAACGCTAGAAACATATTTTACAGAAAAAGTTTTATTACTGTGGTTTTGACGCTTTTTCGAAAAAAAATCGCAAAAATGCATGAAAAAACGTGTGTGTGTGTAACACCCTTATCGTGTAACAGCCTTATTTACGGTGTTATTTGGAGAAATCATATGAAAAAAATCACACGCATCAGAAAATATTCAAATTTTAAGGATAATATAGGTGTTTTTGTGTTTAATCGCGTTTTTTCTCCGAGTCCTTTTTCCGATCTTGTGTGGCTGAAAGAAAAGTTTTCCGTCCGAAATAAAAAGAACGCGTGCACGTGAATTGCGAAATAACAGAGAACTGTAACTTTATTTAATGAAAAAAATTGAAAGCAGAAAAAGCGGAATGAGAATGAGACAACAATATACATTTTTGTTATGTGCGTAGCCATGGAGATGTTGCATTGGCGAATGGAATGTGAATGTTGCATTGGTGAACATACTCCCGCCGTTGAAAGCTCCTTTCAATTTCATTCGACGAATAATGGACATAGCTTGGAAATTGGCCGCTTAAACTCGCCCTTAGCTGTACTGACTGAGGCGACGCGTATCAGCCCATCTCTTCCAGGATACGTTTTGGTGATTCTGCCAATAAGCCATCGACACGGCGGCTGGTTGTCTTCCTTCAGAATGACGACGTCATCGGCTTTGATGTTCGTTAACCTTTCGTGCCACTTCGGACGCTTTTGGAGTTGGGCCAAGTAACCATTTCTGCCAGAAGCCCAGTACCAACCGTTGAAGAAATTGCCACCGATCTCGCAAGGAAGCTCCTGCAGATAGGATAGTTGGATCTGGCACGGTCTTAAGCGGCCGCGCGATGAGAAAATGTGCTGGCGTGATCGGATCCATTTCTCCACCAAAGCGTGCACACAACGGCCTCGAGCTTACGCAGGCCTCAATTTGGCATAAAACTGTGGTGAACTCTTCGTATGTGAGCGATGATTAGCCTAATACCCTTCGCAGATGAAATTTTGTCGTCTTTACCGCCGCCTCCCATAGTCCACCACTCACTCGATCGAGAAATCTACTCGATCCCGTTAACTGTGAGCTCGTTGGTCACGTCCTCCTTGAACTCGGTGGAGTTTAGCAATTTGGCCCACTCTCGAAGTTGTTGGTTTGCGCCTACAAAGTTGGTGCCGTTGTCACTGAAAATGGAGTGGCACTTCCCACGACGAGAGACGAAACGCCGCAGTGCAGCGATGAAGGCGGACGAGGAAAGCTTTGAAACGAGTTCAAGGTGTAAGGCCTTTGTAGCCATGCAGACAAATACGGCAACGTACACCTTGTGCTGCTTAGCACCGCGCCCCTTCCACGTACGAACCAAGAAGGGTCCGGCGTAATCGACTCCCGTACTCCCAAAGGTAACACCGGGATCCACCCGTTGCTTCGGCAGGCTGGCCATTTGTTGCTGGAAGGGGATCCCTCGCTGGCGCATACAAGTTACGCATTGATAGATGCACCTTTTTATCACGTGGTGAATACCGAAGACGAAGTAGTTTAGCGACAGCAGATAGATAGATCATTTGACGCATTCCGGCATGTAAATTCTGAATATGACAATCCTTTACAATGAGGCGGGTTAGAGGATGATCCTTATGCAGGATAGTGGGATGTTTCTGCTCAACTGGTATGTTCGCGTTTTCGAGTCGGCCGCTTACCCGTAGAACGCCATCGTGATCCAGAAATGGCCGCATGCTGGAGTATCTGCTTTTCCTGGAGACGGCTTGGCCCTCTTCCAAAAGGCAAATTTCATCTTGAAAACTAAACCTCTGCGCGAGCTTAAAACTGCAATCTTTGCCAGGTGAATATCGCCAGGACCCAGGAGACAGAAAAAGCGTTTGGCGGTGAACTCCACAGCCTTTGCGAGTTCGCGCAAGCCGAATGCAATGAGCGACGACCCGCAGCAATCTATAGAGATTTAAAAACCTTCCGAAGATACGAACGTCCCATTCAGCCGCAATCCGTTGTGGTTACAAGACAAGTGATCTTTTCCTCCTCTGATTCTTCCTTCAGGTTAGGCAATGTAGAAAATGGTACCTTCGTTTCGCGAAGAAAGTCCAGACCGTTCCACCATAAATCAAGCTTGGGCAAGTGCTTCGGCATCAAGCCACGAGTGGCGCAGTCCGCAGGATTCTCAGCTGAGCGCACGTGATGCCTTGTAGTAACTGGAAACTGAGCAGCGATTTGTGAGACCCGATTGTCCACAAAGACGTTTCTAGCGCGAGGGTGTCCGTGTATCCAATGTAGAACCGTGGTTGAGTCTGTGTACGCAGAACACTGAAGGTCGTGAACCGCGAAGGCATCCTTTACCTTGCTAAGCAGCTGGGTTAGCAGTAAAGAGCCACATAGTTCTAGGCGTGGAATTGAATGAACGAACTTAGCAGGCGCAACTCTGGTCTTGGCACAGATAAGCGCAGTGTGCACGCCATTGACACCTACTACTCTTGCATAAACTGCAGCAGCGTATGCTGACTCCGACGCATCAGCAAAACCGTGCAATTCCATTACCTCCCCTTGAGTATAATGCAGCCACCTTGGAATATTGATTGACTGAATAGCCCCCATGTCGGCCCAAAACTCTGACCATTCCTGATAATAGTCCGCGGGGATCCACTCATCCCAACCAACTCCTTGGATCCAAAGACGCTTAATAAAGATCCTCATCTTAACGGTAACAGGTGACAACCATCCTAGCGGATCGAAGATTTTGGCTATATCCGATAGCACTTCCCTCTTTGTGGCATGTCGCCCGATAGCTGGAATCGTAGAGACGAATTTGAAACAGTCGTGTGTCGTCTCCCAGAAAAGGCCCAATGCCTTGACCCCAGCTTCGCCGATCGACAGCTCGGTTGCCGACTCTCGATGTTCGGGGGGAATGGTATTTAAAATATCAGACGAGTTCGAGGACCACTTACGGAGATCCATTCCTGCATCGGCAAGAACCCCGATCAGCTCCTTTTTTACATCTACCGCCTCGTCTACGCTTTCGAACGTCGCCATGAAGTCGTCCACATAAAAATTACTTAAGATGCAATTCGAAGCCCGTGGAGCACGATGCATGTTGTTGACGGCAATTTGCTTTAAGACCCGAGTTGCTAAGAAGGACGCAAAAGCAGTTCCATACGTTACAGTGAGCAGCATATAATCGCGTGGCTCCTCGGTGACTTCTTCCCGCCAGACTATTCGTTGAAAGTGGACGTCGTTCGCATTGACAGCGACTTGGCGATACATCTTCGCTATATCAGCCTTAATGGCAATTTTGTGTCTTCGAAATTTAATAATGCATGTTAAGAGATGGCTCTGAATTGTAGGGCCCACCATTAAGTAGTCGTTTAGTGAAAACGCGTTTGACGATTTGCACGAGGCATTAAAAACGACCCTCAGCTTCGTGGTTTCGCTGAAGTACCGCGTGATGAGGCAAGTAGAAAGCAGGGCGACTTAGAAGGCGATCCTTAGAAGGCACGACTGTCATATGCCCAAGCCTCTCATTCTCGCGCATGAACTCTATGTATTGTTGTTTCAAGCAGCTGTCCCTAGAGAATCGTTTCTCCATTGCAAGCAGTAGCTTTAAAGCGGCACTCCGTGAGTCACCCGAACTCCACGGGTGTTTTGTTAAAGGGCAAGCTAACTACGAACCTACCACCGGGCTTGACAAAATGCGTTGAAACAAAATGCTTTTCAGCAGCTGCACTTACCTCGCACTCGGTGCGGTGTCCATCCGAAAGATCCTCTGGCTCAAAAAATCGTTTTAGTAGCACGTCCAGATCAAGGGTGGAAAGGTTAATACTTAAAGTTGCTTCTTGTCGAACAGAAATATTACCCGCAATCACCCAGCCGAATATATTGTTCTGGGCCACCGGTGAGCCCGAAGGGTGAGCGATTTTCCCGTCCGCGAGAATGTCAAAAAATACGTTTGACCCCATCAAAATATCGATTTGGTTGGGGCGATGACATTTGGGATCGGCTAATGACAAGTCATTGAAAAAGGTCAAGCTAGCACTTGAAACTTCGAAGCTTGGAAGATCGTTTATTAATTTTGAAAAACGCGCGCACTAACACGAAGGATTCCGAGTTGTAAGTCGACGACGCCACCAGTTCTACTTGACCGCGAGTGCCTTGGGTGCTTTCGAGCTTCCCAGGCCAACGAGAGGGATTCTAGCATGCGAGCGTCTCAAGCCCAACCGTTGTACGCACGATTCTGAAATAAGCGATGCCTGGGAAAATAAGCTGCCCGAATCAAGCAAAGCTCTACATGGTTGAGGCTCACCGTAAGCGTCCTTGATCATAACCATAGCCGTTGGCAACATCGGCATACACTCGCGTTGAGATGAGACGGCACGCACAGAGGCTGCTGACACGATGCTATTCGACGACGTTCCAGGCTTGCTTGAAGCAGCCTCTGCTTGCACAAATGGTGGGGGAAATCGATCCACATGGAGCAGCGTGTTGTGTTTCAAATTACACGATTTGCAGTGGGAATATTTGCACTCCGCGATTGCATGTTTCGCACGCAAACAATTGCAGCTAATTCCGTTTGCTTTAACGAATTCACACCGCGCAGGCACTGCAAGCTCGCGGAACTGGGCGCACTGATAATGATTGTGGTTTTGGTTGCACTTGGGACACGCTGGTATTGTTATGTTTAACACACGCCTACACGAATCTTTGCTCTTTGGGGGATTTGTTGCACTACGCCCGGTGGCACGCGAGAGATTTAAACTTTCGAGCTCGTTTATACGCTCTCTCAAGAAGTTTGTGAAGTCCGAATACGTTTGTTTTTCACTGCCCTTGATTGTTCGAATCCACAGCATTTTGTTCTCGGAGTCTAACTTACGCGTCAGAATATAAACGAGCAGAATGTCCCACGAATCAACGGGAAGTTTTAGAGCACGAAGCGCGTTCATATTTTCTATTGTAGTGCTAAACAACCGTTTTATCTCCCCTAGCGTCCCATCTTTGACCACCGTCTGGTCGAATAAATTATCCAGATAAGCTACCATTATGAACTTCGGCTTTTCGTAATGTTCTTTCAAAAAGTCCCAAGCGATCTCGAAACTGTCGTTGCTATGGGGCAAACGATTCACGAGCGACAACGCGTTTCCCGTTAACCGCGTTTGGAGAACTTCCAGCTTTTCGATACCTGTAACGGATTTTTTTGATATCACTAGCGCGGTGAACAAATCGCGAAACCTGATCCATTCGTCGAATTTTCCCGAGAACACTGGCAGAACTACGGCCGGGAGCCCGGATGGCTGCTGTAGGTTTGTAATATTGATTGGTTGTCGCGCCGCATCAGGCAGATTTTTCACAATCTCGTTTAACGAGCACTGGTTTTCAGCTATGGACCTTAGCGCTTTGTTGAGATCAACATCAGAATCAGACCGGGAATCAATAAGGGTGTGAGTTTGTATAACTTCCGATAGTTTGGCATGTGCCTTATAAAATACCGATTCGAATTCGGTGCGATACTAAGTTTCTTCCGCTAGCTCAGACGCGTCTTCGGTGGACTCTTCGATTTCGTCCTGAACCTGTTCAAAGTCGTGCATGTGTTGTTCCAGCCTTGTTTGACGCACTTTGCTTTCCGCCATTGAAGCATCCGGCTGCTCGAGGAAAGTGAAGATACGCGTAACTTGGCCTTTAATAGCCGCCCGTTTTCTTTTTAGAGCTTCCATGACTTTCAACACCGACTGTATGTATATCGAACAACAATGACCGCACACATCGACTGCAGCACCGACTGCCTAGCGAATGCAACCACCTCACCAAACAACTGCACGACCGACTGACTGTCGAAACTGTCGTGACCGCACACACCGAAAATATGGTCGAACTGTAGTGACCGCACACACCGAAATTATGCCTTTGCACCTGGGCAGGGAAGCGCCCGCTTTTTAACCTCTGTGTGGTCGAACCCGTGCAGCGTCCAAATGGTACAAATGCCCGTAGTTTTTTCTGCGAATACGTTTGTTTTTTACTGCCCTTGATTGTTCGAATCCACAGCATTTTGTTCTCGGAGTCTAACTTACGCGTCAGAATATAAAAGAGCAGAATGTCCCACGAATCAACGGGAAGTTTTAGAGCACGAAGCGCGTTCATATTTTCTATTGTAGTGCTAAACAACCGTTTTATCTCCCCTAGCGTCCCATCTTTGACCACCGGCTGGTCGAATAAATTATCCAGATAAGCTACCATTATGAACTTCGGCTTTTCGTAATGTTCTTTCAACAAGTCCCAAGCGATCTCGAAACTGTCGTTGCTATGGGGCAAATGATTCACGAGCGACAACGCGTTTCCCGTTAACCGCGTTTGGAGAACTTCCAGCTTTTCGATACCTGTAACGGATTTTTTTGATATCACCGGTGAACAAATCGCGAAACCTGATCCATTCGTCGAATTTTCCCGAAAACACTGGCAGAACTACGGCCGGGAGCCCGGAAGGCTGCTGTAGGTTTGTAATATTGATTGGCTGTCGCACCGCATCAGACAGATTTTTCACAATCTCGTTTAACGAGCACTGGTTTTCAGCTGTGGACCTTAGCGCTTTGTTGAGATCAACATCAGAATCAGACCGGGAATCAATAAGGGTGTGAGTTTGTATAACTTCCGATAATTTGGCATGTGCCTTATAAAATACCGATTCGAACTCGGTGCGATACTAAGTTTCTTCCGCTAGCTCAGACGCGTCTTCGGTGGACTCTTCGATTTCGTCCTGAACCTGTTCAAAGTCGTGCATGTGTTGTTCCAGCCTTGTTTGACGCACTTTGCTTTCCGCCATTGAAGCATCCGGCTGCTCGAGGAAAGTGACGATACGCGTAACTTGGCCTTTTATAGCCGCCCGTTTTCTTTTTAGAGCTTCCTTGACTTTCAACACCGACTGTGTGTATATCGAACAACAATGACCGCACACATCGACTGCAGCACCGACTACCTAGCGAATGCAACCACCGCACCAAACAACTGCACGACCGACTGACTGTCGAAACTGTCGTGACCGCACACACTGAAAATATGGTGAACTGACGTGACCGCACACACCGAAACTATGCCTTTGCACCTGGGCAGGGAAGCGCCCGCTTTTTAACCTCTGTGTAGCGAACCCGTGCAGCGTCCAAATGGTACAATTGCCCGTAGTTTTTTCTGCGAAACGCGCACTTTCACCAATTGCGCACTTGCGTTGCGATTGCTAATGAAAACCGCCCCGAAGGACTCGGAACAATAATCGGAAAAAATAATCCGGTTCGAAGGACCAATGTTTTTGTGTTTAATAGCGTTTTTTATCCGAGTCCTTTTTTCCGATCTTGTGTGGCTGAAAGAAAAGTTTTCCGTCCGAAAAAAAGAACGCGTGCACGTGAATTGCGAAATAACAGAGAACTGTAACTTTATTTAATCAAAAAAATTGAAAGCAGAAAAAGCGGAATGAGAATGAGACAACAATATACATTTTTGTTATGAGCGTAGCCATGGAGATGTTGCATTGGCGAATGGAATGGGAATGTTGCATTGGTGAACAATAGGCGTGTTTTAAAGTTGCAAAAACTTTTCTCGAAAACACTAAAATATTTTGAAAAATTATTTTTGTTAAAACTTCTCGCTTAACGGTAATAGCAATCTTGTTCAGATTAAAATTGAGTACAAAAAGTAAAAAAGAAAGCAACTTGCGTTAAAAAATTTCGTCGTTTTCAACCGAAGCTTTTGTAAGGATTTTTGAAACACGAAATAAAAAAGAGCTTTTTTAGCGTTTACGCAAAAACCGGTGCCCTAAGAGTCGAGGAATAGAGCACAGGTAAATATCCCTTTAAACTAAAAATTAAAAAAATCGAAATGTGTAGTTGTTTTATGGATTTTAAAAAATTCGAAAAAAGGTCAAAGGAACATCACCCCTCTATGTCCCAAACGGTAAAAAGCACAGTATAGTTTTTAAATAAATAACAGACATAGTCCATCGTCTGAATTTTTTTTAAAAGGCTATGGCAAACTTTTAATATTCAAAAACTTCAAGGATTTGCCTCAAAAACTTGCCTCGAAAACGTCTTTTTTAAGCTTCCTTTCCCTTTAGCGGTTATTCTTATGACGATCTTGAATAGATGTGATTGAAGTTTGTAAAGTTCACAGGGCAAGCTAACTGCATTGAAAACATTTGAAATTGCCGTTTCCAACCTCATGTTTTAAAACCATTTAAAAAATAGCATTTTTAACCGTTTTCTCAGAAATTCATGTCCGCAGAATTTAAGAATAGTGGCAAATGCTGGCGCAGGTGATTGTATAATTTGAAAATGTCTACCGCTAATTGAACAAAATTCGAAATTTATGTTATATGGATTTTAATTTTTAAAAATGGAAAAAGAGGCCAAAAAAACGTATGTCCTTTCTTCTATTTTCAAAACGGTAATAGTCAAAAACTTGAAATAAATAACGGATGTGTCCACTTTTGAAAAAAATAAAATAAAATAAAGTGGTTTTCAAATATTAATGGTTTTCTAGATGTGCTTGAAAACACTTAAGTAGACAGACTTAGTCACTTAGATGATGCAGCTTGCAAATATGTATATCGTAACCTCTGGCACTAATCAGAATTATATCCCATTGGATAAGAGGTACATTAAGTTTGTCACACAGTTTGTAGCACGGTGAAATAATAATGGTAGACCCCCAAGACCTTATGGACACATGATCGAGACCGAATTCTGAATCAAATTAGCCATGCCCGTCCGTCCGTCCGTCCGTCTGGCTGTATCTCACACGTTTTAAGGCCCTTTATTTTAGGCTGGGTAAAATTTGGTGCATAAGTTCATCGTTATTCGAAGCAGTACAAGTGTGAAAATTTTTTGAAATATGCAACTACCTCCAGATCTTTCAAAACTGTTAGACGTTCTAAAAGGCTGAAATTTGACATTTAGCATCTTTTAATGAATGTAAGACCCCAAATGCAGTTTATTCAATATTTTTGCTCCAAATTAAAAAAAAAAATTGTTTAAAACTTTATGTAAAAAACACTTAGTTCTTGATTTTTTTTATAGAAGTCTTTGCGCCATGTCCATATTTGGAGGCAGAATTGAGAAAAAATCTAAATCTTTCCAGAAAACGTAATTTCGACTGGCCTTAAAGGAAAGCATGAAACAAAAAAATAGCAGGTAAGACAGATTTCATTTCAGATTTCGTTCATACAAACTTTTTAGCCACACCTTTTTAGGCGTCGATTTTTCGAAAATATTGAATTTGGCCCAAAAAATTGCATTTTTGCAATTTAATATCTGTCTTAATATTGCTAGTTTGTAATAAGGGGCGGTTGGACCACGCCCCTTTTTGAAGTTTGCATTACCATTTATATATATCTATTATATATAAATTTATTTATTTATATATCTATATATGCATTACCATATATATCTTAATATTCAGTTGCTATTTTCAAAGGTTATGGAATTTAAATTTAGTTTTTGGTAAGACTTAAACCAAAATATGTAGCGTATCACTAAAGAGGATTGAAAGTAAACACATTATTGTATTTAAAGTTAAATGCGCAGTTGCAACGCTTTGATTTTTAATACGCAAAGGTGCTAAAATTAATTAAATGAACTTAGGTAAGCGTATGATCTACAATATTGCGGCGTCTAGGATGATGCCATGAGGCATTACGTCAGTCTTGTGTATATTCTCATCGAGTTAAGTCGGATTTAGTGCATACAAATTTAAATTTTACAAGAATTTTTTAGTGGGAAAAAAGAAGATAAATAGTTTCTGCTATGGGAGAAGTCACTCGCAGGAGGCAGCCAGCACACATATTACTTCGAAGGTAAGTACAGTTTGTTAATCAACCCTTGAAAAGAATTTTTACATTTATCTTGCGTTTCTTTAATTTTTAGAAGTTTCGGTTTGAGATTGCTGCGACTGTTTAAATTGGTCAAGATTTTCGAGACTTAAAAGGTTTGTTGAAATTTTAATCTAACTGAAACAATTGTTTTTATATTTTTCTTTGTCTGACAGATTTTATTCACCCGTATTGGAGCCTATCAACTGCTATTCACAACTAAGTGTTCTACAACTTGGAATGGCGGATATAGGCGAATTCATTTTATTTCGGGTTTTTTGCGTACTATAAGTACTTTTTATTTTAAATAATACGCATGTTACAACAGAATACATATATTTACTATATTTTAATATATCTTTATTGAAAATAAATAAACTTTTTATTAAAATATAAGTGAGCTTGTATTACTTTACAGTGCTTCTGGTATTGCCTTTTAATTCTAGATTGATTATACTAAATTAATTCTAGATTGATTGATGATGCGGTACTCGTTTACAATACACATCTAATTATTCATTAATACATTTGTATTAAAACTTAATATTTGGAATTCGTTTTTAATACACATCTTATTGTTCACTTAATTACAAACTTCATTATCATCATCATTTTCGGATGCCGCTTATCCTTTAAAAGGGTCGCGAAGCGAGGGTGGCTAAATGGTCCTTCCATCTTTCTCGATCCTCGGCCACCAACTCAAGTGACTCCGGCGCAATCCCCAGGCGGGACTCAGAGAGGTTCTTTACCTGATCAGCCTTCTTTACCTTCTTTACCTTCTTAGACAGGCTAGCATGGCTTGTCTAGGAAGTCTGTCAGGGGGCATGCGAACAACGTGTCCAAACCAGCGAAGAATCGATCGCTCCACTCGGAGAAGTAGCTGCTCAACATTTAGATTCCCACGAATACTGACGTTTCTCACTCTATCCCTTAGAGTAACACCAGCAACGCACCTCAGGAATCTCATTTCGGCATCTCATTTCGGCAGCTTGTACACGCGATCTAATTCTTTCGGTCATTACCCAAATTTCATGGCCATAGATGAGGGTCGGAACGAACACTGAATTAAAAACTGAGATCTTTGCTTTCACTCCAAGTTCAGCTTTCCTGATGACCGGCCGGCGTAGTTCCTTTACTATTGCTCCAGCTTGGCCAATTCTACAGGACAACTCAGTATCACTCCTCCCATCTTTCGTGAAAAAGACCCCGATATACTTAAACTTCTCCACCTGTTTGAATGGAACTCCATTTATGTGCAGGGTACACTGCCCAGGAGATCGGAAAACAACCATCACTTCCGATTTGTTCACGTTTACTTTCATCCCAGCATCACCACAGGCAGCTGCAAGCCTATCCAGTGCTCGTTGAAGTTTCTCTTTGAATGATGCAAGGATGGCCAAATCTTCTGCGAAAAGCAGATGGCTCATCCTGGATGCCAACCAATTCGAAACATTGTTCGCCAAGACTGCGCTTCACCATCCAGTCCTTATATGCTATAAAAAGGAGCGGCGACAGAACACAGCCCTGGCGAAGTCCAACGCGCACATAAAAAAAAAAGACTGGATGCGCCCAGAAGAGGCCCACTCAGCTCATAGTCCTGCAAAACTCTCCATAGTGTATCCCGAGGGACTCGGTCATACGCCTTTTCCAGATCTACAAAACACGCATAGACCGGTTTGGCATATTCCCAGGCCTTCTCAAGAAAAACCTTTAGAGTAAAAAGCTGGTCGGTTGTGCCTCTGCCAGGCCGAAAGGCCGCACTAATCTTCCCGTAACAAAGGCTCGATTACAGCTCTGGAACGCGTTTCCAACACCTTCGCGAATACTTTTCCCGGAAAACTCAAGTGAGATATGCCCCTATATTTGGCGCAATCTCTCCTGTTCCCTTTTTTAAAAATGGGCACTATAACTCCCGTTTGCCAATCGCTAGGTGCCTTCCCGCTATCCCAGGCCACCTTAATGACACGTGTTAGCCATTTAACACCCTCTTCACCCATTGCCTTGAGCATTTCTGGCCGGATTTCATCAACCCCAGCAGACTTGCCAACTTTAAGCGATTTAATCGCTTTAGTCACTTCGTCTACTATGGGACTATTCTACGCCTTTATCTCGTCAGCAGTGGGAATGCCATCTTCAGTGTCCTGTTGGGGGTTGAGCAACTCCGAAAAGTGCTCTCTCCATCTGCGCGAGGCATCGCTCTTATTTGAAAGAAGTGTACCGTCCTTGGATTTAACTCATTGAATGATATTCAACTTCCTTCCTCTGAGCCGGCGAATGGTCTGCCAAAATATCTTGTTTGCAGATCTGTAATCGTGCTCCAACTTCTCGCCGAACTTTTTCCATGACTGTTCCTTGGCTGTTCTGACTGCCAGATCGGAAGTCATACGCGCCTTATTGTTAAGTTGAGTTGCGCCTCAATCGCGGCTCTCGATAAGTTGAGTTTCTACATTGCATCCACGCAATGTAGGCTCTCTTCTTTTCTCTGATGGCTTCTTGAACTCCAGGCGTTTTAAACCAAGCAGTTTCTTTTCAGGTTCGTTTCTCACCACCAGCCGCTACCCCAAGCCGCTTCACTCCACAAACATTTCCTGCGGAGGCAATGACTGCCGATAAAAACAGCTGCCATTCCTCCTCCACATTCAAAAGGTCAGTTGGAATTTGTTCAAACTTCTCCGAAACATTCTGTGCGAAGCGCTCTCTGAAATCAGAGTCAGCATCCTGCAACTTTTCCCACCGTATGCGAGTCACCAGGGTTGGTTTTCGCCTGGGTGGCGAAACTGTCACTGAAGAACAATTTACACAGCACTAAGTGGTGATCAGTTGACAACTCAGCTCCACTGAAAACTCGAACATTACATCACAAATCATTCTTTGAACACACGATAGTACAACAAAGAAATCAATCAGTGACATCTGATTTAAACTGTGCTTGTACCATGTGTATTTGTGAATGGCTTTGTGTGGGATACAGGTGTTCATGATTGACAAGCCATATGCACAGCAAAAGTCGAACAACTTCCCTCCGTTCCTGTTTTGATCCGGGTCACCGTGCCTCCCGATCGAGCTGAGACTTTTTGGCCTCCTCAACCAGTTCAAGCTCCTTCCGCATTAGCGACGAGACATTCCACGTGCCAATTTTGAGTTGGTGCCGTTGTCGATTTGTAGAGTTTCCCCACCTAAGCCCTCATTTTGACTTGGCGCTGTCCCCCTCCACACTTAATATTTTTTTTTTTCAAATCTTGGTCAGGATCGGAGATTAGTGGTGGGGACTTTGTTCTGGTGGAGAAAAATTTTCACAATTTACTTAGAACAAAACCGCAGTTTTAAAACGGTTTAACCAAAGTTTGAGTTTAAATGGTGGTTGCTTTATTTGTTCGTCCAACATAGGGTTTTAAATGAAGTAATAAAAAAGTTATGACCTTAAACACGTTGCGGCGGGCACAACATGGTGTATTATATGATTAAAAAATAATAACAAAAAATTATTTTTTACGAGGATATTAAAAATACTCGTTTAACGAAAGACTGAGAGGTAACGAAAGAGTGTGTAACATCGAACCGACCAGCAGTCGAATACTTCACGGATTCAGTTTTAAGATAAAGGTCTAGCGTAAGGCAAATTCCTCTCCCGAAGTAATACAAAAAGAAGATAAGCCCTCTGGCTCAATCGATTCTTAACCAGAAGCGAAAATTAGTCCACCTCCCGCAATAAACATCGTCGGGATAGCAGACTCCGGGAGATTGCGCAACCTTCTTGCAAACACGGTGAGAACAGAAAACTATAAGCTTACTTCGCACCGAAATAACGTGTGGAAAGTAAATGTTGACAACGCCGATTCCTATCGCGCGCTGTCTCTTAGACTAAATGCAGAAAGAATCGAGTGGTATACTTATCAAAATAAGTACGAAAACCCACTGCGAGTCATTGTAGGGGGGCTCCACCTATCATGCACAAAAGAAGTCTTTATAAAAGGCGTAAAAACTAAAGGCCTTAAAATTATTGATGCCGTCAATATCATCAAAAAGGAAAAGCAACGCACGGAAGGAGAAAGAGACACTGTGGTCAGACGCGGCCTTCCAATTTTTATGCTCTCCTTTGAAAGAACTGAGAGCATAAACGATATTTATAAAATAAAAATGATACTTAACATCAGGGTTTAAATCGAACCCATGCGAAAGGGCAATAGACTGATACCACAGTGTAAGCGATGCCAAGAATTCAGGCACACAAGTGCCTACTGCCAAAAAGAACCACGTTGCGTGAAATGTGCCGGAAAACACCTGTCAACAGAGTGCAAAGTTGACATAAAGGCTCCAGCAGTTTGCGCCAAATGCCAGGGAAAACCACCCCGCAAACTATCGAGGATGCGAAGTAGCCATAGAGCTGCAAAAGGGACGAGAACCCCTTAAGGAAAATACTAGTTAGAAGTCAGAATCAAAGCCTAGAACGCCCAAAACCTGCTGAAACTCCTAAGCCAAAGACTCCAAAGACGCCAAAGCCGATCAAAAGTGGAAGATTGGCAAAGGAGGCGTCGACAAAAAGCGTAAAAGCTCCACAAAAAAGCGGCGCTAGTTCAAGTGCAGCGAAGAAATCACCACTGGTCGGACCGAAATCATACGCACAGGTTGCGGCAAACGAAAACAAGGCAAGATCGCCCACAACAGATGCAGTGTCTCAGATCCTCGCTGTAATCTTGGAGAAACTTGAGGATCAGACTAAAATCAACAAAGTTATATTTGACAAACTGAGCAAGCTCGAGTTTAAGCCTCGAAAAAATTACAAGAGACCATGAATATGAAACAGTTATTTAAAATACTAACATGGAATGCAAACGGCCTTCTGAATAAAATAGACGAACTAGAAGTATTTCTACGGAAAAACAATATTGATATTTGCATGATTACGGAAACTCACCTTAAAAACGGGTCTACACCCAAACTTAAAGGTTACAATGACTATCACGCACATCACCCTTCGCAAAATTTGAGAGGAGGATCCTCCCTCTATATTAAAAACTGCATAAAGCACTTCAAGAACACAGAAGTTGAGCTAGACTCTATGCAGATCAGTTCAGTTTCTGTAAAAATTGACTGCTTAGATTACAACATTGCAGCTTGTTATTTCCCGCCAGGATATAGACTGGTGGAAGACGATCTTGATCGTATGTATGACTTCATTGGGTCCAATTTTATCATTAGGGGTAATGTTAACGTGAAGCATACTTTTTGGGGCTTACGATGCAATTCAACAAGAGGCAGATTACTGTACAAAAATAGTATGAAGCGTGGGGTGGACTTTTTCTCCACGGGTAAGCCAACATATTGGCCAACCGATAGGAATAAAAAGCCTGACCTTGTCGATTTTTTCATCGCTAAAGGGTACCCCAAATACCTTACGCGAATCGAAGAGTGTTATAATCTTTGCTCAGACCACTCAGGAGTAATCTTGAAGATTGGTGGAAGACTGGCGAAAATAGAAAGAGCTCCCAGATTAGCTAGCAAAAACATGAACTGGGACGCCTTCAGAAAGGACTGTAAGGAGGGTGTTGGCTTGAATGTGCCATTACGAACTCCTTTCGAGTAAGAAACCGCAGTTGACAAATTCATTGAAGCAATTCAGAGCGCTGCTTGGAACAACACTTCGTCCCAAAAGAACGCAGCTAGCACCGACGGGCATGTACGCACAACATATCCGCTCGAAATCGAAGAATTGATTCGTGAAAAGAGAAGAGCGCGTAGAAGATGGCAAGGCACGAGGGCTCCCCCAGACAAAACCCTCTTGAACCCCCAAGTAGCACACTCTGGAACCATAAGCATTGCTTTTTGAATATTGGACTTATAAGACACTCAAAATGCTCTTCAGAAGCACTAATGGTTTTGCAAGGTTTCGTTATCGTACCATTGATGCGCAGCTTATTTACTTATAAAATTGGTCATAGAAACGTATACAGCACCAAAATTATAAAACTAAAAGTGCTAGCACCAAAGGTTACGTAAACGTGGTGCTATAAACGTTCCTAGCACTCAAGTTATAAGGAAATAAGTGCTGAGGGGTTAAGTTCTGTTCAGACCATTCGGAGTAAGATTTGTATTTACTTTTTTGCTTGCTTGGCAACACTTTTGACGAGCCAATAGTTTATTTAAATGATGTTAAGTATATAATGTGCCCTTTAAATTCGAGACTTTTTTGGATTTTCGCTCTCTTCTTTTTTGGGCTTAGGAAAGTAAGCATATCAAGAATTGTGAAATTGCTAAAATTCTTATCCTAATTAAAATTGGTTTCTTATAAAGTTTTGGAAAACTAAAATTGTTTTTATTAAATCTAGCGTAAAATAATGCTAGATCGTTCATGGTGACCCCGACGTGATTTTCGTATAGTAGACTTTGATTAGCTTTGTATGCCACTCTCGTTTTCGTTGCATATAGTTGCATTTAAAAGTAAAAAAAAAATAAAAGACATTAATTGCATCTTTGCATACGTCCATAGAAACATAATTGCTCATATCATACTAACGTGTTCACAAACTCATGCATTTTAATTTACGGCTGTGGATAATCGCATACATAGTTTAAATAATTTGCCAAGTTGCTATCGTCACAGCTGCCGTGTAGTCTACATTCGTCACATTAATGACGTAACCCTATGTGCTATCATAATTGTACATGATAAGAGAGACAATAGACAGAGACCTCAAGTGAAAAAATCGTTGCAGTAGGTACATGAAAGTTATTGTCATCGTGCGGTCTTGTGATTTTACCATCCCGCTATAAATTTTTGGTATATAGGTCCCGTGTCGCGCTCGTTCGATCTTTGAAAAACGTTAGCTGAACTTTATTTGCAAAATGACTACGACCGATGAAAACTTGTCCGCGAATTCTTCGTTTTTTAAGCGCAAAAGTTCTTCAATTCTAAATCAAATAGCTAATCTTAAAGGCTCTTTAACCGTGGATTATTTAAGCGATTTGGATGAAGCTAGTGTCACCGTAAGACTTGAGTTATTAGACCGCTTACTAAAAAACTTTGAAGAAGTGCAGGATGGTTTGGAACATGAGAATCTCGATGAAATATATAGTGACGCTCGTGCCAATTTCTCTTCAAATTATGCTGAAGTGAAAACTGCCCTCACTCGTCAATTAAGATCACTCCATCCTGAAACACCCCGACCATCATCCACAGCAAGACAATTTTCGTTGGATGAACCTCAGCAGTCGATCATCGTTACGCAGCCCAGGTCGCGTTTGCCGCTCTTAGTAATTCCCGAATTCAGTGGAGACAGCAAGGAGTGGCCCAACTTTTATTCCATGTTTCAATCAGTTGTGGGAAACGAGTCTGACTTGACAAAAACAGAGAAGTTTCAGCATCTTTTATCCAGATTGAGAAAACCGGCTTCAGATACGGTCTCATTGTTGGATATTAATGATGCAAATTATGATATTGCTTTGGAAATGTTAAAAACCAGATATGATAATAAACGCTTAAATTTTCAGGCCCACATAAGAGGGATATTTGCCTTACACAATGTGCAAACAGGAGACGTGTCAAAGCTTCGAGAACTTAGTGACAAGGTCAATGCTCACATACGTGCTTTACAAACGATGGGAACCAAGGAGCAGCTAGCTGATTGCCTTCTGATTCATCTAATTGGCCATAAACTAGTCGAGGAATATTTGTTGCATCTAGTAGTAGCGATAGTGCGAACGCATGCGTGGTTTGCCATTTATATGATCATGCTATTCAAAACTGCCCACAATTTGCTGCACTTTCTCCTGCTTTGCGTTACTCAGAAGCAAAGCGAATGCGATTGTGCTTAAATTGTTTAAAAAGGGGCCATATGGTGAAGGACTGCAAATCCGGGTACTGTCGCCATTGCCAGCTAAAGCATAATTCATTGCTTCATCTTCACTCCGTATCTTCACCTTCTAACATCGAGCCGATAAATCAGTCTTCTCAGTCAAGTTCAAGTCTTATTTCTACCTCCTATAGCGGTGCCCAGCCAGAGTCTTGTCAACTGGCTAAAAACTGCGTTTTTATCGCCACGGCAGTAGTCTTGGTTAAAAACCTAGCCGGTTCAATGATTCCATGTAGAGCAATTCTTGACTCCGCTTCGCAGCTAAATTGCATTACTAATCGTTTAGCAAATCAGTTAGGGCTAAGAAGGACCAAATCAACAACAATAATATCAGGAATTGGAGAGTCTAATTTAGTTTCAAATGAAACTGCTGAAATTGTGATGGAATCTCGCCTTGGAAGCTTCACAACTTCTTTTAATGCAACTATTGTTCCAACAATTACCGACAACCAGCCTACTAGTACTATTTCAAACGTCGACTGGAATATTCCTTCGAATATAGCGTTAGCAGATCCGCACTTCTTTAGGTCACAACGGATTGACATTCTCATAGGCGCCGGCTTGTTCTTTGAATTAATGTGTGTTGGCCAAATCCGCTTGAAAGGAAATTTACCTCTTCTTCAAAAAACACGATTAGGATGGATTGTATCTGGAGGAGGGACCCATAACTTATCTGATAGACAGAAATCATCAGTTTTGACAGTAGTTCAGAATGTGTCAACAGATAATATACCTGATATTTGCCTACATGATCTTGTAAGCAGATTTTGGGAAGTTGAAGACTGCAATTTTACCGCATCGAAAAATTCAAAAGAAGAGCTAGAATGTGAAAGGCACTTTGTGGAGAATCATATTCGTCTAAAGACAGGTCAATATTCTGTGCAACTTCCTACCAGAATGTGCCCCTCCAAGTTAGGGGAATCATATCAACAAGCACTTCGTCGCTTTATGAACTTAGAAAAAAGGCTTCAGACTCGTCCAGAAATTAATCGCCAGTACTCCGAATTTATGAAAGAATATGCTGAGCTGAAGCACATGTCCGAAGTCAAATCATTTCCTCCTGGTACCTCTAATTATTTCTTGCCACACCATTGTGTATTAAAGGAAGACAGCACAACCACAAAATTAAGAGTAGTGTTCGATGGGTCAGCGGTTTCTTCTTCGGGATATTCGTTGAATGACATTCTCCATGTGGGCCCGACCATTCAGCCAAAATTGTTTAACATCTTACTAAGATTTCGATCTTTTAAAATTGCCTTGACAGCTGATATTTGTAAGATGTACCGCTGCGTTCTGGTTTCATTACCGGACAGCTATCTTCAGTGCATATTATGGAGAGATAATCCCAAGGATCCAATCCGTATATATAAACTAGAAACTGTTACGTATGGTACCAAACCTGCAGCATTTCTTTCTATTCGGGCGATGCACCAGCTTGCTGCTGATGAAGAAAAAACGTACCCGATTGGCGCAAAGGTTGTTCGTAGGGATTTCTATGTGGACGACATGATTTCCGGTGGCAATTCGGAGAAAGAAGTTGTCGAAATCATGAAACAAACTACTTCGTTGTTGGGAAGTGGCCACTTCAAATTGAGGAAATGGTGCTCAAACGACTCAAAGGTTCTTGCTGAAGTGCCAGAAGCCGATAGAGAACAGTATCTAAAGTTCCATGATGGAAGTGACATAACAAAAACTCTTGGCCTGGTATGGGATCCAAGCTCGGATAATTTCCTGTTTTCGTCCATCCCTTTTTCTAACACTAATAACATCACCAAACGCACAGTACTAAAATTTGTAGCACGATTCTACGATCCTCTTGGCTTGATTGGTCCTATAATTACCAAAGCAAAAATATTTCTTCAGCTTTTATGGAAAGAAAAATTAGAATGGGATGAAAGCCTTCCCCAATGGTTACAATCGGCCTGGCTTCGGTTAAGTGTGGAGTTTCAATTGGTCGATAGTTTCACTTTTTCGAGATTCATTTTCCATAATAATACGTATCTTGAGTTGCATGCGTTTTGTGATGCTAGTCTTGCTGCGTATGGTGTATGTATCTACGTACGAGCGAAATGTAATGGGATAACTAAGACACACCTACTCTGTTCCAAGTCAAGAGTAGCTCCACTTAAAACGATTTCGGTGCCCAAGCTCGAGCTTTCTGCTGCAATGCTACTTGCAGAGCTTATGTCCTCTATCCGTGGGATGAATATTGTAAGGGGAGAGTTCTTCTGCTGGACAGATTCAACAGTCGTCTTATCGTGGCTCAGACAGGAACCATCTAATTATGCTGTGTTTGTGGCCAATAGAGTAAGTAAAATTCAAGCGCTAACCAAAGATATGACATGGTGTTATGTGCCATCCTTATTTAATCCTGCCGATATCCTCTCTAAAGGAGCTACCCCAAGGGAGCTTCAAAAATCATCTCTATGGAAATATGGTCCAGCATTTCTTGAAAGTTCCCGAACTGAATGGCCTATTTACCCGACACCAGTAGTGGATCTACCTGAGAGGCGAAAGAGGATTTTGTTATCAATTGTCAAACCTTTGGATTTAACAATTAATTGCAAATTTGTGAATTCGTTCTGGACAATGCAAAAAATCTACGCTTATGTCTACAAATATTTTAGAGTAAAATGCCGCATCCAAAATGAAGTCGATATAGCACGCGTTTCCCCTGGATATCTCACAGTCAAAGACATACAACAAGGAACCTACATGCTGTTGCGAATGATTCAAAGGACAAATTTAACAAACGAATATAAGGCACTGGCAGCGAAAAAAATGGTGAGCTCTTCCAGTAGTATTTACTCATTAAATCCCTTTCTTGGAGCCGATGGCTTGCTACGAGTAGGTGGCAGACTTTCTAACTCTTCAATGGATTTTGAATCAAAGCACCCCATCATCTTGCCCAAGCACCACCCTCTTACGGATGCAATTATCACTTATTTTCATCGGAAATTTTTACATGCTGGACCGCAGTCCTTACTTGCATCTTTAAGACTGCAATATTGGCCGATAGGAGGACGAAAAGAAGTCACTCGTGTGGTTAACAAATGTATCCGCTGTTTTCATCTGAAGCCAAGATACGTGGAAAAAATAATGGGAGATTTGCCACAGGACAGGGTGCAATCAAATAGAGCATTTCTTACAACAGGAGTTGACTACTGCGGACCATTTTACTACCAATCAGAAGTTAGAGGCAGGTTGCCGACAAAATGCTACATCTCCTTGTTTATTTGCTTTTCCACAAAAGCAATTCATTTAGAAGTAGTAAAGGACATGTCAACGCCCGCTTTTCTAGCCGCACTTAAACGTTTCATTTGCACTAGAGGTAGACCTAAGTGCATTTGGTCGGACAATGCAACTAATTTTGTAGAGAGTCCTGATGATCTGGAGGTGCTGACTCCGGCCCACTTTCTGGTAGGCGCACCATTTACATCAATAGTTGAGCCAGACGTAACGATGCTGAATATCAATCGCCTCAGCAGGTGGCAGCGAGTCTGTTATATGCAGCAAGTTTTTTGGAAGAAATGGAACACTGAGTATTTGACAACCCTTCAGCAGCGAAACAAATGGCGTTCATCAACGGCAAAGCTAAAAGTCGGTGATATGGTCCTTCTAAAAGACGAAAACCTTCCACCTCTAAAATGGCCCTTAGCGAGAATCACCGAGCTAATCAAAGGAGACGATGATGTTGCTCGCATAGCTGTATTGCGTACTAATGGGGGCACAACCAGACGTGCTGTGACAAAGCTATGTATCCTTCCCATTGAACAGGATCCTGTTGAAAGCTTGGAAGTTTCAACGGGGGGAGTATGTTCAGACCATTCGGAGTAAGATTTGTATTTACTTTTTTGCTTGCTTGGCAACACTTTTGACGAGCCAATAGTTTATTTAAATGATGTTAAGTATATAATGTGCCCTTTAAATTCGAGACTTTTTTGGATTTTCGCTCTCTTCTTTTTTGGGCTTAGGAAAGTAAGCATATCAAGAATTGTTAAATTGCTAAAATTCTTATCCTAATTAAAATTGGTTTCATATAAAGTTTTGGAAAACTAAAATTGTTTTTATTAAATCTAGCGTAAAATAATGCTAGATCGTTCAAGTTCTATAGCGCAAGTTCTGTAGACCTTTCTAGCTCTTATTTTCTAACACTATAGGTTTGACACATCCGAAGTACTACTTTGCACTCTTATATAGCACTTGGGGGTTGCCATAAGTCATGCAATAGAAAAGAATGTAATTGACAGAAATTGTTGTGAGAACATTTCAAGCAAACATCTAAGTATAAGAAATTTACATTTTTTATTGAATGATATGAATTTTAACTATATTACATATTAGGCTGGAGAAGTATATCATACACAAAAATTTGATTTCAAGAGATAATTCATGCTTTTATGCTGTTTTTTCTATGAACATTCATCAAAAAGCTGACACAGCGTGTCGTTGCTTATATTGGAGCCAGTCATGACTATAATGCTTGTAGAATTGTAAATTGTTGAAATTTTTCACTTTTTTATGTTCTAGCTGGTCAAATAAGTTAGGTTTAGGTATTCTTGGTCCAGCACACTGACATGCTGACATGCTTGGATCAGCTCACTGACATGCTAACTTGTAAGGTTTAACAGGTATCCTGCTTGGGGTTTAAAACTGTTTAGGTATAAACTACATTCATGGATAAGATAAAAACAGCCCGTAAGATATATGTTTCAATTAACGTCTGCCATGTTAATAATTTCAAGTAGTCAAACCAACGTATATCCTAAAAGAAAAGAGAGTGATGGCAACCCTAAATAAATTAGCGCCATGTTTGACAGAAAACACAAAACCTTATAATAGTTCTACATGAAGCTAGACAGTGCCACATAGAACCCAAAGTTTCTAACAGGCATCGCAGAACACTTTAAGTGTTACAACGGTGCTATGTGGGCTCTACATAAAACCTTGCACTCTTTATTTTATTTTATATTTAATATTTCAAGAAGAGCATTGTTTCTTTTCGTCCTATTTTAATAAATCATTCGAAGAAACGGGATGCGCACCTTGTTTTCTGCTAATTATATGCACTCGGTTTGCTCATTAATTTCATCACCATTTAATATGAACGAAGTTATTTGCGCAAAAACATCAACACTCTCAAAGAATAAGATAGATTTGTGTATATACCTGACTACAATAAAAACCATACCATGACAGTAAAAGGTAAACACCTCGAAGTGTGTATGCCTAAAATGTATTGACTGTCAAAAAAGTTATATAAGAGCCCGAATTAGAGCCCTTTCTGCACCCAAAATTAAGTTCTATAAAGTGTCAAATCATCCTTATAGGGGTTTTGTAAGGGGCCCCGTAAATTTTATAAAACCAACTTCAAGAACCTAAGGTTTTATGATGTGGTGCTGAAAACGTAACGGTGGCCAAAGCAAGAGCTTCTGTTACTTGGGCCACCTCTCTAACAAACTGAAAGGAATGTTGCAAAATTTTAAAAATCGTGAGACCACCGAATAACTTGAAGGCTTGTCGGCTGAAAAGAGCTTAAACTACTCGCTGGGGAAAGCAGTTAAGTCTATCAAGAAACCTATAGCTATATAATATCCACTCGGCACCAATAAAAAAAGCTAACGGCGAGTGGGCAAGAGAAGACAAAGAGAAAGCGAATTTGTTTGCTGAACATTTAGAAGAAACATTCAAGCCTTTCGACGGTCCACCGTTGGCTGACGTTCAAAACAACAACGCGGAATCTGATAGTTTAAGAATGAAAAAAGTTTCGTAAGCTGACCTCCGACAGACAATACGGAAACTTAAAAATAATAAGGCCCCGGATTACGACCTGACAACTCGCGAAATATTGAAAGAACTGCCAAAAAAGGCACTAGTCAAGTTACTTTATATGATAAACGCTTCTCTTAGACTTCTATACGTTCCAAGGCAATGGAAAGTTGCTGAAGTCATTATGGTTCCAAAACCGGGGAAATGTGCAAATGATAAAAAATCTTATAGGCCCATATCGCTTCTGCTGATAATATCGAAAGTATTCGAGAAACTTCTGCTGAAACGATTACAACCAATAATTGCAGAAAGACGCTTGATCCCGGATCATCAATTCGGTTTCAGACCTAACCATTCCACAATAGATCAAGTCTACAGAATAACGCATGTAAATTGAAAAAGCCTTAGAAGGGAAACAAATTTGTTCAAGTTCTTTCCTCGACGTACCGCAAGCCTTCGACAAGGTATGGCACGAAGGCTTGAAATATAAGCTACGGCAAAACTTGCCGGAAAACATGTTTAAAATATTGGAAAATAATCTTGAAAGCAGACTCTTTCGTGTTAGGTGTAGTAGGGAATACTCGAGTTTCAAGCAAATTCGGGCTGGTGTACTCCAGGGAAGCGTCCTCGGTCCGACCCTGTTCCTGCTCTACACAAGAGACATACCTCTAGATGACGAGACAGTCGTGGCCACGTCGAGTCATCAACGAGAAACCTCCAACGAGCATTGGACAGAATTTGTGTTTGGACGAAGACTGCGAATCGCTCTTAACGAGAACATGTCTACGCATGTGAATTTCTCTTACAGAAGGGTTAACAATTTCCCTCTGTTCATAAATTCTGCACAAATACCTTAAGCAAATGAAGCGAAATATCTAGGGATGACACTGGACGCTAAACTAAGGTGGAAACCACACGTAAAGATGAAGCGTGGCGAGCTCTAGATTAGGCTCAGGAAAATGTATTGGCTTATCGGAAGATTTTCGAAATTAAGCATATATAACAAACTGCTCTTGTACAGGTAGGTGTTAAAGCCGTCCTGGACATACGGAATACAACTTTGGGGATGTACCAAGCCGAGCAACATGTCCATGTTGCAGACTTTCCAAAACAAGACACTAAGAGCAATTGTGAATGCTCCATGGTATATTAGGAATAGCGATATTCACAGAAATTTAGGAATAGCTACCGTGAGCGAAGAAGTAACAAACTTTGCTCGAAAGCTAAATGCTCGCCTTCATGTTCATTGCAACAATGAAATGATCCGTACTCTCAACGAGAATCTTAACGCTGTAAACAAAGAGCGACGACTACAAAGAACGAGACCCTTCGATCTAGCGACGTAGGGTGAAGCCGCATGAATGAACGGCTTTAGAAGGCGCATTCACTGGATAGCAACCTACCCAATGCGATAAACACTACGGAAGCGTAAACTACTTGTTAAGTTAACTTAATTGTAGTCAAGAAGTATTATGAGAGAGCGAAAATTTACTACTATGAAGTGCGTTCTGGCAGTTTCATAGTGTCTGTCATAAATGGGTGGTTTTTAGCACGTAGGAATCGGGCATAACCAATATCGGCTACTTCGGTATTATATACCTGCTATAGTGGGCTTATTGGTATGTTTGAAAGACTTTGGGGTGTTAACCTCCGTCCACCCTAGTATTCAAAAAAAAAAAAAAAAAAAAAAAAAACAAACAAAAAAAAATTTTGTTCCTTTCATTATCATTCATAAATATAATTTACATTCCTTGTTTCTCAAAAACTTTTCAACATTTTGCGAAAATTCAATAATTCCCTGTTCAGAAGTTACAGGTGGAAACGGACGGACGGAGAACGAAGTGATATACCATCAGAGGTCCTTATGGCATAAGAACTAGAATGCCCTTTGCATTAGCCCAATCACGCCCATTTTTGGGGGTAGGATTTATAAAGTTATTGAATTTGAAAAAAGAAAAATTAAATATTTGTCTATGCCTATGCAAATATCAATACTATGTAGGGGGTAGTTGTAGCACGCCCTTTTTTAAAAAAATACTCTGCGAGCTTCCTATAAGAAACAGCTTTTGTAAATTTTTTAAACGTTTGCGTTTACCCCAAATTTAAGAATCTTAAAGACTAACTCTTAAGCCTGTGCATCGCTACCAATGACAACATTAGACTTAACTGGCCTACCTATCTTATGTAATCGGATATTTTCTTAGTTTGAAACGTACTTAGTTGCTAACCAAATACTTAAAAGCTTACTTAGATTAAATTTATGCACAAGCACATTTCAACACTAGAGACAAAAAATGAATCTAATGTCAAAGTGTTCCTGTCAAAATATTAACATTGTCATCATGTGAACCCGTTTCCTTGCTTAAGAATTTTTTTATACTTCCTATAGTATAACATTAACATTCTTGTCTCCTGCGGCATCATAAAGTCATTGTACTCATGCTACACTTTTACGAGTTCTTTTTATACTTTTTTCACCATGCTGTGGTACTTTCGCCGTTGCCCCTATATATTCCGACAACTTATTTGACAAAACTGACTGTATTCCCAAAATTATTCACATCAACCCTCATAAATTTGTGGTTGTGGGTTTTTTTTTCCCCGATCTCCATTTGTTCTTGGCTATCTTTTGCAATTACACATAAATACATACCCCATTTACTTTGACAATGACAATAGCAAAACCGGCCCACTTGACACCCATCAGTAGGCGAGACTGTAATTTTTTTTTTGTCTTTTTACCGTTTTGCCTTTTACGCTATATCCTTTTAAAGGGACACTACATTTTTTCAGAAGCCTTCAACAACGGCACGCACACTAAAATCCCACAGAGTGTAATAAGTCTGCCCGAGGTCACTATTTGAGAGTGTCGCCCTGGCGTACTCTAGCGAAACCATGTTTATAATTCATCCTACTACCGCACTCGTTTTGTCGGTAAACCTGGGTTTAAATTCAGTAAAAAGGTGGCTATCCTCTTAAAGTGCAAAATATTTGCGAATTATAGTGCCAAATTATCAGCAAATACAAAGCTGAGTAGGATGTCTGCTTCAGCTTATAAAAATTTAAAATAGATATGAATCTACGCGGATGCTTTTTCTTCGTTGTTCTCTGCCTCGGTGAAGTGGGTCCTAAGGACAAAAGTTTACTCATTTCATATGTGTTCATATGCATAAAAAGCGCTAGTTTGATTTGCTTTGTTTTCGGCTATAAGAACTAGACGATATGAGAAATAATTAACTCCGGGGTATTCCCGTTTCCTAATGAAATTTTGCTATCCTCTCTTGTGATTGTTTTTTTTTTTGCTTTCAGATGAATTATCTGATTGCGGATCCTATTCAAACGATTTCACATGTTTACTGGTCAAAAGTTTTTTCATAACATAGACTATGAAATTTTTGAATGTATAGCGTTTATTTAATTAGAACTACCCAAGCATAGTACCACTGATCAGAATAGTACAGACTTACGTTTTGTTGGCACACCCTTATGCCTATTCAATTTAATATTAATCCTTATTTAAATTAATCTTAATATTAATCTTAAGTTTAAATTAAATATTAAACTTAATCTTTAAAAGGACAAGGCTCTACTGTCTTCACCCTTCATAAGATTCTGTGCACCTAAAGCAGTTTTTAGCGGTCCGTCCAAAAGTGGAAAAAGGACCTCTTATGGTATCGCTACGTTGTCCGTCCCTCTGTCCGTCCAATCGTGCTATAACTTCTGAACGGTATTGTAAAAAGACAAAATTTGGTGTACTATTAAACTGCGGAAATAGTCAGAGAATCCAAAGAGGGCAATTTTTTTTGATCATAAATAACGGTTTAATTACAATTTGAAATTTCATGGGAAAATGGATTAAAGGTTTTTCATATTTTTTTTAAGAAGATAAGCAGGCGAGAACAAGAAAAGCGAAACTTAAGATAAGAAAATACTAGACTTTAACACGTTGACTGCCGCCGTATAAATTTAATGTTTTCAAAATATTAAAAAGTTTTTGAGAAATAAAGAGTTGAGATACATGACGTTTTTCAAAGTGTTTGAGGCCATAACTTTTGAACCACTTTGTGCACAAAGATAATATTAAACACACGCATAAAGCAAAATAAAGTAAGCCAAATGCTTAAGTCATACTCTTCAGAAAAGTTTTAATACTGCCATTTTTACGCATTTGCGAAAAAAAATCGCAAAAATTCACGAAAAAACCACCATATGTGTCCCCCAACCATATCTCCGGTCTTGTGTGGAAAAATCATATGAAAAAAAATCACACGTATCAGAAATTATCCAAAATTTAGCGAACTTTGAAGTTTCAACAACTTCTGAGATTTAACTCAAAAACAGAAAAGCATTTTCAAAAACTATTTATTTAAATCTTCTAGTATCTCAACGGTAAAAGCGTTCTTGTTCAGATTTAGTTCAAGTACAAAGCGTAGAAAATGAAAGCAAGCTGCTTTAAAAAAATTTCAAATAACCGTTTTTAGTCTTAGTTTTTTGAAGCCTTGTTAAAAAACGAAATAAAAAAGGAACTTGTTTTACCGTTTTCGCAAAAAAACCTTTGGCCATAGAATTTATAAAAAATATCCAATTCTAGCATAGGTACTTGCGCTATTGGAAAAAGGTCTAACGGGAACTGAAAAAAAATTCAAAATAGTTGTTGGATGCATGGTTGGGGCATGGATTTGAAATTTAAAAAATTATAAAAAAGGTCAAAA